>OV049924.1:313032767-313632767 GCA_920104205.1 Eupeodes latifasciatus
ATATAATTTTTTTTTATATTATAGTATAATTATATTATATTATATTTATATTATATTATATTATATTATATTATATTATATTATATTATATTATATTATATTATATTATATTATATTATATTATATTATATTATATTATATTATATTATATTATATTATATTATATTATATTATATTATATTATATTATATTATATTATATTATATTATATTATATTATATTATATTATATTATATTATATTATATTATATTATATTATATTATATTATATTATATTATATTATATTATATTATATTATATTATATTATATTATATTATATTATATTATATTATATTATATTATATTATATTATATTATATTATATTATATTATATTATATTATATTATATTATATTATATTATATTATATTATATTATATTATATTATATTATATTTATATTATATTATATTATATTATATTAATATTATATTATATTATATTATATATTTCCTCTATGGTCTAGGGACCGTTTTACTATCTTTAGGTTTTACAATCGATCATTGGCGTATGTAAACCTATTAAATCACAAGATCTCAATGGTTTGTATAATCACTTCTTAGAAAAATGCCGCTTACATGAAACTTATTTCTGCAAAATTGCGTTTGTTTCTTCATCTTTTAAACGTCGTCCATATAAATTTGTGTGTGCTCGGTAGCTCAATTCGTTCACAATAAAAGTTACACCCTAGCTTCATTTTGCGAATGAGTAAGGCCCAATCATAGCATAAGCCTAAAAACCTTAAAAAAAAAAAAAGTGGCATGTTGAAAATATAAAAATATACGTTTTTATAACTGCATTATGGCACTTCCTATAATTTGCATTTATGGAAGTCTACATTTTTAGTCTTACATCACTATTCAACTCATAGAGGAACTATGTACATATGTATATTACCTAGAGTCCCGACCGGTACCCGTCCTGCCTTCAACTAATGTGATTTAAATATTTAAAATCTTTATTGTGCAGCCAAATGTAAATTCAACACTATGCGCCTATAAAAATTCAGCCTAAGATTTAAATCCTTATTTTTACATCCAAAAAGAAGAAGTTTACTATGAGCAATGTACGAGTATTTGAATATTTGCTTTCCGAGACGAAAGCTCACTACAAAGGAAAAAACATAGATTGACAAATCATTCGAATAACTAAATTATGTATGTACATATGTACTGTTCGTTTCTTTATCAAAATCGTTTTAAAAATGTATAAATTATAATTTAATTTACTATATTTAATAACGATACCAATGGGGATAATGTTTTCATGTCATCAATCAGTTTGTTTTGATAACCTTTTAAAATAACACGAACAACGAAATGCTTGTACTCATTTGCAAGGTACCTATGATTTGAGAAGAGCTGAAAATGGGAGATCTGAAGATTGTTTGGCTTCTTTGGAGGAGAAACCTTTTTATAACCTGAAGAATTGTTCTTGAATTTTTTGGCATTCTTCAATTTTGGATATGCAAATCCGACAACTTTGGAAATATACCTATTTTCAACACACCAACCCCGATAAACCGTGCCATACTTTTGTATACCATATAACCCTACATACGCAAATGTCGGTTATACAAACACTCCCCAGACTGACAAATATTTTGGTAAGAATGTAACTTTAAAATATGTCGCAGTTTGCGCCAATGTCGCTGTCTGTCGCTTCGCCAATTCAAAACTGTATGACAAATATTTTGGTACGAAGGTAACTATAAAACCTGTCGCAGTCTTCGCCAATGTCTTAGAATCTGAACTATAGGAATGTTAATTGTAGATTTCAGCTAAATAGCCACTCGTTATCAATGGTTTTTTTTTGGCTTGAATCTCATACACGAATACTTTAGCTCAGAGTGAGCATAAATTAAAAATAAAACACCCCAAAAAGTTACTCTAGTTTTGCATTTATTGGGTTTTGAATAATGTAAAGATGGATAGAAATAATATTTAATTAAAATTACATACTTAAAGATAAAATAATATATAATAAAAAATTAACCATTATTTAAGGCATGAAAGAAGCTTGCGCCTAGATCAAAATTAAGTAAACTTAAAATAGTATAAATCATGCAATTTTCAAGCAATAAGTAAATATACTAAATAAAAAATGTTTTAAAATGAACAAACAAATAAAGGACGGGCAATCATAAAATAGGATATTAATCTGGAATCACAGGTGATGTGCAGCAACAATAACAGTAGCAGTCTCTCGCCAACTTATATTATATATATATTTTTGTTTATATAATAAATGGGGTCCTTAGATTATCGCGATTTTATTATATATGTAGGTATAATAACTAAGGAATTATGTATGAACGTATGTATTTTTGTGTTTTGTTTCAACGAATTGCCTGGGCCATATGCAATGGAGTGACCATTAATTCCAATTCAGCATCCTTAAGGTTGGCGCCTCGCAAATTGGCCTCTTGCAGGTCGCTGCCGGATAAATTGCAGCGTTCCAAATCGGCGCCCGCCAGCACAGCCGCTCGCAGATTACAATTTTTCATGTTGGCGTTTTTTAGATTTGCAACGCGTAAATTTACTCCGGCCATATTACTACCTTCTAGGCAGGCGCCTTTTAAGTTAACGCCTTCGAGGTTGGTGCGAACACCCGTGGGATCTTCGAAATTACAACCACGGAGATTCGCACCTTCCATGTTGGCGCACAAACCTTTTACGGACACCAATTGGGAACACTCCAGGTTTGCATAGGCCAAGTCAGTTCGCTCGAGGCAACAGTAAGTCAAATTCGCATGGGACAAGTTACATCGCTGCAGGCACGCGTACTGAAAACACAACAAATCAGAACAATCCACCAAAATCATCAGAATCAAGAAATTTCCTACCTTAAAGTTTATATTTCTAAAGTCCAGCTTCCTTAAATCGGCTCCGGCTAAATTGACTCCTTGGAACCTTATCTCGGATATATGCGACGTCTGGATGAGGGCTTTTATCACATCTCTCCTTGTCAATGGCACATCATCAAGAGACTCATTTGCCACATTCAATTGAGCCTCCAGCTGGGGAATGAGTGAATAAACGCCAAAGAACCTCGCCTCCTCCAAAATTCCCTCGACGTTTAAATTTGAGTCGTAGATTAATTGCCCATGTCGCAGATAATTCATAATGGGTTCAAAGTAATGTGGACTGCGGTCTATCAGATAAGCACCGTGCTCATCAAGGTCACTGGGGTTCATGGCACCGTCCTGTGAAAACATTCGCGATAACATCGAATCGGGCTCTTTGTTTACCAAAGTACTGAGTGTCGTAATGAACGTCTTGCCGCCGACATTCAATTTGACCCATTTCGATGATGGAAATACTCGAGGCGTAGGTGTGGTGTCCTTTGAATGGGAACAGTTTTGTTGCTGCGTTTGGCTCGATTGGAGATGGCACAAGGCACTTTTTGATTCGGTTTGGGTGGAATGGATATCTTCCATGTTTTTTTTTTTTCAAATTATCATCTCTTGACAAATTCAAAAATTCAATGGCACAGTCTGATGTTGTTAAGTTCTCTTCGAAGATTGTGTATAAGTTGATTGGTAATCTGTGTTTTTCAGTTTCAAGAAGAAAACAGGAGAGTACACTTGGGTCGAAAATAGAAAAACATATTTTTTAGTTTTGTTTTTCGTTTTTTTTGACGTATTGACAGGTCGGGTGTGACGCAAATGGAGTGATGCCAATAATCATAAGGAATGTGGAACGTAATTCTGGTTATAAAAAAAAATTGTCACACTAAAGCAATATTCACATGAGCACGACCAACGAATGAACGAATATTCGTCGATTTTGACATTTCTTTCACATGAGAGTTTTTAATTCGTCGCGAATGAAGTTTGACAGCCGAACACCATTCACCACCGAAACCAAAACAAGAATGATTTTTTTAGGTTAAGTACGCGCGATTATTTTATTCGTTGCGAGTGTGGATAATGTGGAACGCGTATAAAGTTTGACAGTTCGTATCAACTACAATTTTTTTTCGCGACGAATAAAATTGTTTTCTTAAATTTATTAATATATGATATTGAAAAGTAAAAGTTTGCATCATAAATCAAATAGAAACTATATTGCTATCGTTTTGTTACGAATTTGTGTGGAAATATGTCTTCAAACGTATATAAATTCAAATTTTGTAATTCATTCGTCGTTCGTTGGTCGCGCTCATGTGAATACTACTTAACAAGTGGTTTTAACTAAAACGACATAATATAGTTTATGCTTAAAGCGGGGTAAAGTAAAGTTACGATTTACAAGAATCCTAATTTGTGTTATGACTGTTGACAGATTTGAAGTTTATGACAAACTCTTACTTGAATATATATCAAAATTATCAACTATTGGAAAGGCTTGTTAAAAACTAAGCTTTTACATACTGCTAGATAAACTTTTCAGAGTTTTGGAACTGCATCTACTATTTCATAAAACTCTGTATGTAGTGCATTTGTGTCAGAGAATTTTATGAATATCGAGCGTAAATTTGGCTCCATAATGCGGAAAAAGATTTCATAAAATTCATCAACTTGTCGAAAAGAATATCTATTTTAATTGAAAAGGAAAATTACGAATATCGTTGCTTTTAATTCATTTAACTGCCAGCTATCTGCTTTATTGGATACTTTATCCCCCAATAAGTTACTTGACACATTAACTTGTAGTTAGACCTTCACCTACCCAGCAATTGTTAAACCCTATTGTGAATTTTACCTGTTAGTTATCTTCCAAGTAGTTTAATTGTCACTTTACTTTTACATTGTGAAACAGACCTTTATAGTACGTTTCCACCAACAAATAATCCGAGATTTAAGGCAAGTGATTTAAAATAAATCATGAGGTGTTTCCACCAAAGAAAAGGAGATTAATTTGACGTTTGGTTAATGTCATAACAACCAAACTTCAAATTATTCTCCTTTCGAAAAGAAAAAAAATATGTATTTGTTCACTCATCAGCTGTAAATAATTAGTTTTATTATATTCTTGTACATATTTATTATTTTTGTATACTTACATTTTATTTCGTCTGTGATTTCTTGAAAGTTGTTTATTGTTTTGAATTTGAGTCATATGGAAGTGAGACAGATAGTTTTTGTTGACATTTCCATTTGTCAATAAAAGAAATTGGCGTTTAAATGGGTCGGTTCAACAATTATTCTCCGAAAAAAAATTTGTTTGATTTGACAAACTAATGTTTCCAAGTAGATTTCAATGAGTTTTATTTGAAATCTTCATTTGAGGAGATTAAAATTTGTATGGTAAATCTTCGAGATTTCAAAGAGATTTGTGACAAATCTAGCTAAATCTCGGTTTAGTGCCCTGTGGAAACGTAGTATTAATTTAGTGTATTTAACATTAGCTGTGTTCCAGACCTAGTTTTAAACAGTTTCAGACTGAAAGTTTTAATCATTTTTAGTCCGAAGTCGTTCTACACTTCAAAAGTTGTGCTAATCCTTACAAAAGAGAGCGCGCGTGAGAGAGTAAAACATTTACCCTTTCTGCCAGATTTAGTCTGAGGAATTTCTTCTAGTGATTTCTGGGCTGGCTGTCAAATTCGATTTGACGTCAATGGCAAGTAATGTCAAAAGAAAAAAAAAACGTGTGTGGCCTATTGACTAAGGGTTGCCCAAGTAGTTCTTTTATTTTCATTTTAGTTTCGGAGCCCAAACCTGGACAGAGTTTCAACTTCTCAGGAATTTGATGCTCTGCATTGTACATATGTATGTATGTATATATATTTACTATAGTACTATTATGAGACGAATATTTAATTTCATCTCCACAAATATTGAGAGCGCTGCGTGTATCAAAGTACTTGGTGGGGAATTAAGAATGAGGAGAAAATTACTAAAGAAAGAATGAGAAAAGTAAATTTGTTTAAGTTTCATAAGCACTAATATGTTCGAGGGAGATAGCTAAAATACAAATGTCAAACCAAGAAGGAATATTATTTGTTTGCATTTTTTTTTCGCTTTCACGTGTGAATGTAGAGGAGATGTGCATATGCATACATGTGTTTGTAGCTATGTATACTTTAACGTTGTAGGTATTTTGAATTTAAAAATTCTCGTTTGATTTTAAATTTTCAATTTTTGTGAAAAATGAAATGTTGCCATATTTGGCATATGATGCATTGAAGATTTTAAATATATTCAATTATTTTGTTGTTGTTATTATTGCGTATTATTTGCTATTTGTACGTATCAAGTACAAACACAATCAAAATTGCATACATTTAAAGGTATTCAAAACTACGTTTTTTGTTTTTTTTTTTTTTAACGGCTTAACAGGATGTAATGCATTGAATTTTTAATTAATTTAAAACATGTAAATAAATAAATATTATATAATATAAAACTACGTTGAAAAATTATCCTTACAAGTGTCAATACCAAAATTGGAAAGGTATAAGCTTAATATATGAGGTATCATGATGACATGGTAGTAATTTGGACATAATGGAAGTGTTTCCTGTGTGGAGATATCATTATGATAACATTAATTTGCTTCTGAGAGACTCTTCGATTCATATAGTCCAGACCATTTTACTTTTTTCGGTTTTAATCTTGTGAGATTCTTGTAAAATTTTCAAACATAATTGTTTGAGCATTGTATGCCGAGTTTGCACCTTGTTTCAATAGTTTCTTACTTTCAACTTTAACATGACCATGCTTTCACATTAGTTTGACATCGGAGGGCATTTTAATTAGCATGTCTCGGAATTTAGCAACAAAAAAGTCTCAAAAATGGATATCTTATTAGAACATATAGCCCATTTGACTCTAGTACATGAGAACATGAGAAGAAAGGAATTCGTAGATAGTTTGAGGTTAAGCTGCAAGTATTGACTCAATCAAAATTATTAACGAATAGCTTATCAAGAAAAAAATCCTTTTGGAAACAAAAGAGTCCCTTTTAAAGTAGAGGGTGATTTTGTAGCTATTATCTTTTTGGCAACACTATAGTTTAAACAGCTGACGCACGTTTCGTGTTTTGTGTCACTGTCAAACATCTTCAGTTTGGTCTATAATTTAAACATGAATCATCCTACAAACGAACAACGCTTGCAAATGATTGAATTTTATCATCAAAATGCGTGCTCTGTTAATAAAGTTCATCGCGCGCTTCTTCCATTTTATGGTCAGTTTAATCGACCACTGAAGCGGCTATTCGGGCTATCGTGAATATCAGCCAGAAGCATTGCAAGGGCTACCAATGCATCCAGAAAAAGCCACAGTTTGGCGCGGTTTATAGGCTGGTGGAGTCATTGGACCGTACTTCTTCAAAGATGATGCGAATCGTAACGTAACTGTGAATAGTGAGCGCTACGTGAGATGATATCCAACTTTGTTTTGCCCAAAATGCAAGAGTTTGACTTGCATGACATGTGGTTTCAACAAGACGGTGCCACATGCCACACAGCACGCACAACAATGGACTAATTGAGAGGCGATATCGATTCAAATAAATATTTCATGCATTTTTCTGAACTGTATGTGTTTTTTTTTTGTATAACTTTCCTATAGGTTTTAAAAACTCACCCTTTGTATACATATTGTATATGTACATACATACTCGTATACATACAAAACGGATAAACTAAAGGAATTATATCACACTAAATTTTTGGTATAAAAAAGATAAAATATATATTTTTTTAATTTACATAAGAGTCATATCAAAAATAAAGACAATTATCAGGAAAAACCTATTGAATTGAAAAAAAAAAATATTAAAAAATATATTATATTAACTACCAACCGCAAAAAGTACTCTTGCAGTACCTACTTTTTTGCTTTGTTATTGTTTTTGTTATACTTTTTCTATTTCTTGCCAAAACATAACCGTAAAATCATTCCTCTTCAAGTATAATATGCATACACACATATAATGTCAAAAGGTTGTTTCTATTGTCTCCCTCGATCTCCTACTACATTTGCATATGTTCTTCTCTATTTTCTATTCTTTAATTATTGTTGAATTTTCCCTCATTCTCAACTCTTCCCAACTATTGAGGGGTATAAAAAAAGGGATCAAATTATATCATCTCCACGCCTCTCAGATGTCGCTTCGATCGTTCCTCTTCATAATAGTACTATAAGAAATATATATACAATGTGCTCTGTCTGACTCCATACAAAGAATTGTCTCCCTGTATCCTCACATTGAAATCGTTATTACGGGTGACTTCAATGTTCACAATTCTTTCTTGGCTTCGCCATTCGTGCCAGAAAACACACGAAGGAATATGTGCTGAGATTTTTGCTGAGTTTAACCATCTTACTCAGCTTGTCAATGAGCCTACTCGTATATCAGACGTTAACGGCCGAGCAGAAAATACACTTGACTTGTTTCTCACTTCTAATCCTGATAAATACACAATCAGTGTATTGACGCCTCTAGGCACATCGGACCAAAGAGTGTCATATCTGCTAATTTCTCGTGTCAAACAAATCCAGTTAAAGAAAGAGCTCCAAAGAGAACCATTTGGCAGTACGAGAAAGCCAACTGGGATGGTCTCAATAATTTCTTCAGGATCTTTAACTGGTCGCTTTGCTTCCTCGGTAGCGACGTGGACTCCAGTGCAGATTAAACTGTATTAAACCCAAGGTTACATCATGGTTCGATTCGAGCTGCAAAGAGGTTATCAAGGAGAAAGAGGTGAGCTTCCGGTGTTTTAAAGCCAACCCAACTGAGAAAAACCGAAAAGGTTTAAGCAAGTCAGGAAGGCCTGCAACGCCTATATTATATATTCGAAGGACCAAATTTGTACATGACCAAAAATTACGGCGAAAAATACTGCAATGTCCCAAAGGCAGTAAGAATTTTTGATCATTCGAAAAAAACATGAGGAATTCTTCCTCTTCCTCGGTTCCTAAGCTTGAATGACAGTGCTTTAGTTAGCTCTATTGATAAAGCCAACTTATTTGCCACCTTACCAGATAGTGTCATGACTCCCCCAGTTCTTGAAAGCGTAAATGATTCTATGGCACCAATCTTTTTTCGTACTCGAACTGTGGTGAGAGTTCTTAAAGATCTCAACATTCATAAATCCGCTGGCCCAGATGGTATCCCCGCTATTATTCTGAAGAGGTGTTCTTCCACGCTAGCAAAACCAATGCGTAAGCTTTTCCATCTATCCTATTCTTCTGGGCTCGTTCCGAGTAGTTGAAAAACTGCATTAGTTCAGCCAATCCCAAAAAAAGGCGAATCTTTTTCTCCCACAAATTATCGACCGATAGCACTAACGTCCCTTCTTTCTAAGGTCATGGAAACGCTGATTAATTATCAGCTTAAGAAATATCTTGAGGAACGGAAGCTTCTTAATGACCGGCAATACGGCTTTCGTAGCATTAGGTCCACTGGTGATCTCATGGTTCATCTCACCGAATTGTGGAACAAATATTTACATCGTTTTGGAAAAAGTAAGATTATTGCACTTGATATTTCAAAGGCATTTGATAAAGTCTGGCATCTTGCTCTCTTATCGAAAATGCGCGATTTTGGTATTGACGAATCTCTTCTTCGTTGGATTAGAAATGTTCTTTCGAACCGTTCAATACAAGTTGTTTAAGACGGATTCAAGTCTGAAACCCATAAAATAAATGCTGGTGTGGCCCAGGGCTCCGTTTTGTCTCCGACCCTTTTCCTCATTTTTATAAATGATCTTCTGTCTTCCACTTTTAATCCAATACATTGTTTAGCTAACGATAGCACTCTTAGCTTTTCATATTTGTTTCCAGAGTCACAACCCTCCTATTCGAATGATTCGAAAACGCAATGCTGTCTTGTATCGTTAAAGCGAGATAAACCCTCTTTGCCACTATCTATGAGTGGCACTTGCATCAACGAAACGGAAAATCTCGACATCCTCGGAATGTGCATCAGCAACCACATTTTGTGGAGCGATGTTGCCAAAAATGCCGCAAGATGTCTAGGTTTTTTGAGACGTTGCAAGAAATTTTTCTCTCCGTATGATCTGACTACAATCTACAAAACCTATATACGTCCGAAACTTGAATATTACTCTCATCTCTGGGCTGGTGCTCCAGTAACTTATTTAAGCCTCTTGGACAGTATTCAAAGAAGAGCTTTTGAAATGATTGGTGACATTAACATCATCAACTCGTTTACGTCACTCGAACATCGACGCCAGGTTTCTTGTCTCACGCTTTTTTAACTTTATTTTAACGGACTATGCTCTAGTGAAATAGCCACTTCGGCCGTACTATGAAGTACAGAGATTCATTTAGCCGTACTACGCGAATGTGGAACGCCTTGCCACGCTCTATCTTTCCCTGTCATTGCAATGTTTAGAAATTCAAAATCAATGTACACCGACACCTCCTATCCAACCCTTCACTGTGTCTTTGGCATATTGAAGGTATACAAAACCCTTTTAGTGTTCGCTAATTATACAAAAAAAAATGTTAATATTGATCATATTTTCTATTTCCTTTAATTAATCAAATAATTTTCATAAAATGTATATCTTTTTATAAAACTGTTACTGAAGAAGAAATTTGTAGTACAAAAAATATATATAATTGTCAATATTTATTTAAAATTGTAGTGATTTTTTGAGTAAAAAAAAACTCATTTAAGTTTCATAATTTAAGGCAACATTTTTTTTTTAAATATAAGTTTACTTTTGTATATATTTATTTTATTGTATTCTAATTCATGATTAAGTTGATTAAAATTTATCAATGATCTTCGGTAACTCTGCTCGAGTATATTTTTTTACGGTAAAAAAGTAGTCCAAATCCAAACTCGTGAAAATTGGTGCGAAAACCGTTCCAGACATTTTGACAGTTTGCTTTCTCTCTGAAAGCATTTCATTCCCACTCCTCAATTTTGACTGAGGTTTTTGTTGAGGCTTAAAAACAAGAAATTGCGTTTTAAAATTATATTTTATATAGAAAATCCCCCATAAAAGTAGTTCCACCTCTTTAGCTATGTTTTCCCATTATTTGTAGGTTTGGTGGTAAAAATTATATCTTATCTTGTTTCGTTGCCTCAATTATCTTTTTTCAAAAAAAAATAGGACTACATAATAAATTTTGACAAAATAAATAAAATACAGAAATTAAGTTCAAAAGTTTCTCCAATCCGAATCAGTAAATCAAAGCAGAGCCAGTTTGACAAATTGATTATTTTCATATTTTGCATTTAATTGATTGAAATACTGACCAACATAAAAAATGTTTTTATAAAATAAATATAGAAAATATAGGAAATTTTTAGGCAAAAAAACGTGACCCTAAATATTACGTGGATATAATATTTTCTGTTTCAAGGTACCAACTGACACTAGATAAAATCATAAGACCACTCACAACAGAGCCGAGCCTTGGTTTTTTGGGCCAGAGCTTGTTGATTTTTTACTTATTCAAAATCTAAACGAATCGACAGAGCCAAACCGAGCCACCTCAGTTTCTCCACAAACTGTTGATTATACAGTTCTTATGTCAAATCCGAACCGCTAATTTGGGACAACATGACAAGAATTACTCTTGGGGGATTTGTCACTTATAGGGATTGAACCCAAGCCCTCTGGCATGACAACTACACTAATCGACACGACAGTTTTACTAAAAATAAACTATTATGCAACTAATAAAATGCATGGCATTTCTAAATTCGTAGTTGGTATCGGCATTTTAAACAATTGAAATCGTGTGAAAGGAGTGCAATTTACCTTACCACACACCTTAAGATCCACATGGGCAAAGTGGAACGAAAATCAAAAAGAAAAAGTCGAAAGAAAATTGACGTATCCTCTTCCCCAAATGTCAGTGGCGACATCAACTTTTCTTGTCAAACCAAAAAGAAGAAAAAATTAACTTTGTTGGTTTATTGCTTAAAGTCACGGGTGAAACACCCTTTTTTAATGCCATTTATTGACAAAACATTTAATTCGATAAAATAATATTTCACAATCATAAGTGGAAGAGTAAATTCCCTAAAACTGTGCACTTAAATTCCTGAACGAAAAAGAAAACTTCATAAAAATGACAGAGCGTGGAAATCGAGGGGTTAACCGTGTTCTTGCCAAATTAGATTCATCCATCGAATCTGGGCACTTTTACGAAGCCCATCAAATGTATAGAACCTTGTACTTCAGATATACGGCTCAGAAAAAATACGAAGAATGTTTAAATCTGCTCTATGAAGGTGCCCTCAAATTATTGGACAAGCAGCAACATACAAGTGGCGCTGATTTGTCGCTCCTGGTTATTGATACTCTGGAAAAGCGGGGACAATGTGAGGATTTGTATTCATGGATCAACCGTTTGGGTATTCTTATTAAGAATATTAGCGCTACGACAGTGGAGAGGGAAACATTAATAGTAAGTCTACTAGTTAGTCGATTAATTATTTACATAGAAATTAAGGTACATATTCTCGTAAGTCTTTAAAAGTTGTATCTAGGACTGTTTCTACAATATACAAAATACAATACAAATTCGGGTCTGAAAACCACAATATTTGTAAAGGCTATTGCGTCCCAGGACTGATTTTGCCCATTTTCCCCCGTCCCTGCTTCTTATTTTTATGATGGTACTCTTAGTTTTCTTAGACTTGCAACCCTATCCCTTCTCTTCGGATGTAGAACTGCGACTTCAAAAAATGTTCAGCTCATCAAATTTCGACCTACACAGCATTGTACAATTAGGAATAAGAAATGTATTGTTATGTAGGCCCTTGTTTAATTTTTTTTGTCAGATTCATGTTTTTAAATGCGATTATTTCAAAAAGTAAAAAACTGTGCGGGGGGAGTGATATCATTGGAATCAGTGATCGTTCGGATTTTTCAGGCACAATGTCGCACTGGACAAGTGTGCGTAGACAGTTTTGTTCACACTTCGGTATACGATGAAAACCTAAGTGATGGGCCAAGTGTGAATTTAATTCGTTCGTGGATAAACACTCCACGGCCATGGCCCAGTCGAACTTCAAGGAGGCCCGACAAAAATTGAAGAGATTGAACAGAGTTTACGTGAAAATCCAAGACTTTTGATACGGAAAAGGCCAGCCTCACTGGAACTTCCAAGCGCGATTATTCTTGAAATTAAAAAAAAAAGATTTTAAGTTCTATCACTTTAAAATTCAAATTGTTGTTGATGTTAGAGCGTTTTCGTACTGTGAATCCCATTTTTTGGATCGACGAGACCCATTTTCATTTAAACGGGCACATTAATGAGTAAAAGTGCTGTTACTGGGCCCCAAGAACCCAACACCCTAGACTGAAACACCAAAAGCAATTGGTATCCCACACATGGGATAATTGGACCATTTTTTTCGAGAATGCTCGGGGCCAGGCGACAAATGTCAAGTACTGACCCATGATAACGGACTTCTTTTTGCGGAACCTGTAAACTCATCCATCGTACGCGTGGTTCCAACAGGATGGGGCTACCGCACACACGGCTAGAAATTCGATGAATTTGCTTTGGGAGCTTTCCCTCAAAAACCTATCAGTCGCTTTGGAGACAACCCGTGGCCACCAAAGTCCCCCGACTTATCGAACAATAAAAAGAAATTTATAAATAGCCATACATCAAATTATTCGCTTAACGGATTGATTTTATTGAAACTAATTTTCTGAAAAATAACTCTAAATAGACCTTTGAATAGTTTAGGTTATTTCAATTAGCGTACAGTGTATCAAAGTAAAACTATAAGTTTTTTTTTTCAATAATAACTTTATTTTCTTTGTTACCAAGTCTATTGCAATCATTTTTATTGTTTAACACGTCTGTGTTAGTAGCTTAGTAATAGTAATAGTTTTACGTGTACTTTTAAAAATTGAAAACAATTGAAAATATTGCCTTTGACAGCCTTTAACCCGTTTCGCAAAGATCTAACTAATTTTTCGCAATAAGAGGTATGTATTTTCGTGCACTCTTCCAGCACCATGTTTCCAATAAAAATGACCTTAAATCATGGTGCGATCTTACCCGGTCTTTCAAATAATTCCATGAATTTTCAATAATATTAATGTCAGGTGACATTAACTTGTCTTGCAGAGGTGTCTTAATCACTTTTGGATAGAAGCACAACAGCCCAAAACGCATTTTGTAGGCATTGTGCTTGATCTTCATCATCTTGATAGAATTGAAAACTAGCATTCAAATTTTAAAGTACATGTATTGGTCCATTATGCCATCGATGAAATGTAAATTTCCTACTCCTGAACTTGCCATACAACCCCAATCCGAACCGCCACCATGCTTAATCTTTTTCTTTGAGCTCTTTATTGGGCTTACGCCAAACATGAACTTTGTAATCTGAGCCAAAAACATTGAATTTGCTTTCCTCGGTGAAAATACATTTCTTCCAATGGCTAAAAACTTTTCAAGGATTCTTTTAAGCGAATACAACTCTCTTCAAATTGTTGATTTAACTTACGAACTGCTTCTTTCTGGCTACACTTCCATTGTACTTGTTTTTTTTCTTAAGATAATCGGAATAGTCTCTGGAAAGGCTTTCTTTTTCTTCAGATATTTTTCGGCTTCTTCAGCCAGCTTAGGAGCACTTATTTTGGGATTTTCCTTAACTTTTCGTATAATTCACCTTTCATCGGAATCATTAAAAAATGTTCTACTGCTATTTTTCTCTTTTATTTTGTATTGCTTCTTCTTACCTGTACCGCTTAATTATGTATTGTACTTTGAGTGACTGCGATTTACTAAAACACCGATTTCTGGCATGGTCTTTCCGTTCTTAAAATAACCAGATTTAGACTAAATATGCGTTTCGGTCTAAAGATTCAATTTTTAACTAGAACTCGTAAGGGTTTTTAGCGAAAAGAATTGTTAAAAACACTTGGTTCTTATATAATTTCCATTCATGACCTTGGCCTCGATGACGTTATTAAAGATTAGCGTTCTTTCAGCCAATTATGGAATCTGAACTGTTCTATGTCGGTGAAGTGACAAAGATCCGTGAGTATTGTAATTATTTCGAACGAGGTGACAACTACGACGTTAACTTTTCCAATATTAATTGGAGTGTCTTTAAATGTCGCCAAAAATAAGATTATTATAGGCCTGCGTTTAGTTCATCAGAAAAAGTTGTTTGGGGAAGAACCTGACGAAAATCAATTGACAATAGAATAATGACTACCACAAATTTTACAGGCCCTACAACCACTGGATTCTCCTTTTCATATTCCTTGAGGCTTGACGAACTTCTCAACAGAATAGTTTCAGATTTCTGAAAGTTGATTTTGAACTTCCATTTATGGCAATATTGTTGATTCCTCTCGAAATCGATTTCTGATGACCTTGACTTTATGAACTTTTATTCTATCTCGATCATTGTAATGTTAAGCTTTATTTAAATTTCGAGATGGATTTATGTTCGACGTGGTGCCCTAAAGTCTTCGTATTTTTTGTTTCTTTTACCGAATAAATTATTTTTCTAACAACTTCTTTAATTGGTTGTTTTTGTTTAATTTTTTATTCCAGTGTCGTGCAATCAAATGGACTGGTGAAATATCGAAGAACAATCTAGGTCACCCGGCAATGCATAGAACAATCGCCCAAACTATGTGGGCCGAAGGCAATACAGAACAAGCACGTCACCATTATCTTCTATCACGCGACGGACTAAACTGCGGACATATGTTAGTTAAATTAAGCGAACAAAAAGGATTCGACAACGAGTTAGATTTATTTATCTGTCAAGTAGTTTTGCAGCAATTAAGTGTGCTGAAAGACAAAGATACCGCTTTATTAACATTCGAAACCTATACTAAGTATCATCCGAAAATAGCACGTACCGAACCAGCGTTTAAATTGCCCCTGCTTAACTTTACATATTTCCTTTTGAAAACAATCGATACGGGCCGATCGAGCATGTATAAGGTGCTAATTGAACTTTATAAACCCTCGTTATTGAGAGATCCATCGTTTTTTAAATATCTTAATAAAATCGGAATGTTTTTCTTTGGCGAAGCACCACCGCCGTCACCACCGCAGAGCGGTATGATGGGTGGTCTTTTTGGTGATTTGTTTACTCGGTTATTTCAAGGATTTGAAGAGGGCGACGATGAGCCCAGCAGCGTTGCACAAAACAACGAATTGGACTAGCAGGCGAATTATTATATAATTATTTTTTTTTTTAAATAAAATTACTGGCAAACGGTAATGAGGAAATATAATTTAATTTTAATTTTTTAAAGGAACTACGAAAATAAATGAAAACAATTTGATTTAACACGTACAGTTAATAGTTTGAAATTAATATATTTTCAATTATGTATTGTAGAAATAAATGCTACAAAGAAGAGCGTAAGAACTATATGTATCTAAAACTCTTAAATTTACGAGAGTAATTAATATTTAAACATTTTTATTTTGGGGCTTTCATGTTCTAGGATTTAGAGGGACGATAATTTTATAAAGGCCATTTAAAAATTGATTTGATTTTTAATCCAATAAAAAAAAAATTACTTGGCTTTTGAACTTAACTGAAGGCTCGCTGAACATGGATACAAAGTTTGTCTGTTTTAATGCGCCCTTTAATTAGGGCTTGTGGTAAATTCAAGTTAAATCTTATCTCCATAGTTAGTTGTGTTTTGTATGTAAAAAATAAATCCTTATTCCTTTTTCAATACAACAAGGAACCCTTTTACCCAATTTTTTTTAACAAAATTCTGCACTAGATAATTAAATCCCAAGTTCAGCTGAATCAAAAAACATGATCAGCTGACATTTCGACATATGTACATAAGTATTGACTTGATAAGTATATATTTGACTATTTCCAAATAAAGTTACCTTAATTGAGAGGCAACAGTTCCTAGAAACTTTCCTTACCTTCAAGTCCCTTATGTAGTCTGAATCTGCCCTCAACAGCTCACGTAAGGTTTCAGATGATCATCATTCTACTTACCGCTCTCACTGATGCTTGATACAAATGTACATATATCCTTATATAGGTTTTTTAGCCTTATTCTGCCAAACCAGTTATTCTCCCATGAATTTTTGTTATGCATCGTTAAAGATTCTCACCGTTAAAAATAATTTATAACTGGCGTTCAGTAGTTCCACCTTTCACTAAATTCTGCTATAAAACAACAAAAACGAATTCGGTTGCTAAACATACCTAAAATCTGTTATCATAATCAGCTTTTACTCAAAATAAATTACATGAAAGGGCACGGTAGAGCACTTTACTTTATAGCATCTTTGTATATATTATAGAGTGAATAGTACTCTCATGGAACACGAATTTTTAGTTCATTGACGGCTTATACAGGCGGCGCTCAGTGTACTGAAAATTTGTTGTGCAGATTTCAGAAATTAAAACAAAAATGCAGTCACCGACTAGCTTTCGTGCCGTACGCATCTCTGTCTCTGTCAATCCGACTGCTTTCTCTTTAATAAAATAATACCTAATCATTTAATTTATTCAATACAACATCTATTTTCTTTCTCCCTCACTCATACACATTTCAAGTGCATAGTTTTACTCTATCGCGAGTGTATTGATTCCCCATCAAATCCGCATGGCCCCAGGGGCTAAAATGAAGCCTGGGTGCCGTTTTGGCGGACTTTCGGAAGTCTCGCTGTCGGAACCCAGTGCCAAAAAAAACAAAAAATCAAATAATACTCGTTTTGAAGAGTTCCCTATACTACCCAAAAAAACACTTTTCAAGAACCCAAGATTTATCGTTATTGCTCCAAAACACGTTGACCAACCACTAACGAAAGTTAGTATTTTTGCGCTCACAAAAGCTATTGACTCAATTAGCAAAGAATATGAGCAAATCACACAACTTCGTGATGGTAATATTCTGATTTTGACCAAAAACCAACAAATTGCGGACAAATTCATAGCCACCACAAACCTCTCAGGGTTATGTCCAGTTACAATCACATTACACAGCCAACTAAATGCCTCTAAAGGCGTTGTTCATGCTCCGTGTCTTATAAACGTCCCTGAATCCGAAATAATCTCGGAAATGAAATCCCAAAATGTCACAGGAGTCTACAAATTCACAAAAAAAGTTAATGCCCAACCTGAGCCAATTTATAAGCCAACCGGATTAATGATTTTTACTTTTGATTCCTTCCAACCTCCCGATACCGTGGAAATAGGTTGGTACAAGGCCAAAGTGTCTGAGTACTACCCTAATCCCATGCGCTGTCAAATTTGCCAAATTCTTGGTCATACGAAAAAAAAATGCAACAGAAATCCAATGTGCAATGTATGTAATCTACCACCTCATAAAGATACCGCGTGTACAAGAAAAATGTGTGCTAATTGTCTTGCCCCTCACTCATCTGACTCAAAAGACTGTCCCACATTTATCCAAATGAAGGAAATTTTAAAAATAAAAACCAAAAATAAGTGTAGTATAACCGAGGCCAAGCGTTTGTATAAGGAACAAAACCCCATACAACCTAACCTAAATCAAAACTCATACTCCGCAATAGCCAACCCAGATCCAACTAAAACACTCTTCCAACATAAACACATCCCAATCCACTCAAAACAATAGTACAAATTCAATCTCTATTTCAAATGAAAATAACAACTTCATAAACAATTCTTTACCTCCATCAAAGGCAGCAACATCACAACAACAAATCTCTTCCAATGCAATAAATAATGCAACCACCACTCCAATTAATACTCAAGAAAAAAATACTCAAATTAAACCTTTTTCATTAAATAACAATACAAATAATATCAATCATCAAGAAAACAATAATCAACTTCAACCTTTTTCCTTAAATAACAATACAAACACAAGTAATTCCAATATAAATCCCTTTAACACAATAACAACTTCCGAAAATTCTCAGATCTCTATGATCACTAGCTCACCTATCTCTAATGCCACTCAAACCCTTCTTAAAAACAACAACTATTTTGTCACACCCACCGAAATCGATGATGATTCCACATAACAATAACAATTTTTTACAAAACCCTGACTCTGCTGTTTTGAGGTTGAATCATTTAGGCTCTTTAGGGAGCCTCAATGCTTCAACTTCCAGGCAGCGGAGTCATTATAAACCCGACTACCCTAAAAAAATAACTCAAAATTTTGTACAACCTCAAAATTATTTTAAAGCTCTCCAGTGGAATATACAAGGCTATATAAACAACTTCGATGAGCTAAAAATTTTAATAAAAGAAAGATCGCCATGTTTAATATCTCTTCAAGAGACACATTGTGCGTATCAATCTACCCCCATAATTCCCAAATCCTACTCCGGGTATTTTCTTAATACTCCCCAAAACTTAACAGGCAAGCAAGGTATAGCAATGTTAATTAAAAAAAATATCCCCCACTTACTAATCAATATTAATTCCAACATCTTAACTCTCGCTGTAGAAATAAATTTAAAGATTAAATTTACTGTTGTAACTATTTATATCTTGCCAAAACAGACATTCTCTCAGACCGATCTTGAAAATATAATAAGCCAAATACACACGCCGATATTATTTTGTGGAGATGTAAACTCCTGGAATGTTCTTTGGGGTTCACCAACCACAAATCACCGCGGTAGCATAATCGAAAACTTCCTTTTTAATAATGACCTAACTATTTTGAATGACGGCTCGCCAACTCATTTCTCAACCCACAACACCTTCACGCACATCGATATATCTTGCTGCTCACCAATACTTTATCCAATTACAGCTTGGAACACACTAGAGGATCTCCATAATAGTGACCATTTTCCTATTTTCATACAAATACAAATTACACCTAACAAATCCAATTTTCTCCCAAACCCTAAATACAAAACCGATTTAGCTAATTGGGACTCCTTTCAATTTGTTATCAACAACCATTTAGAAAATAACACCCCATCTTCAAACATTAATAAAGAAGCTGCTTTATTACAAAAAGCAATTCGTTTCGCAGCCAACGTTTCCATTCCTCAAAGTGCACCTTTCGCTACTAACAAAACAGTTCCTTGGTGGAATTCTGTTTTAAAATGTTTAAGAGACCAAAAAATGAAAGCTTGGAGATCATTTAAAAAGCATCCCTCAGAAGCTAACCTTATTGTTAACAAAAAAGCAAATGCTCTATTCCGCAGAGAAATGAAAATCAGCAAAGCAAAATCTTTAACAAACTTCACATCAACTATCAACCCAAACTCATCCACCGCAAAAATTTGGCATAATATCCGATGTCTAACCGGCAATTTTGTTCCCCGTTCTATCAGATGTATTAAAACACCCTCTGGCCCAATATCTTCATCTTTAGAGATCGGCAACTCCTTTGCATGTTCTTGGTCTGACCTCTCAAATGACAATCATTTTTCAACATCTTTCAATAATCTCAAATCAAATAGCCTTTCGTGCTATTCTCCACAAACCACTGGAAACATAGCAGCGAAACAAATAGAAAGTGCTATAACTGTTATAGAATTGGAAAGTTGTCTCAGTGCTTTAAAAGGAAAAACCCCAAGTAGAGACCGCATCTCATATCCAATGATTAAAAATTTACCACCAGCTGTTAAATCAAGACTTCTTAGACTATATAATGAAATACTTAATACCGGTATCATCCCGCAGACTTGGAAAGTAGCCAATGTCATTCCACCTTTGTATATAGAGTGGATAGTACTCTCATGGAACACGAATTTTTAGTTCATTGACGGCTTATACAGGCGGCGCTCAGAGTACTGAAAATTTGTTGTGCAGATTTCAGAAATTAAAACAAAAATGAGTTGAGGAAAAGAGGGTTTTATTATTTTCTCTCTTGTTAGAAATGAAGAGAGTAAGTGAGGCAACAAAATAATACAGTTGCTTACACTGCTGTCGTTTTTGCTACTATAGTAGTATTTTACTCCTTTCGAGAGTCAACTGCTACTCTACTACCCACGGACGAAAACTACTCCCCAAAATAAAACGCAAAAGAAATTTTTATTTGGTTTACAATAAAACCAAAATTTACATTTACCCATTAACATATGTATCTGTTGTGTTCAATTTCCATTCCAAATATTCGTTCCATTCTTTCCAGATTGCGATAGCGAAATATTTCAAATAAAAAACGCAAATAATGATTTAATGTTTCCCCTGATTAAACAAATTTTCGGTTCATTCATCAGTTTGCCCCATAGTTGTGCAACAGCAGAAAGAACATTTTCAGATTTAGCCTTAAAAAAGATAAAAGAAAGAAATTCACTCAAGGTAGAAACGGTGAATGCCTTACTAACTGCTAAGGAACTTCTTAAAAACAATTTCACCGAAAAATGGGAGCCATCGAAAACTTTAATCGAGAATTACAAAAAACTGTATTAGGCGCTAGTTATAGCTATCATTGGTTTTCATCATTGAAAATAAACATTGGAATTTTTTGACAGGTCGGTATCCTTAAAAATTTCTGTCATTGAAAAAAATGTCCTGATTGAAAACCACCGAAAAATTTGAATTGACAGAAATCTGTCATTTGAACTGTGTAAAATTGGAACACAAATCAGTGGAACGATTCGTTTCAGTTTTGAACATAAAAGTATCAGCTGTTCAGGAAAATGAATTTCCGTCCGGAAAATAGAAAAATGCATTTTTAGCAAAAAATAAATGCGCAACTGAACTTTTTTTCCTCATACAAAAATTCTTTGTGTGATTTCTGATCGATCGGTATATAATTATCATTCCTAATCAAAGGGAAACACCGTCGTCAAATACCGATTCAAAAATTTTTCCGGATCGATTTCAATGATAGCTATAACTGGCCCCCTAATGTTTGTAACTGAAAATATGAAACATCGAATTTACAATAATGAATTGAAAATTTATTTATTTATAGGTTTAAGGCTTTATTTTTGTCGTTAGGGTGAACTTTTTTATGTATTTATGAATATATTTTATTTCTGTTGTCTTGTTCGATAAGTCATATTGAAGGGATGAGCTTTTCTTATGTATTTTATTTGTTTATGAATATTCAAACAAAAACCTAAGAATTAAAATGATGAAATTAATTTTGTGTATGTTGATGTACAATATTTTTTTAATTGCCAATTTCTTATCTAATAAACAAAAAGTGATGAATTTCAAATCTTTTTTATTTATTTTAACTATATTATTTTAAAATGTTGGCCTTTGAGCAGTGAAAGAAAAAAATTGCCATGACATTAGATCCTTCTATATTTGCCTGTTTTCGGAACATTAACCTTCGCAGTAGATCAATTAACTTCGAATTTTGACATTATTATTTTCAGTTTTTAATGTTGTTCATGGGCCTAGCATGTGTTTGTTTTTTTGTTTTACTCCTCAATTTAAGAAAATACTCCCGAAAATGAAAGAAAAATACTACTCTTGAAATTTTTAAAACGACAGCACTGGTTGCTTATGTTTTTTTTTGTGTGTTGTCATGGAGATATTCCTATGTATTGAACTATGTAGGTTTTGTTTTTGTTGCATTTGATTTCAAATTTTCAAATTTATAAAATCTAAAATAATTCAAATTTCTTTTCACAATGAATACACTGTTGTCATATTTTGAATATTGTACATAGTTGTGTGGATGTGCATATTTAAAAATTGGCAACAGATTTTTGTAGGTTTTTTTTTGCATTTTTTGGAAAGAAATAATACGGTAGGTAGGGAAATTCAATTTTGAGTCAGATATGTATGTAGGGAGGTAGGTACAATTTTTGTTACTCGTAAGTTGTTGGATATTAAGGTACAAATTTGAAAACACTAATTAGATAGTGTTTACAAATTTGTACCTATGCACATGTAGGTATAGGTATAGCTTCATTTTTATCATAGGTTATTCGTATTTGGTATTCTGTTGTAAGCATAGTTATAAAGTATATTATAGGTACATAGGTATATAGAAAAACTGTAGGTCGAGTTTTTCTAAAAATTAATTAATTAAATAAATTAAATTTGAAGACAATAGTTTCAACTGTCCTCGAAATATTCGAAGCAAAAAAAAACTTACCAATCGTTAGTTAATTTTTGTTTTGTTGAAAAAAGGTGTCAATTAGATCTTTTTTTAAACTTTACCTAATGTAAGAAACAATTAGTTTGAAGCCAGTATCCTCATTTTGGCCAAGACATTCGAGTCGAAGTCAATTTAATTTTCCAAAATTTGATCCTTGACTTGTTGATTTTGATGGATATACGTCAAAACCATTCTGAATATCTCAGCAACGAAAAGAGATAGACAAAAACGGATAACAGATTTGAAAAGAGCGCCCTCGAAAATATAAGACTGCATACCCAGTTTAATACTAGGGCGACGATGTGTCGAAAACGTTTTTCTTATTTGCATTAAGACATTCTGGACCGATAAAAATAACTTATTATTGGAAGTTAATAATTTTAACTAAAATAATAATAAGAATAATAATGCGACCCAAACTGATAACTTTAAATCCCGTCTGTCTATTTGTCTTTCTTAAACCTTTTACAAAATATTCATAACAATATTTTGTGTAAGATAAATAATTTGATAAATAATTTTTAAATTGCTAGCTATTTAAAAGTCCAAATGACCCAAATGATATATTGTTTATATTATATTTCTCAGCAAAGAGTATTATTGGAAACGGCTTGTGTCATATACATGTTTTTGTTGAATATTTAATTTGGTGCTATTACAATTTAGTGATTATCAGATGGCATACGATCAAGAGCAATTTTGAACAATTGAACTAATGCGTTATGCTGATGAAAAAACCTTTGTAGCTCACGAATAATTTCTCGTCTTGTATTTGAAACTACGCACAACGTTGATCCAATTGTCTTCGATTGTTTTGCCAAATTGGCTTTTAAGTATTATTACAAATTGTTTGTATATGGGAGTATAGAAAGATGTTGATTTTACACTTTTTCAAGATTTTTTTAAATTTTCTCTACGTACAAACCTTCTCTGGACTTCCACGAATAATTCAAGACCAAAATTAGCCAAATCGGTAAAGGCATTGTTGAGTTATAACATTACAACGAAAAGTGGCATTGATTTTTATATATATAGATATAGATAGATAGATTAAAAGATATGAAAAGTTTATTATGTGTTTCAATTTGCCATTAGTTTGACGAAAGTGTCACTTTTGATGTTTTTGGGACTTTTTTATTCTTGAAATTCGTGTTTAAATCTTAGTTCTAGAGCTTCCAAAGCAAATTTACTTCAAAAAGTAGATTTCTTTCATTTTTAAGATATTAAAAGATTTTGTATTTAATAGGAAATCCATTTTGAAAGAAAAAACACTTTAACAATGTCTTACAATATTTATTTGCTTCAAATCGCTTTTTGATAAATATCGTTAAATTACTAAAAAATCTTTAGATAAAGTCTTTAATTATGCAACTTAACTTAAGATGTGTGAAATCCATTACGGCAATAGGTACTATAAGTTTTGAACTCAAGGGAATTTCTAAGAAAATGAAAAAAATAGCTTCCAGGGGGGTGTCATCACCCCTAAACAACCCCCCTGGATCCGCCATTGACTTTTATTTGTCTTCTTTTCAAATATACTTACATACCTGTATTGATAGCGTATTCTTTTCATTTCAATAATAATAATTCCTACTTTCATTTGACCTAATATACATATGCAGATGCATATATACCTAAGAAAAACAAAACATTGTACCTATTTTCTTTTTGTTTTGAAAATGGGTATTTCAACGTATTTTTGTTGTATTCATTGGCAATCGGCAAACCGGCAACAGTTACAAAATTTAAATTTGAATTGGTATTTGGCTTATTGGTATTTGTCTTTATTATTGCTTTACATAAATAAATAAACAAAAAAATGTCTCTTTATTGTCCCCTCCAACCATAGTTACTTTTGTTTTCATTCTTCTCTTTTTGTGTTGTCAAATTGTCTCTTAATTTCTTCAATTAAAATTCTGCACAAACTGTGCAGATTTAGTTCATTGACGTTAGGCCAGGCGTCGCTTCGTTCGTTCCTCTTCATAATATTACTATTCCACTTCATATACAAAGATATTACTATTCCACTTCATATACAAAGGTTTAGCAATAATTTTTTCCAAGACCTTTGACATGCAAGGAATTAATGAAATGGGACGATACCCTTCTATAGAGTCTATTGGTTTGTTGGGTTTTGGTAGTGGAATCTTTGTATATGAAGTGGAATAGTAATATTATGAAGAGGAACGAACGAAGCGACGCCTGGCCTAACGTCAATGAACTAAATCTGCACAGTTTGTGCAGAATTTTAATTGAAGAAATTAAGAGACAATTTGACAACACAAAAAGAGAAGAATGAAAACAAAAGTAACTATGGTTGGAGGGGACAATAAAGAGACATTTTTTTGTTTATTTATTTATGTAAAGCAATAATAAAGACAAATACCAATAAGCCAAATACCAATTCAAATTTAAATTTTGTAACTGTTGCCGGTTTGCCGATTGCCAATGAATACAACAAAAATACGTTGAAATACCCATTTTCAAAACAAAAAGAAAATAGGTACAATGTTTTGTTTTTCTTAGGTATATATGCATCTGCATATGTATATTAGGTCAAATGAAAGTAGGAATTATTATTATTGAAATGAAAAGAATACGCTATCAATACAGGTATGTAAGTATATTTGAAAAGAAGACAAATAAAAGTCAATGGCGGATCCAGGGGGGTTGTTTAGGGGTGATGACACCCCCCTGGAAGCTATTTTTTTCATTTTCTTAGAAATTCCCTTGAGTTCAAAACTTATAGTACCTATTGCCGTAATGGATTTCACACATCTTAAGTTAAGTTGCATAATTAAAGACTTTATCTAAAGATTTTTTAGTAATTTAACGATATTTATCAAAAAGCGATTTGAAGCAAATAAATATTGTAAGACATTGTTAAAGTGTTTTTTCTTTCAAAATGGATTTCCTATTAAATACAAAATCTTTTAATATCTTAAAAATGAAAGAAATCTACTTTTTGAAGTAAATTTGCTTTGGAAGCTCTAGAACTAAGATTTAAACACGAATTTCAAGAATAAAAAAGTCCCAAAAACATCAAAAGTGACACTTTCGTCAAACTAATGGCAAATTGAAACACATAATAAACTTTTCATATCTTTTAATCTATCTATCTATATCTATATATATAAAAATCAATGCCACTTTTCGTTGTAATGTTATAACTCAACAATGCCTTTACCGATTTGGCTAATTTTGGTCTTGAATTATTCGTGGAAGTCCAGAGAAGGTTTGTACGTAGAGAAAATTTAAAAAAATCTTGAAAAAGTGTAAAATCAACATCTTTCTATACTCCCATATACAAACAATTTGTAATAATACTTAAAAGCCAATTTGGCAAAACAATCGAAGACAATTGGATCAACGTTGTGCGTAGTTTCAAATACAAGACGAGAAATTATTCGTGAGCTACAAAGGTTTTTTCATCAGCATAACGCATTAGTTCAATTGTTCAAAATTGCTCTTGATCGTATGCCATCTGATAATCACTAAATTGTAATAGCACCAAATTAAATATTCAACAAAAACATGTATATGACACAAGCCGTTTCCAATAATACTCTTTGCTGAGAAATATAATATAAACAATATATCATTTGGGTCATTTGGACTTTTAAATAGCTAGCAATTTAAAAATTATTTATCAAATTATTTATCTTACACAAAATATTGTTATGAATATTTTGTAAAAGGTTTAAGAAAGACAAATAGACAGACGGGATTTAAAGTTATCAGTTTGGGTCGCATTATTATTCTTATTATTATTTTAGTTAAAATTATTAACTTCCAATAATAAGTTATTTTTATCGGTCCAGAATGTCTTAATGCAAATAAGAAAAACGTTTTCGACACATCGTCGCCCTAGTATTAAACTGGGTATGCAGTCTTATATTTTCGAGGGCGCTCTTTTCAAATCTGTTATCCGTTTTTGTCTATCTCTTTTCGTTGCTGAGATATTCAGAATGGTTTTGACGTATATCCATCAAAATCAACAAGTCAAGGATCAAATTTTGGAAAATTAAATTGACTTCGACTCGAATGTCTTGGCCAAAATGAGGATACTGGCTTCAAACTAATTGTTTCTTACATTAGGTAAAGTTTAAAAAAAGATCTAATTGACACCTTTTTTCAACAAAACAAAAATTAACTAACGATTGGTAAGTTTTTTTTTGCTTCGAATATTTCGAGGACAGTTGAAACTATTGTCTTCAAATTTAATTTATTTAATTAATTAATTTTTAGAAAAACTCGACCTACAGTTTTTCTATATACCTATGTACCTATAATATACTTTATAACTATGCTTACAACAGAATACCAAATACGAATAACCTATGATAAAAATGAAGCTATACCTATACCTACATGTGCATAGGTACAAATTTGTAAACACTATCTAATTAGTGTTTTCAAATTTGTACCTTAATATCCAACAACTTACGAGTAACAAAAATTGTACCTACCTCCCTACATACATATCTGACTCAAAATTGAATTTCCCTACCTACCGTATTATTTCTTTCCAAAAAATGCAAAAAAAAACCTACAAAAATCTGTTGCCAATTTTTAAATATGCACATCCACACAACTATGTACAATATTCAAAATATGACAACAGTGTATTCATTGTGAAAAGAAATTTGAATTATTTTAGATTTTATAAATTTGAAAATTTGAAATCAAATGCAACAAAAACAAAACCTACATAGTTCAATACATAGGAATATCTCCATGACAACACACAAAAAAAAACATAAGCAACTGTATTATTTTGTTGCCTCACTTACTCTCTTCATTTCTAACAAGAGAGAAAATAATAAAACCCTCTTTTCCTCAACTCATTTTTGTTTTAATTTCTGAAATCTGCACAACAAATTTTCAGTACTCTGAGCGCCGCCTGTATAAGCCGTCAATGAACTAAAAATTCGTGTTCCATGAGAGTACTATCCACTCTATATACAAAGGCTAAACGCCTTTTTTGGTTTTTAGAAACCAAAAAATTAATAAGCACCAACCAAGTTGCTTTTAAATCTAAGAGAGGCTGTTCCGATGCCCTGCTACACATCGATCATTATATATCAAAAGCTTTATCATCCCGAAACCACATTTCGCTACTTTCATTAGATTTTGAGAAGGCTTTCGACCGCATAGGTATCCACCTTATATTAAACAAATTAAAAAATTGGGGCATTGGTCCAAAAATATACTCATTCATTAAATCATTTTTATCAAATCGCAAAATATCCGTTAGGGTAAACAATTCTTTTTCCACAGCCAAACCACTGAATAATGGTATCCCACAAGGATCACCATTATCAGTTGTGCTTTTCTTAATGGCTTTTAATGATATCAGTGTCATGATTGAAAAATATAAACTTCTCGATCATTGTGCTTACGCTGATGATATTTTCATCATGTGCAAACTCAACGATTTAGAGAAAGCAAAAAATACATTTTCAAAAATTGTTATCGATATTGTAGAATGGTGTAATAACTCAGGAGCAAAGCTCTCACTAAACAAATGTAAAACTCTACATATATGTCGCAAATTATCATGTCCTAAACTTTACCTAGCAATAAATAATATAAATATTGAAAGCGTAGAAAACTTAGATATTTTAGGATTAAGATTTAATAATAAGTATAATTGGAAACCACACTGTATGAATCTTAAAAAGAGCCTAGCTGCAAGAAGCAATATTATAAGTTATTTATCCAACAATAAATTAAATGTTCACATTAATACACTATGTAGAATTACTAAAGCTTTAGTTTTAAGTAAAATCGATTATGGTTTTTATATTTATGGCAAATGTCCAACCTCAACACTAAATGTTCTCAAATCAACATACCATCAATCCGCAAGAAGGAGTATCAACGCCTATCGGACTACAAGAATAGACAACATCATGGCAGAGGCTGGACTTCCTACTTTGGAACAGCGTCAATCAGAAAGCCTGTTAAAAATACTGTCAAAGCTCCTATTCTCCAAGGACTCCGTCATTGATAAAGATATCGACTCAACCTCCAAATTGAAAAAAAATATGCGTCTTCCATCCACAATTGCAAAAGCCTTGTCAACTGCAAAACAAATGGGGTTACCATTTAAGCGTGTCAAAGGAAACACCACTTCAACCTTCCCACCGTGGAACATTAATACAAACTCGTTTGAACTAACGCTTTCAGTATACAATAAAGACAACACAAACAACAGAATCTATCATTCCATTTTCGCCGAAATCATGGAAAATCTTAAACAAGAAGGCTGGATTCCTGTCTTCACGGATGGGTCTAAATCAACTTTAAATACTTCGTTTGCAGTAACTCAAGAAGACGGAACTCTGTTAAGAGCTGGAATTTTATGGGAATTCGCATCAATCTTCACTGCTGAAGCATTAGCCATCTTTGAAGCTGCTAAAACTGTCCTGCAATCCACTTCTAAAGCAGTAATTTGCTCCGACAGTCTATCGGTGCTCAAATCAATCCTTAATCCGAACAACAACAACAACAAAATAATTAACAATATGAGAGACTTGCTCATAAAACACCCGACAACGTTAAAATTAATGTGGGTACCCAGTCATATCGGTATACCAGGCAATGAATATGCCGACAAAGCTGCAAAACTCTGCAACGAAACACCTGTTTTTACTTTCGATACATTTTCAAAGAACGACATTCAAAGATATATCGATCAATTATTTAAAAAGAACAAAATTCTCAACTGGAATAGCTACGAAAATCATTATGCAAAGATAAACACTGACCGATCCGCTCCAATCTACCCATCATCACTCTCCAGAACAACAATATCAAACTTTATTCGCCTTCGCTTAGGACACAGTATCTTAACTCACCAACACCTATTAAGGAAAGAAAGTCCACCTCTCTGCCCATCATGCAACAACAACTTGAACATGCCACATATACTTGGCTTATCATCATGTGAAATTTCCAAGAAAATTAATGCTGTTTTAAAAACCGACCAAAATATTTATTCGCTTCTTAATACAATTAATGTCGAAAATATATTAAAAATAAACAAATACCTTCATAGGAATAATTTGATAATATAACTAACTAATAAGTTATATTAGAGTGGAAAGCTTTTGTAGCTAGAGCTCTTTTCTATTAGCATAGGATTTGTAATTTTATGTTAATAAATAATAATAATAATAATAATAAAACAAAAATGAGTTGAGGAAAAGAGGGTTTTATTATTTTCTCTCTTGTTAGAAATTAAGAGAGTAAGGGAGGCAACAAAATAATACAGTTGCTTATGTTTTTTTTGTGTGTTCTCTTGTCATGGAAATATTCCTATGAATTGAGCTATGTAGGTTTTGTTTTTGTTGCATTAATGCATTTGATTTCAAATTTATAAAATCTAAAATAATTAAATTTTCTTTTCACAATGAATACACTGTTGTCATATTTTGAATATTGTACATACAAGTTGTGTGGATGTGCATATTTAAAACTTGGCAACAGATTTTTGTTGTTTTTTTTTTTATTTTTTGGAAAGAAATAATACGGTAGGTAGGGAAATTCAATTTTAAGTCAGATATGTATGTAGGGAGGTGAGTACAATTTTTGTTACTTAAGTAAGTTGGATATGTATTTAGGTACAAATTTGAAAACACTAATTAGATAGTGTTTACAAATTTGTACCTATGCACATGTAGGTATAGGTATATGTAGCTACATTTTTATCATAGGTTATTCGTATTTGATATTCTATTGTAAGCATAGTTATAATGTATTATAGGTAGGTACATATGTAGATATATAGAAAAAACTGTAGGTTGACTTTTTATACAAATTTTAAGAAATGTTATCAACAGTATCTTGTATTAAATAAATTAAATTATAAATTAAGGCAAAAGTTTCAACTGTCCTCGAAATATTCGAGTAAAAAATCATTACTAACCAATTGTTAGTTGTTGTTTTTTAGTTTTGTTGAAAAAAGTGTCAATTGGATTTTTGTTAATTTTATCTGATGTTAGAAGCAATTAGTTTTAATTTTGCAAATCAATCAATTTTTACCAATTTTCGTTAATTTTATTTTTATTTTTTGAAAAATTGAACCATATGTCGAAGAAAACGTTATTCTTTTTAGCATTAAGACATTCTGGATGCATCGACCGATTAAAATTTATCAATATTGGAAGTTAATACCTATAGCTATATATACAAATAATAATAATAATAATAAAGGCTGGAATGCGACCCACACTGACAATTTCCCATCTTGTCTGTCGATTTGTCTTGCTTAAAACTTTAACAAAACATCCATAACAATATTTTTGTGTGAGATAAATAATTTTAAGGGTACCTACATATATCTTTCTTTGGTATCCTAGAACTTGAGTCAACAACCATTTCTTACCAGTTTTTTGTTGTTTTTGTAGGTTGTTTTGTGTTTTGTTAAAAAGTTGTCAGTTGATTTTTTTTAAATATTAACTTAAAAATGTGTGTATGTTTGTTTAAACATTTTACATTTTAAGCTAAATATGAGAGTAAAAAGAGTGTGTATTATATGTTACGATATACAAAAATTTCACAATTTTATTAATTAAATAAAGAATTATGAAAGTAAAGCAAACAAAATTATTTAAACAAACAAAATAATATTATTGAAGTTAATTTCACCAAATATAACTAAAAAATAGTACCAGTCTTCATAATATTTAAAGCGTTCACTGTAGCGTATGTGGAATATTTATGTGTACCTAAATTAAAGAAAACCAACTTTAAAAATTGTCCTTACTTTACAAAAGTAAGTAAGTACACACAGACATCTCATCATGTATTTAATTTGGACAAATAATCCAAGGTTAAACTTACTTTGATTTTTTATATACATACATACATATGTATGTGGCTTCGTTTTGGTACTTCGGAATACTTACATATGTATATACCTATTTAATAATAATAATCTCTGTTGACAAACATATTTCCCAAGAAATTAGAAATAAATAAAACAGCGTTTGGTAAGATATTTTTTTATTAAGTTGTAGCTCTGTATTCCTTTCCACATCACCCAGTGGGGTAGAATACTAGATGCGTTTTTTTTTTTCGAGGTATCCCCAGTAGGCCTACTCCTCGTTCTATTACTAATCTAAACTACTTAATGTATTAGCCATGCATTTTTTTTTCTGAGGTATCTCCAAATGGCCTAGTCCTCGTATTGCACATGCATTAATAAATAAAAAGCATTAAAAAAAAGAATTAAATAAAATATATATAAATATATATAGGTAGTACCTATATATAAAATAAATAAAAAGCAGTAAAAAAGAGAATTACATATAAAAATATCGGAAAGGATTGAACAAGAGCAGACAGATTAAGAAATTATTAAGCTTATATAAGGCTGCCACTTTTGAAAATAATTTAACAAATAAAATGTTTTATAAGGGAGTTATTGTATTGCAATAATAAGTTATAAAAGAATATAGGAATGTTAATTTTTATTTTCAGTCGAAACAAAATTAATTAAATAGTGCGATTCGCATTACTAATCTTGGGTGTGCAAATTGAAAAGTGCAATTACAAAGATTTACCATTGAAATTCTATTATGTCCATATTATTTTTTACTTTTTCAATTCAACTGAAATACATTTCAAAGTTTCAAAACTATATTTTATTAGTTTTCACATGAACTTTTAATAATTTAGGCTTTGCGTGAAGTAAAATTTCATGCTTTCATTGTTATTTGAAATGCAATTTCATGTGAATCCATTTAATACCTAATATCAAATTATTATTTTTAAATTAAAATTCACATGAAATTCAATTTTACATAATTTCCTTAAAATTCCTAATCTATATCTATTCCTATAGATTTAGCCATAGTGTTATTTGTCTTTTTTTTAAATAATATGTACCCAACAACATATATTGATAGCGTATTTTTTTCTTTTTATTAATAATACTTACTTTCATTTTATCAAATACAGGAAATTACCTATGAAAAAGAAAAAAGAAAAACAAAAACATTGCACCTACTACCTTTTTGTTTTGAAAGACGTATTTTAACGTTTTTTTGTACTATTCATTGGCAACCGCATAGAGAAATATATCTACCTTACTTACTTAAGGTGGCGCTACAGTCCTGTGTGAACTAGGGCCTCACCCAACAAACTTCTCCATCTAGCTCGGTCCCTAGCTAGATGTCTCCAGTTTCGCGCTCCGAGTTGGGTGAGGTCACCTTCCACTTGTGCGCGCCACCTGATTCGCGGTCTTCCTCTACTGCGCTGTCCTGTGGGTGTGGATTCGAAGACTTTCCGGGCCGGAGCATTGGTTTCCATGCGCTCTACGTGACCTAGCCATCTTAGTCGTTGGACTTTTACCCTTCTTGCTAAGTCTACGTCGCTGTACAGCCCGTACAGCTCGTCGTTCCATCTTCTCCTCCACTCCCCTTCGATGCATACGGGACCGTAGATCACACGAAGAATCTTTCTCTCGAATCGACCCAAGGTGCTTTCATCCGCTTTTGTCAAAGTCCATGCTTCTGGACCGTATAGCAGGACGGGGATGATAAGGGTCTTATATAGCGACACTTTGGTCCTTCGAGAGAGAATTTTTCCACTCAATTGCTTTCTTAACCCAAAGAAACAGCGGTTAGCAAGAGTTATTCTTCGTTTGATCTCAGCGCTGGTGTTGTTTTCTGCGTTTACAGCGGAGCCTAGGTAGACGAAGTCCTTGACTACCTCAAAGTTACGTCTGTCGATGGTGACGTTTTGACCAAGACGTCGGTGTTGTAGGTCCTTTCTTGATGACAGCATGTACTTTGTTTTGCCCTCATTAACCGTTAAACCCATTTTTGCCGCCTCTGCCTCAATACTCACAAAAGCCCCATTGACATCACGCTGAGTTCTTCCGATTATGTCAATGTCATCAGCATATGCTAGTAATTGGACAGACTTTTGAAAGATAGTGCCTCTGGTGTTGACGTGTGAGCTTTGCACTATTCTTTCAAGTACGATGTTAAAAAAATCACATGACAGCGCATCACCTTGTCTAAAACCTTTTTTGACATCGAAAGGTTCTGTTAAGTTGTTTCCAACCTTTATGGAGCAGCGTGAATTCTCCATGGTCATCCTGCACAAACGGACGAGTTTGGCAGGGATGCCAAAACTAGACATGGCTCTATACAGTTCGTCCCTGTAGATACTGTCATATGCGGCCTTGAAATCGATGAAAAGATGGTGGGTGTCGATTTGGTGTTCTTGGGTTTTTTCCAGGATCTGCCGTAATGTGAATATTTGATCGACTGTGGACTTTCCTGGTCTAAAACCACACTGATAAGGACCTATCAGGTTGTTGACGATGGGCTTTAGACGTTCACATATTACGGCAGAGAAGATTTTATAAGCGATGTTAAGTAGACTGATTCCTCTATAATTGGTGCAGTTTAGAGGGTCTCCTTTTTTCAGGATCGGGCAAACAATACTGAGGTTCCATTCATCGGGCATGCTTTCTTCCGACCATATCTTACAGATAAGTTGGTGCATGCTCCTAACCAACTTATCTCCAGCTGCTTTAAAGAGCTCGGCATTCAAGCCATCCGCTCCAGCGGCTTTGTTAGACTTCAGCTTAGATATAGCAATCTTTACTTCGTCTAAGTCGGGAGGACGGGATTGTTGGCTTTCGTCGTCTATGTTGAATGGATCATCCTGCCTGACAGCGGAATTCGGTTCGTCGTCGCCGTTATACAGTCTGCAGAAGTGGTCCTTCCATATCCTCAGCATTGACTGCGGTTCCACTATGATGTTTCCACTTTCGTCTTTGCAGCCTTCGGTTCTAGGTTTATGTACTTGTGAATTTCGTTTCACCTGTTCATAAAACTTTCGAACTTCGTTTCTGCTTTTAAACCTCTCAACATCTTCGACCGCACGCTTCTCATGCTCTCTCTTTTTCCTTCTGAGAAGTCGGTGTTCCTCTCGCCTCTTCTGCTCATAGAGCTCATGAGCAGCTCTCGTCCTTTTATGCAGCGCCGCCTTGCGTGCCTGTTGTTTGGCTGCATTTGCCTGCCGACATTCCTCATCAAACCAGGGGTTCCTTGTTGGTGGTCGCTTGAAACCCAGCACGTCAGAGGCGGCTTCTCTGAGTGCGTCTTGGCAATGTTGCCACTGGTTTTCTATACATTGTGTTGGCGGCACAGAACTTCGAGAGAGGTTACTTGTAACTCGGTCGGAGAAGGATTTGGCGATCTCTTGCGATTGTAGCCGTTCGACGTTGTACCTTCTCCCAACATCTCCCTGTTTTGCCTTGGGCCTGGAAACCCGAAGTGCTACCTTGGCTACACTAAGGTAGTGGTCCGAGTCGATGTTAGCTCCTCGGAAAGTTCGGACATCCATGATGCTGGAAGCGTGTCTGGCGTCGATCGCAATATGGTCAATCTGGTTGACGGTAGATTGATCTGGAGATCTCCAAGTTCCTTTGTGGATGTTGAGGTGTGGAAAACGCGTACTGGCTACCATGACGTTTCGCCCCGCAGCAAAATCTATGAGCCTGAATCAGTTGTCGGAAGTGTTGTCGTGCAGGCTGTTTTTCCCGATTATTCCACCAAAGATGTCTTCCCTTCCTAGCTTGGCATTAAAATCGCCCAGGACAATTTTAATATCGTAGCTAGGACACTGCTCGTATGTTTTGTCTAAGAGCTCGAAGAACATATCTTTGGTGTTGTCATCCTTCTCATCTGTGGGGGCGTGCGCGCATATCAGGCTAATGTTGCCGAATTTAGCCTTGATGCGGATGGTCATGAGGCGCTCGTTGATGCACCTATAGCTTAAGACTTGTTGCCTAAGTCTGGCTCCAATGACGAAGCCGCATCCAAATAAGCGCTGTTGGTTTTCTCGGTAGCAGTCACCATAGTAGATATCGCAGTTTTTCATCCTCTTTTTGCCCGGCCCATCCCATCGTATTTCCTGGATGGCGGTGATGTCTGCTTTATAGCAGTCTAGGGCCTTCGCTAATTCTTCGGCTGCACGTGGTCTGTTAAGGGACCTAACATTCCACGTGCATATCCGAAGTTCGTTGTCCTTAATTCGTTTGCGTTGGTTGTCAGCAGTAAATCCGTCCGTATCCGAGGCTTGTTGGTGCTTCGCAACTATAAGATTTTTACGTGGTCAGGAAGTCACCCTGACGGCACAACCCCCAACCTGGAGGGCCAGATCCTTAGTATAACTCCAAGGACGGGGAGCCGGATAAACCGCTCCTTATAGGCCTGGGCTCCGAATAAGTCGTAGAAGCCCTATAAGGTGTTCACTAAGTAGTTCAACCTTACTGGAACTGTAGACGCCACCGTTGATTCCATCTCGGGAATTCCTCCGCTGCCGTCTGGATAAGGAGAGGTGCCTTAGTGGACGCACCTCTCCCCCCCTCTCTCGTTTGCTGCCCCCAACAACTTTCCACTGGGGTTGGAACCCAATCTCCAGTTGAGGTACTAGGCACCCGATGTTCACCACGGGGAGGTGAGAGTAGGAGTTGGTAGACAGAGGTTGGTTTTGAGAAAAACCTGTGGACGCTTGTGTCCTCTTGAATGCACATGTCTACCATTTGAACAGCAATATATCTACCTATATAAGTATATTTCTCTATGGGCAATCGGCTAGCCGGCAACAGTACAAAATAAATTTGAATTGGTATTTGGCTTATTGGCATTTGTCTTTATTAAATAAAGATACAACAAAATTTCTCTTTATTCTCTCAATCTCAATATTGATTACATTCTTCTCTTTTATTTTATAACTCTGTTTTGTATTTTCAAATTGTCTCTTAATTTTTCCAAATAAAATTCTGCACAAACTTTGCAGATCTAATTCCTTGACGTTAGGCCAGACGTCGCTGCGTTCGTTCCTCTTCATGATTGTACTATTCCACTCTATATACAAAGATAGTATATAAGAAGTTCCTAAGATAATATAGCACTTCAAAAGTCGCAACCTTAATTGACTGATCATCAAAACTATGAACGGAACTATGCGGTTCTTGTCTTTCTTTATCATAGTATGAGTAAAGTTACTATTTAAAAGTGTTGTAAAATAGAACTTTTAAGTTTTCTGCGATTGTTTATTTTTTGATTACTAGGATTAGCCCCGTTATAAATATTAAGCGAGTTCAATTTAGTAATTAACCCGAATTTGTAGCTTCAAATTGCATTGAGCGTGGTCACCGGGAAATAATTGTAAAATAATGAAATTTAGTAGAGTGTAAAGTGTATATACATATGTGCACAACAACAAAAATGCAAGCACTGAAATTGATCACTCAGTGGGCGTGGTATCCACCCATACTTGTGATTCTTGTAGAATGATGAAATTAAGCATAGTTTAGGTGTTATAATAGAATAAATACAATTTTAGATTTTATAGTATGTTATATAAATACGCCCTGAACCTAGATTTCTTTTTATTGAATAAAAAATGTATTTAACTTCAACCTCCTTTTTGTCTGAACCATTTTCTAAATTTATTTATTTATATAAATAAATCAACAATTTGGAATAAAGGGTGGGTAAATTTTAAGGGCCCATGTTGGAAATGAATCAAGTTTTTTTTTCTGCCAAATGAAATATTTGACATTTCTCGTTTCATATGAAAAGATACACAATCGAGCAACGCGTTTAGGTTATTCGTGCTTGTTATAAAAATTGGCGTTCAAATCAAAATGCATTTCGTGGATGATCAATTTTCAAAGAAAATCATCTTCAGTGATGAGACACATTTTCACCTCAGTGGATTCGTCAATAAGCAGAAACGCCGCATTTGGGCGAATGAAAATCCAAGAGTGGTTTTTGAAAACCCAATGCACCCACAAGAGTGAATGGTGTTCGTTATCGTGAGATGATAACGACCTTTTTATAACCCAAATTGTATGATATGGATATGGACGATATTTGATTGCAGAAGAGGACGGTGCCAATTTCCCCACAGCTAACGAAACAATGGCTCTTTTGCGCGACAAATACAAGGGTCGTCTTATCTCACGTAAAGGCGATGGCCGCCAACATCATGTTATTTGACACCGTTGGACTTCTTTCTTTGGGGTTACTTGAAAGAAAAGGTATACGTCGCGTCGATAAGATAACAAAAATTCAATAGCTAAAGAATGAGATAATTCGGCACATTAACGGTATAGAACCTCAATTATGACTCAGCGTCGTTGAATCTTTGGACCATGCATCGGATGGAGGTATGCCGCCGTGGTTGTGGCGGCCATTTGGAGTATATTTCCATACATAATTGAGCCATACCAATTTTGTCATAATTAAAAGTAATGACAATAATTTTCCAAATAGTTTTGTGTTTTATTCAAAATAAACATCGACCCTTAAAATTTACACACCCTGCAGGTGACATCTAAAGGTTAACTATCTACCTTGGTCATATTTTGGGTTCAAGGAATGCACTTGACTGCAAATAAAATCCCTCATGTTTTCTGAATCTGCCAAATAACGGCAATCAAAGCCATTAATTTTCAATTGTAAAATACACCAATTTTGTTAAATTTAGAACTAATTCGATGTTTTTGATATGTTTTAGTTGTGTCTTTCTTTTGGATTACTGATCAAAAACGCTTAAATATACTCGACAAGCAACACTGTAAAAGTGTAACTTGGCATTACTCACGAATTTCCGTGGGACAGTGTTAGTACTGGCATCACTGGAACATACATTTATTTTTTCAAACAGAGTCTTATGTCCCAAACGTCAAAAAATTATCATTTCTCCGTCCGGAAATTATAAATTAACAAGTCTCTTAACAGAAAAATTATACTTTAATATTTCCAATTTGAAGATTACTCAGCAAAAAGCAGAAAAAAAGCGTTGAACACAACAAAAACAATTAATTAACAACAAACAAGCAAAACGTTTCGCATTAACATCTTCGTCAAAGCCTTTCAACTGCAAGAAAAACGAAGTCAAAATGCAAATGACTCAGTGAAAAATAAAAAAATATGACGACAAAAACGAAAATTACTGCGACGACAACAACGACCGTGAAATAAACATCAAATACAAACTAATTATTTGTCCTTGACACAAAGTTAACTCTCGAAATTAAAGGAACAAAACAATCGCAGATCCTAGGAAAACGTTAAAAAAAAAAAAACAAAAAATGGATAATAAAGACGACAAACAGCAGGAAAATAATCCACCAAGCGATGTGGTTGATGCGTCAATCACCACAAGCAGTAATGAAATGAATTCGGCAACAAATTTGGCGGCTCCGGCAAACCTGGAGAGTGGTAAAACAGATAGCGAACGAAGTCAACAAACATCAGGACCAATATCACTTTCAGCAGCTGTTTCGGGGATGCTGCTACCCTCATCGTCATCGACGACAGCGATCTCGGTGGATGCGGCATCTGTCGACGAACGCAGTTGCTGGATATGCTTTGCCACAGATGACGACAATAAGCTGGCCGCTTGGGTCCAACCTTGCAAGTGTCGCGGAACCACCAAATGGGTACATCAGAGTTGCCTCTATCGGTGGGTTGATGAGAAGCAAAAAGGCAACGCCCTTCGGAGTGTGAGCTGCCAACAGTGCCAAACAGAGTACATAATTGTGTTTCCACACATGGGAAAATTTGCCAATGTTCTGGAGGTGTTTGACAACCTGATCAAGCGATTGAGTCCGTTCCTGGCGGCTGGCATCTTTGTCGGTTCGCTGTATTGGACGGCGGTCACATATGGTGCTGTGACTTTTCTGCAGGTGGGTTACAATAAATTACTAACTATCAACAGTCAACACACCTTAACTGTTAATCATCATGTTTTCGTAGATTGTTGGCCATAAAAAAGGACTCGCCCTGATGGAGAATGGCGATCCACTTGTGCTGCTGATTGGGTTGCCTGCCATTCCGGTAGGTCTGGTCTTGGGGCGCATGATTCGGTGGGAAGATGCTGTCCTTCGATTAATTCGCAATCGACGAACCATGGCAAGGAAATTCCCCCTAATGAGCTTGATTATTCCATATCCGTAAGTTTCAAAGTTCTTATTCCTATTTTTAAATGAAAAGAGCGGATTCAATCCGTCAATAGGGTGACATATGCCTAATACACCATTTGATCATACGATGTTCATGTTACTCATGTTTTCAATTTTAATAGAGGAGGGAATGTGAGCGGAAAATGTGCATAGCTTGCATAGTTTGTGCCAAGAATGGAAAATGCATTTTTTGTTGTTATTGATTTTTAGCTTCTATGCAATATATGCAACTGTGCTGGAAATAAATGTAGGTGTATCGGTTGATTTATTTTGTTTTCATGTCTGGCCTTGTTAAGTGGAAAGAGGGACAAAAAAAATAGAATATATCTGATTGTACATTGTTATAAGGCGCGTTGTATTCAAACACATGTGGAGTGTTAGTATGTAGAATAGAAATTTTGCCAACAGCTATAACCATGACCTCGACATTTTTCAATGTACTCATACTCATGGGTTGAAGGGTGGAAAGCTTTTGTAGGAAGTTGAATGTTTGGGAAAATAAACATACTCTAGTTAGCGTCCATTTGACTTATGCGCGAAAACTTTTTTTATACTGTTGGCTATGAATTTAAACAGTTATAGGAATTTTAATGAATATTTTTATAAAATATTGAATTCTTAAATATTCTGCAAATGAGAAGGTGTCTTTTAAGAGGATGCCGCGGGGATGTAAACAAAATACAAGTTTTTGATCAAGCTTTGTGTACATAAAAAGCTGAAAAGTAATTTCTATGTCAAACTAAGTTATTTTTTTTTTGATTTGGCAACATTTTTGTTTATTTTAAATTATTTATAGAGTCTCTAGTTCTTACTCATTTTGTATTGGTTGGTTTGGTTTCTTCAAATTATAACATTATTAACTAAAATAAGAAATATTGCAAAGCTAGTCTTAAAATTTAAATTACAAATTTGAATATAAGTAAAATTTTTACTCTACAAGCTTAAAACAATAAAAAACTTAAAGAAAGCGTTTTTTTTTATATTAAATATTAATCTGTAACATCAAACTTTTTAAAAATATTTGTTGGTACACATTTTTGGAATATGTATCTCATGGTAGGTCTTATGTAAGGTCATGTAAAAATCATAATTTGAACGTGACGTTGGCATATCATAAGTATCTTTTTTTTAAAAATGTGCGCAACACTGCGTCATCGTCATTTCCTACGCTGTTTAAAATGACACTCCTTTTGTAACTCGATTGATAAAGCCAATTTTCTTGCAGCACAGTTTGCTGTTAATTCGATGCTGCCAATGAGTGCCATGACTCCGCCTGTACTTGACAGCGTAAACGATTCTATGTCACGAATCTTCTTTCGCACTCGTTCAGTTGCTAGGGTACTTAAAGATTTAGACATTCACAAATCCGCTGGCCCGGATAGTATCCTTCTGAAGAGGTGTTCTTCAACCACAGCGTAAGATTTTCCATCTGTCCTATTCTACAGGTCTCTTTCCGAGTCGATGGAAAACAGCATTTGCCCAGTCTGCCCCTAAAAAAGGCAAATCCCCCTCACCCTCTAACTATCGTCCAATTGCACTTACGTCCCTTCTTTCCAAGGTCATGGAAACGCTGATCAATTTTTATCTCAAGAAATATCTTGAAGAAGAAAAGCTTTTTAATGACCGGATGGTCATGGCTTTCGTAGTAATAGGTCCTCTGGTGATCTCATAGTTTATCTCACCGAAGAGTGGAAAAAATCTTTACATCGTTTTGGAGAAAGAAAGATTATTGCACTTGATATTTTAAAGAAAGATAGATCAAGCTCTCTTATAGAAAATGCGTGCATTTGGTATTGATGAATCTCTTCTTCGTTGGGTTAGAAATTACCTTTCGGACCGTTAAATTCTAGTGGTATTGGAAGGGTTCAAATCTGATATCCACAAAACAAACGCTGGGCCTTGCTCCGTTTTGTCTCAGACGCTCTTCTTGAAACATCTAACCCACTAACTTGTTTCGCTGATGACAGTATCCTCAGCTCTTCATACTCGTTTTTAGATTCTCACCCTTGTTATTCGAATGTGGACTATAAACGGCAGAGTATAAAAAGCTCATTAAATTCTGATCGTGAAAGCATTGTGCAATGGGGAATCAAAAACCCTGTAGAATTTAATTTCCACCATCTCTTGTGGAGTGAGCACATATTTGAAGTCGCCAAAAACGCTGCTAAATGTTAAGGTTTACTCTGATGATGCAAGGAGTTTTTTTTTACCCCTTTTGATCTGGCTATAATTTATAAAGCCTATATTCGTTCTTAATTTGAGTACAACTCCCATATCTGGATAGGTGCTCCAATAACCCACTTGAGTCTCTTGGACAGAATTCAAAAGAGAGCTTTAAAAATTATAGGTGACCGTTGTGTAACTGAAACTTTTGTATCTCTTGAACACCGTTGTAAGGTTTCTTGTCTATCATTATTTTATCGCTATTTTCACAATTATGATCTAGTGAAATAGCCAGTTGCATTCCTCCCCTCAAACAATTTAACCGTATTACCCGTACTTCTAGGAATACCCATCAGTTCATCGGTATCTCCTTTCCAATCCTATCTTACTTTCCTAATTGCTCGCACTGTGTTAAATCATTATAAGGGTATTTATATCCCCTTAAGTGCGCGCTAAATAAAAAAAAAGAGAATATATAATTTGTTTTTTGGTGGTAGTGTTAGAAAGAATGTCGGAAGAAGTTATCGTCCTATGGAAAAAGGTGGATTTTTAGAGGTATAGACCTTTGAAACGGAATAAAACAAAGATGATTTTTTTGAATTGACATGAAATTTACTATATTCAAAATATAATCTTCTGGTTTATTATAATTTAAATATGATTTCTGGTATATTACTCTATTCTGGTGAATATTGTGATCAATCGTTTCAGGCTTATCGGCGAAGACTACCGTTTTCACGTTTTCACGTATCCCCACAGAAAATAGTCAAGTAGCATTAAAAGGGCACGATCTTGGATGTCAAATCTCGTGTCTGTTACGTAAGGCTATGCAGTTCCTAAACGTTTCATTCAATAAATCAATTGCCCGAACTGTGTGACATTTTACCCGCAGTCTTTTTGATGAACGAAAGTTAAAAAAACATGGCTCTATAGCGGTCAACATTGACTGTAACGTTCTGACCTGCATTGTTTTATAGAAGTACGGACCAATTATATCCTCCAAATATGTCAGTTTTGTTTATTAACTTCAACTAAAAGTGAGTTTCATTGCTAAACAAAATTTGCTCGAAACGGGCTTTTCTCAGAATTGAATTCTCTACAATTTTCTTAATTTCACGAGAAAACTTATTGTCGTGTTGGAGTACTAAATAATATATACATGTAGATACACAGGCACATAATATTTTCTTCAAGCCGTGATAAACCTCGATCTGAAGGTAACAGAATATGATTTTTTGAAATGGGTTAAGTGTTTTGGTTTACTTCTTTTCCTATTTATGTCTGGGTGCATTTGTCTATGCAAAAACAAAAACAATTGTTTGCACATCTTCTATTTTATCCTATTAAACCCATGCTTGTGTACCTACACTAGACAACGTCCATTCGCTTGGAACTTGCGAAAAACTCAAAACCCCTTTAAAACTAGTTTTAAAGAAAACATTTTTGTTAAAAAAAGAAAATTTGTCCTCAGGTGTGACTTATTAACCTAACGGTCCAGCAGCGTCGAATTTATTTTTTGAGTTAAATGCATAGATCAATTAAGATCCCCTAAGTGACTGTATGAGATTGAGAATACTCATTATGCCCTTTAAATTCGTTCTTTTAAGGAACCTTAGCACTTGGGGTATTGTAAGTTAGGAAAGTTTCTTATTTCCTATAAGGTAATGACCTAGACATCTACGTCTCTGCTGAATGATGGCATTACATTTACATAGTATATGATCCGTTGTCTTCTTGTACTCACTAAAAAAAACAATACAAATAGCACTGCTCTCCAAACCTAATCCTAGATTATTCTAACTTGGAGTGATACAACCTAAAAATCATTTTCAATTGTAGTTTCAAAGTAGTTGTATAGCCTGTCATAGTCTAGAGATTTAATTCCAAAGTTTTGACCTTTGATTATCTGCTTCTGATTTGATTTTGCTACTTCATTGATTAGTGCTATTGATTCGACTTGACTTTCTGGCAATATTTTGGTTTCTGTAGTGTTTTCAGCGCATTTGCCTATTGCGTTAACTAATGAAGATGCTAGTGAGCTTGAACATCGATATTAAGAGTTTGGCTCTAGATCGAAAAACCTAGTGTTTGAATTAAGATTAGTTCACATTTTCCCCCTTACTTACTTACCTACTTAAGGTGGCGCTACAGTCCTGTGTGAACTAGGGCCTCACCCAACAAACTTCTCCATCTAGCTCGGTCCCTAGCTGGATGTCTACAGTTTCGCGCTCCAAGTTGGGCGAGGTCACTTTCCACTTGTGCGCGCCACCTGATTCGCTGTCTTCCTCTACTGCGCTGTCCTGTGGGTGTGGCCCTAGTTCACACAGGACTGTAGCGCCACCTTAAGTAAGTAAGTTTAAAACACCAAAAGGAATGTATAAACAAATTTCCAGATACTACATCTCATCCTGAGGTGAAACCCCTATTTTACTGGATTATTTTGTTTATTTTTGTTTTGTATTGGTTGATGATAGTAAAAGACGTCTCTTATTAATTTATTAATTTATAGTACATTAAATTTTTATATTTTATAGAAGAAACTTGGGACTTGAAATTTATCTCTCAGAATTAAATATCATAAAAAGAACGGTCTACATCAAAGCATTTCACTTTTATCACCATGGGTTAGGCAAAATACTAGTTCCCCAAATTAAAAGTACATATGTATATATAAATAATTTTTTTTGTTTGATTTAAAAATTAAAAGGATGGTTTTGCAAGTCATTTTTCTTATTAGATCGTATTGAGTAAGACTCAGGGGACGATGTTAGAAAATATAGTAAAACGAGTTATTGATGTTATGTCTTGATCTCTAGAAATAGACAAACGCAGTCGATTTTGATTAGATTTGTCTGCAAAGTTTTCCGCTGAACATAAATATGACGATAGAATTCTTCAAATTTAATCGAAAACAATTATTTTTCTAATAGCCCCAATAAAACGACTAAGATTATTTTATTTTTCATCAAGTTGTGTGTAACATTATTTATTTATTTATTTTTTTTTTTTTTTCAAATTTAATTTTAGCGATGAGGAAGAAGAACCAAGTGTACAAAATCCAGCAACGCCAACTCTTTCCGATCCAGTTTCTGCAACACGAATTTTCTGCGGAGCACTGCTTCTGCCAACTATATCATCAATTGTCGGTCGTCTTCTTTTCGAAACAATTGAAAATACCTTACATCGTACTCTCCTCGGTGGACTTACATTTATAACCGTTAAGGGCATATTAAAGATATACCTCAAACAACAGCAATTTACACGAAAGAAAAAACGTAAAATTGTCGATTACACTGATGAAAATATTCGCACATTTGTCAACCGGAACACAAGAAATGCCAACTTGAGTTCAACACAACAGAGAGCTAATGAAAATATGGTATAGGGAATGGCCTATTCATCCTTCAAAATAAGAAAAAGACAATTGCTTTGTTTTTATACTAATATTTAGCATATGTTACGTCAAAAACAACAACAAAAAATCAAAAATATATATATTTAAACAAATTTATTTGAAAAACAAAAATGATAACTACCTTTTACAAATAGGAATTTCGAAAAAATTTTAATTCGTTTTTGAAATGTTAAATTTCTTTTCTCGTTTTAAACACTTTAAAATATAATAATTAACGACTTCAAATTAATTTTATTCAAATATACTCGTAAGGCTTTAAATATATTGTATTTAATATTATTATTGTATGTATTTGAATAGTGAAAGAAAATGTATCTTGAAGGCATCTATAGAATTAAAGGCCCCATCTCATCGTATCAATTTCGAAATCTATTCTATCGTTATGATGATTTTCCTTGGCGAAGAACATAATGACACTTCAAGTAATTAAAGATACATATATAACTAGTCGGGGAAATAATTGTGTATAATTTTGTATTTTTTAGCAAGTTCATATAATTTTCTGACGCGATTTTATGTCGGATACGATCATAGAAATGATAGAGCAATTTATCACTTGAATTTGGATTGCTCTGGATTTTGAGATTTTAACGCTTACTTTATATTTTCCGATTAATATTTTTAATCATTAGTCAACATTTGTTACGATTCGATCGGATACGATGACAGGCCTTTGATTTTGATCTTTTTTGATTTTTACTAAGCTTTAGAATGATTACAAAAGAAAAACAATTTAACGGAAGGGTTATTTAGAGGTTAATTAAGATACATTTATTTTAACTGTCTGTTAATAAAAATAAAACCCAAATAAATCCGGGTTCAATTCTTGTCACATACACATTTTTTTTATTTCTTATTTTGCAGGCTAAAAATGTAAAGAATAAATGTGCATGAAGTGGAATATGATTTTACCATGGACATTTCTATATAAAATGTGGACAAAGCTACTTGTTACGTTCTCAAAAAATAATATCAGGTTGATATAACAAAAGTATTTGAGGTACCGCCTTAGCGTCGACTTTTGAGTGGAATCGGAGCCCTACAGTACTACAGAGTATTGACTTTTTTCATACATACAACCCCACAAAAAAAAAACACTTTAATTCATAATCAGAGTATTATTATCTTCATAAGAGACCTACTGTTTTATAGTCGCTGGTGATTTTTTAACGTGCTATATTTGTTTAAGTTTTGTAAGCCCCGATTGCTTAACAGAGGAGCCTCCATTTAAATATGTATATTTAATAATTATCTTAACTTATTTTGAAACGTAAAAAAGTTGCATACAAGAGTAAAGAACCTTTTTCAAAATAAAAAAAATTGAGACCCAAAGGCAAATATACAGGGTTATCCATTTTGGGGTTTTAAAAGTAAACGTAAATAAAACACATAAAAAATTTTTTTTCATGATATTTTTTTTTTATTATAAAGTTTGAACGATGACTACCACGCGAATTGTTGCAAGCATCGATTCTTTTGAGGTAATTTTCGACCACTTTTGACACATATTGGGCGGTATCTCAACCATAACTTGACTAATGTTAGTTTTAATGGGCTCAAGAGGTTACGGTTTATCTGCATAAACACGGTCCAGGTGGTGTCAAATCGCATGATCTTTCTGGCCAGATATCGCAACGACGAGAAATAAAGCCATATTTGCTCGAGTATTTTTCAATTGCAGACAAAAAGAAGTCGGTTATCATATGACCATATGGCTCCGAATTGACAGTGACAATCGTTCCATCGTTGTTTTCGAAGAATTAAGATCCAATCACACCTCCAAGATCCAATCACACCTCCGGACCAAAGAGCCCACCAAAATGTGACTTCTCTTCAATTACTTGAAGATTCTCAGAACCCTAAATACGACATTTTATTTATTAACATACCCACCGAGTGAGAAATGTGCTTCGTCCCTAAATAAAATTTTGTTCAAAAAATCGACGTATCTACGACGTTATGAATGGTCGTTCAGCTGGCTTCAGTTGTTGTGTGAGCTGGACTTTATATGGATGTAGGTGTACATAGATCCAAATGCAAAATACGCCATAATGCACAGGCCTTACAATATCTGAATCCAATCCAGTCTCTTCAAATTTCTTCACAATTTTGTCAATTGCTTGTTGGACGATTATGTTAACCATAATCTCCTCTTAAAGCACGATATGTGGCTGTGGCAGAATCACCATTTGTAGTAGGTGTTAATAATTTGTATGCGTTGTGAGATAGTTAAGCGATCCGTTTTCGTTAATGTCAAACCTAACTTTCAACTGAACAAAAAAAATTGGTGTAACAACTTAGTTTGACAGATGTCGAATTCCAGCCTTATACTTTTGAAACCGCAAAATGGTAAACCCATTATAAAAAGCTTAGACAAATAATAGATTCATAATTTAAACAAACAAAATGCTCTTTTAGTTTATTAATGCAATTTTTTTCTTACCGCTTTTTTAAGGTTCCGAGAGATGAAATCCTTTTGAAATAATCATGTTAAACATTTTCGTCTCTCTTTTATTAACCTTGAATGCGACACTTCTTCGCTTTAATACTTATTATTTAATAAGGATGAGAATTGTTGTTGTTATGTAAATCTCTCTTTGTATAGTAGTTACTAAATATAATATGTACTTAAGAACATTTACTACGAAGAAGATGGAAAAATTATTTTGTTTGCACCCACTTTAATATAATAACTGATAAATAGAAGAACCCACTTATATTTCTTTCCAGTTTTTGCTACCGAGTTTTGTACTTGCTGATATAGGGATTTAGGGAAAACTATTGGTTTCGTAATGAAGAAAGATCTATTATTTTTTCTTATTAAAATTAACAAAACAATGAGGACGAAGTCCTATTATTTTTTCTTATTAAAATTAACAAAACAATGAGGACGAAGTCCTCATTATTAATAACGTCTTATTCGAATGTCCAAAATTAACAGGAAAACTGTGATTTCAAAATGATTCACTTAATGAAATTATGGATCCTTGATTTATTTAACTATCTCTTAAATGGCTCTATCAATCATATTGCAGTCTTAAGAGGTTATAAATTATTTTTAATTAAAATATTTACTTGACATATTAAAAAACTTATTGTTTTTTTTTAATGATTTCACTGTTTCTTTTCTTGAGCAAGATTGTTCGATTCAATCATGTGTTTTTTTTTTCAAATTAAATTTGTTTGTTAATAATGTCCAATCAAATACTTACAATTGTTTAAATTTTACACTTCTATTTGAAGTGATTTTAATCAAAAAAGTAAGTAATGGGCAGGTTCAGCCGACATAAGGGACTTGAAAGTAAGGCAAGTTTCTTGCATCTGATTGGCCAGCTGCCAAAAAATTGCCTTCCAATTAAGGCAACTTTATTGGAAAGTTAACTGGAAAGTTAGGCAAGAAAGATCTCCCTTACTATCAAGTCAAGTCAACTTATGTCAAATTGACAATTGATCATATTTTTTAATTCAACCAAAAGCTGAACTTTATTACTCAATGATTTATTTATTTTCTGCACAACTTCATTTAATGCTTTCTGTAAAACGGTTCCTTGTAAATTTGGAAAAGAAATAAGTAATATTTCTTTAAAATACAAAATACAAATCATGATGGACTTGTAGCTTGTCTGAGGAGTGTTTTATAGACAATAATGATTTTGGTAGTTTTTGTACTATGAACTTGAAGTAGAGGTTTGTGAAGTTAAGTTCTGAATTTGAAATTCATGACACTTAAAAAACTAACTAGTTGCCTTGGTCAAAATTTACGTTCAAGGAATGAAGTTGACTGCAAATAAAGTCCCTTATGTTGTCTGAACCTGCCCAATGACAATTTATGCCTTTGTTAAAACAATAGAACTCAAGATTTTAATCAAATTGTACTCGTATATGCAAAGAAAAGACAGTGGGCAGGTTCAGACAACATAAGTGACTTCATTTGCAGTCAACTTCATTCTTTGAACGTAAATTTTGACCACGGCAACTAGTTAGTTTTTCAAGTGTCATAAATTTTAAATTCAGAACTTAACTTCACAAACCTCTACTTCAAGTTCATAGTACAAAAACTACCAAAATCATTATTGTCTATAAAACACTCCTCAGACAAGCTACAAGTCCATCATGATTTGTATTTTGTATTTTAAGGAAATATTACTTATTTCTTTTCCAAATTTACAAGGAACCTTTTTACAGAAAGCATTAAATGAAGTTGTGCAGAAAATAAATAAATCATTGAGTAATAAAGTTCAGCTTTTAGTTGAATTAAAAAATATGATCAATTGTCATTTTGACATAAGTTGACTTGACTTGATAGTAAGGGAGATTTTTCTTGCCTAACTTTCCAGTCATCTTTCCAATAAAGTTGCCTTAATTGGAAGGCAATTTTTTGGCAGCTGGCCAATCAGATGCAAGAAACTTGCCTTACTTTCAAGTCCCTTATGTCGGCTGAACCTGCCCACTGTCTTGTTTAAACCACATATTCTTGAAGTCGTATTTTTCAATTGCAGACAAAAAGAAGTCGGTTATCATATGACCATATGGCTCCGAATTGACAGTGACAATCGTTCCATCATTGTTTTCGAAGAATTAAGATCCAATCACACCTCCGGACCAAAGAGCCCACCAAAATGTGACTTTTTGTGAATGATGGCCTCTCTTCAATTACTTGAAGATTCTCAGAACCCTAAATACGACATTTTATTTATTAATGTCGTATTTAGAAATGTGCTTCGTCCCTAAATAAAATTTTGTTCAAAAAATCGCCGCCCGTCCTTTGCCTGTTGTTCAAGCACCCATTCGACGTATCTACGATGCACGTTGTGAATGGTCGGTCAGCTGGCTTCAGTTGTTGTGTGAGCTGGACTTTATATGGATGTAGGTGTAAATCCAAATGCAAAATACGCCATAATGTGCCGTAAGACTGTCACATTCGGGTCTTCGGCAACACTTTCACTTACAGCAGCGATATTTTTTGTGGTGAGAGCGAAACGATAAAGCACAGGCCTTACAATATCTGAATCCAATCCAGTCTCTTCAAATTTCTTCACAATTTTGTCAATTGCTTGTTGGACGATTATGTTAACCATAATCTCCTCTCAAAGCACGATATGTGGCTGTGGCAGAATCACCATTTGTAGTAGGTGTTAATAATTTGTATGCGTTGTGAGATAGTTAAGCGATCCGTTTTCGTTAATGTCAAACCTAACTTTCAACTGAACAAAAAAAATTGGTTTAACAACTTAGTTTGACAGATGTCGAATTCCAGCCTTATACTTTTGAAACCGCAAAATGGTAAACCCATTATAAAAAGCTTAGACAAATAATAGATTCATAATTTAAACAAACAAAATGCTCTTTTAGTTTATTAATGCAATTTTTTTCTTACCGCTTTTTTAAGGTTCCGAAAGATGAAATCCTTTTGAAATAATCATGTTAAACATTTTCGTCTCTCTTTTATTAACCTTGAATGCGACACTTCTTCGCTTTAATACTTATTATTTAATAAGGATGAGAATTGTTGTTGTTATGTAAATCTCTCTTTGTATAGTAGTTACTAAATATAATATGTACTTAAGAACATTTACTACGAAGAAGATGGAAAAATTATTTTGTTTGCACCCACTTTAATATAATAACTGATAAATAGAAGAACCCACTTATATTTCTTTCCAGTTTTTGCTACCGAGTTTTGTACTTGCTGATATAGGGATTTAGAGAAAACTATTGGTTTCGTAATGAAGAAAGATCTATTATTTTTTCTTATTAAAATTAACAAAACAATGAGGACGAAGTCCTCATTATTAATAACGTCTTATTCGAATGTCCAAAATTAACAGGAAAACTGTGATTTCAAAATGATTCACTTAATGAAATTATGGATCCTTGATTTATTTAACTATCTCTTAAATGGCTCTATCAATCATATTGCAGTCTTAAGAGGTTATAAATTATTTTTAATTAAAATTTTTACTTGACATAAAAAAACTTATTGTTTTTTTTTAATGATTTCACTGTTTCTTTTCTTGAGCAAGATTGTTCGATTCAATCATGTGTTTTTTTTTCAAATTAAATTTGTTTGTTAATAATGTCCAATCAAATACTTACAATTGTTTAAATTTTACACTTCTATTTGAAGTGATTTTAATCAAAAAAGTAAGTAATGGGCAGGTTCAGCCGACATAAGGGACTTGAAAGTAAGGCAAGTTTCTTGCATCTGATTGGCCAGCTGCCAAAAAATTGCCTTCCAATTAAGGCAACTTTATTGGAAAGTTGACTGGAAAGTTAGGCAAGAAAGATCTCCCTTACTATCAAGTCAAGTCAACTTATGTCAAAATGACAATTGATCATATTTTTTAATTCAACCAAAAGCTGAACTTTATTACTCAATGATTTATTTATTTTCTGCACCACTTCATTTAATGCTTTCTGTAAAAAGGTTCCTTGTAAATTTGGAAAAGAAATAAGTAATATTTCTTTAAAATACAAAATACAAATCATGATGGACTTGTAGCTTGTCTGAGGAGTGTTTTATAGACAATAATGATTTTGGTAGTTTTTGTACTAGGAACTTGAAGTAGAGGTTTGTGAAGTTAAGTTCTGAATTTGAAATTCATGACACTTAAAAAACTAACTAGTTGCCTTGGTCAAAATTTACGTTCAAGGAATGAAGTTGACTGCAAATAAAGTCCCTTATGTTGTCTGAACCTGCCCAATGACAATTTATGCCTTTGTTAAAACAATAGAACTCAAGATTTTAATCAAATTGTACTCGTATATGCAAAGAAAAGACAGTGGGCAGGTTCAGACAACATAAGTGACTTCATTTGCAGTCAACTTCATTCTTTGAACGTAAATTTTGACCACGGCAACTAGTTAGTTTTTCAAGTGTCATAAATTTTAAATTCAGAACTTAACTTCACAAACCTCTACTTCAAGTTCATAGTACAAAAACTACCAAAATCATTATTGTCTATAAAACACTCCTCAGACAAGCTACAGCTGGCCAATCAGATGCAAGAAACTTGCCTTACTTTCAAGTCCCTTATGTTGGCTGAACCTGCCCAGTATCTGTTTTGCTGACACTTCTCGACCTCTAATGTTGAATCAACTTGGAAATATTTTTGACATTTTTTGTAACTAATTGTAAATACGGCATACAATTAAGAAAATACCAATTCAACTTAACATTATTTCAAATGCTTTTCATAACTCTATAAAAAACATATAGAATTTTTCTATCGTATTTATTTGTATTTTATTTACTTAAAATCAAATGTGTCATTATGTTGTTACTGTACCAATCTGAATATTCCTTTATGATATTCGCGCCCCCTTACTTGCACCTTCTTTAAATAATACAAAAAGCCAATATCAATACAACATGTCACACATCTCGTGCCCAGAATTGATTGATTGCATAGTTTCACGTTACGGATCCATGAATTGGCATCCAAAATAATATGATTCAAAACAGCTCGACTATTTTATGTGGGAATATGTGAAGTCGCTATAAAGTCTACTATGCCGATAAGCCCGAAACGATTGACCACTTGGAGGACAAAATTCATTGGCTACAAAATATTGGAAATAAATCTTCCAGATTAGTTTGAGCTAGCCGTGGCGGCTATACACCAAAAATCATATTTAAATTATAGTGCCAGAAGATTATCTTTCGAATGGAGTAAATTTCAATCATCTTTGTTTTTTTTCCATTCCAAAGTTATATATGTACCTCTAACAAAAAAAAAAACACCCTAGGGTGCTTTGTAAAAATTACCACACTTCATTTAAATACGCTATAATTAAGTAACTTTCTTATGATTTTATATTTTGAAGCTTAATGCATTTACATTTTTAGTACAATTTAACTACAGTGACCGTCATTAATATTCGGTTTTCTATCAAAATTATTTAAGGATTCGTTAGATGTTTATAAACTCATATATTTACCACCATTTTCAGCTAATATTGTATCACCATTAAATCCACATAATGTTTTCTTAAGAAAAATTTAATAAAAAACCATTATTACACAAGAGAAGCCAAGAAAATCCAAGAAATTAACAAATAAAGTCGTCAAAGTTAGGAAATAAACACTCCATTAATATTCGGTTTTTTTTTTTATTGTTTTTATTTATATGTTAAAACAGTGCATTAATATTTGGTAGCATATCCTTTATTTGCTAAACGCCTTGGCATGTTTGTCACAATTTTTTTTGTGTAATCCGGGGATATTTTTTGCCATTCTTGCTGCAGTCTCACTTTTAGGGCACTAATGGATGACACAGGGTTCTCTCGCAAACGTCGGTCCAGTTCATCCCATAGGTTTTCTATGGGGTTGAGGTCAGGAGATTGTGCAGGTGTTGCTATGACTTTAGGGCAGTTGTACAACAACCATTCGCGGACAATATGGGCTTTATGTTTCGGATCATTATCTTGATAAAACTTGAAGGACCGCGAAATACCCAATTTTTCTGCGCTTTGCTTCAAATTTTCTCTAAGGATCCTCAAGTAATGTCCTTTGTTCATGATCCCATCAATAAACACCAAATTGCCCACACCTTTGGCCGATATGCAACCCCACACCATAACATGACCTCCCCCATGCTTAACTGTCGGCTTCAAATTTTTGTTTTTAAGCTCTTCGTTCTTTTTCCGCCACACCATGACCCTGCCATCAGACCCAAAGAGATTAAATTTGCTTTCATCGGCAAAAATAACGTCGTCCCACCATGCTGCATCCTTTTGTTGGTATTCGGTTGCAAATTTTTTTCGAATGAGGCGGTTCCGCAAATTTATGAAGGGCTTTTTCCTGGCCACCCGACCGTTAAAACCATTAGCAATAATGGTGCGCCGAACAGTTGATGCCGACACATGCTTACCACACTCGTTTAAAACTTCGCTTACTATTTTTGGGGCACTCAAACGGGGGTTAGCTTTAATTTTTCTCACAATTAAGCGTTCTTCGTGCTGTGTTAATTTTTTTGGCTGGCCGTTTTGCTTTTTAAATTCCACACGTCCCTCATTGCGATATCTCCGCACAATGTCACCAACAGTATTAGCTTTCATAAATAATTTTTCGGCGATCTCCTTGTAGGTTGAACCTTTTAAATAATGGTTAATTACCAACTTTCTTTTTTCCATAGAAGAATTTTTTCCTTTGCGGCCCATCGATTTTTTTTTTATTCGCGAAAAATTTTAAAGAAAATTGAAAGAAAATTTCGTAACGGTAACAATGTGAAACTGACATTAAAGTTAAAAATCGATTACCTTGATTAAAACAAATAAAAAATGAGCAAGTTAAAAAAACCGAATATTAATGAAGGTGTTTTTTCTTAGTTTTTCGTATATTGTAATTGTTTATGGTAAGCCGCTATTACCATTTTTGAAAGTAGCATATGGATTTAGTATAAAATATAAAAAGGAGAGTGAAAGCTAAACAAAATTGTTGAAATTCATGGTTTAAGACAAGCAAATGCATTTTTTAAATATAGTTGAGTATAAAACCGAATATTAATGACACTCACTGTATGTCACTACACGATTTGTGTGGTCTGAGCCGATTCAGGTTCCACATTTACCCACTGAATACTTAGAAGTTACATATTTTGTCGTCAATAACACAGGGAACACTTGATATTGTCGTTCTTCTTTTTCTATGTTTTTTGGTTGCTTTGCTTACTTAAATCAACTTATAGAGCACTAACTAGAAAACAAATTGTAGAACTATATCTGAAAAAAACCATATCTTAAAAAAAACTGTCTCATAGTTTTAAGCTTATTTTGCAATGTTTTCTATGTTATTTTGACGGCTTTGCTAACAAAGTGGCAACATTGCAAAGTACCCCTTAGAACTTTATTTAAAAGCCTTTTCGTAAATATATACTTAACTTGATATTAATTTGCATTAATTACACGTTAATTAGTACTGTTAAGTTTGCAGTGCAATGTTTTCTATGTTTTTAATCTCTTTGCTACGTGCATTGACTTATTATACTGATTTTGACATTAAATTGATTTTAATCGCTCATATTTTTTTAAAAGTTCATTCAAGTTTCAAATAAAAACAAAATTTATGAAATCAATCTTTTCAATCTATAAATTTTATTATTGTTATTGAATTTCTTCTCTAGAAATTAGTTAGCAGCGTATAAGATCGGGGAAAAACTTTTATGTTCTTGGAATAAGTGACATTTGATTAGTAAGCGATTAAATTTAAATTTGTCGTTGATGTTGATCTGAGAACTGAAATAATTTTAAAATTATCAAAATTCAACCTTAAGATAATAAGAATAATATTGTTACAATTAAAGAGTCATAATTAAAGACGGGAATTATACAAAATACGTCTTTATCTAACGCTTGCATTGAGGAGGCAAGGTATACCGACTACTTGAAACTTGAGTATTTTAACACTCGGAAAATAAGAAATTGCTATCTCAAGCAGTAAAAAGTTAGTCTTCATCTACATAATAATTAAAGTACCTACATATGTACATATGAGTACATTAAATAGTTGATACGATGAAGAGACATACAAGTGAAATTGATAATTCAATTGCATTTATATAAAACGTTTTTTTTTTCTTAACTGACAGATAAGAATTAACTTCTGTAATTGTTAAGTGTTTCCTGGACTTTTTTAAATGTGATTTTTTATGATTAAAGAAAAGATACACAACTTGAACGCTCTGAAAGCAGAGTTTCCTGCTCCAAGCTTAATAATTTGTTTTTCCATGGATAAATTCAGATTATCTTCAAAAATTAATTTTTTTTGGCGTACCTATGGAACACAATTGGATCTTGTTTTTTGTTTGTCATTGTATCTGTGTAACTTCGTGTTCATTCCATGGAGTGCGGTAGAGTTGTCAAATTCCTTACTAAACATTTTTTAAAAAATTGTATTAGTATTAGTGCAAAGAAGGATAAATCTGGCAAAATATCCAAATCTGCACATTTGATCTTAAATCAAAAATAAATCAATTTATTTTGCCCAATAGAACGCAAAAACATGGGAAAATTATGTTTTGACAGATCTAAATCAAGAAATCCCCATACAAAAAATCATTAAAGTCACACTGGTGTCGTAACAAATGGACGATATAAGTGAATAGCATTTAGTTCTTCAAAATTGAAACTTTACTTCACTGTTCACTAACATTAATATTAAGTTTTTTGCACAGCAAATACCAAAACCTTATATGAGTAATTATCACTTCTTTTTGTTTAGCTCAGAAAAGAGTTCTGAACAGAGTCCGATCATATCGAGCATGCTCTGACCGAACAAAGCGTTTTTTGAGCCAGAATTATTTTTGAAACACACTTGAACACTTAGCCTTTTTTCAATTTCACCTGTCAAATGTTTGTGTTAAGCACTCAACTTGGTCTACTCAGTTGTGTTATTCTGAGCTCATAGAAATCGCTCTGAACAAGTTCAAAATACGTTCAGAACACAAAAGAAACACACACATTTAAAGTTCTGAATGTTTAGAGGTAAAAGAAGAAACACAATTTTGCGTTTGACAGTTCAGGTTCTAAACACCTAATAAAGTTCAGCTTTCAGTTGAATATTAGAATTTGATCAGCTGATATTTTGAAACAAATTAATTTTACATGATAGAAAGTGAAATTTGGTATGCCTAACCTTTGAATCAACTTTTCACCAAAGTAACGACCTTAAGTGTAAATGGCAGCTGGCTAATATCATCTGAACTTGCGTAATTTTACAAACAAGATTGTAGACATTATAATAACAAAGCATAAAAATGTTATGACACATGAGATTAGCTCTACCGTGAATATTGCCACTGTTCCGTAAAAGCTAGAATTCTGCCTATTTATGTCCCCTAAAAACTTGATTCCTAACATTACTTTCAAATTTTCAAAGGAAGGGGATGATTCCTAGGGGAATTGTATTCACTATAGCTCTCCTAATGTACCTTACCTACGCCAAAGTGTACAGATGACCTTATTTTTTTAATTTAAAATTATTATAAATACCATGTTTTGCAATAGTTTAGTTACACCAACTAAGCTAACTTCACGGTTAGTTAAAATTTTATACAAATAAATTAACTAATTACAACACCTAATTATTATTTTATTACTATTTAACAAATATTTTGTATTGAGAACTCAAAACAAATTTTAGAAGTTAATGCCTTAATTTTATTGAGATTCTTATCAAAAGATAAAACTCTCTTGTCATATATACGTTTTTAACTCAGGTCGATTCACTTTTAATAGAAGTTCTTTTTTTATTTATCAAATTGCTAATATTATACCGTGTGATGGTTTATATTTTGATAAAAAATAAATGGCAATTTCAAATGAAACAATTCAGTTGAGGTTTTCGTGTCTACCTTTCAATAAGTTCGAGTTGCTTACAAAATTATAAGAAAAATATACCTACTCAATATTGCTTCCAAATTAATTATTATTTTCTGAATATACAAACGAAAGAAGTAATAATATAACCGTATAATTATGTCGAACGATCCGATTGAATTTTTGGATAGCGTCTTGCAAGCCGAAGAGCTTCGATGGCGCATGGAGGAGTACGGTCATGATAAAACAAAATATTCGATTTCAAGATCCGGTAGATACAAATCTTTAAATAAAAAACGTGATGCTTTGAAACCGGAACTTTATAAAGGCACCGATCTGGATAAGGTGAGAAAAATGTGTGTTTGTGCTTTAAGGACTGATAAAAACGATAAGAAAGTATACAAGGAAACAGTTTGTTTGAAAAACGCTTGTCCAACAATTTGTATTGTTATTGTGGCTTGTTAGAAGTTATGCTATCGTTTCGTGTTTGTACAACAGCATCCTTCTTTTAGTTTGCCTTTCTGAATTGGAAAAACGTTTGTTTTTAAAAGTAGTTTGGTGTTGTAATAAAATGTTATAGTTTTTTTTTTTTTTGAGGAATCTAAAACATGGTTGTGGTTTTACAAATAAAAATTAACATCAGTTGGAGTAAGGGTTTAAACCTTAAGTGGCCTTAGTTCATGTTTGTTCCTATGAAATTGTTTTACGGGGAGTCGATTTGGTTTGATTTTAAAAATTTTAGATATCATTCGGAGAGTTTTGAGCAAAGATAATATATGCTTTATTGTGAGTTTTATCCGGAAAAATATATTACCGGAAACACTTCGGTTCCCCAGAATTTTTAAAGCTATTATATTTGACCTTGATTCCAATTAACTTTTAATGAGAAATAAGAAATCTAAAAGTTTCTAAGCAAGCATTTCAGTCTTGAATAAAGTTACATTTTTAACGAATTGGTAGTTCATAAAGGGGAATAAATCTATTTTGTAGTGAAACACAAAATAAGGAAAAAGTGAAATGAAATTCTTTGGGGTAAAACTCCTAATGGGGCTAAATGTAAACAATGAAAATAGAAAATATATCTGAATTACACTTTTATTTTTACCTACAAAATTCTTTTAAGAAACCAATTTGAATCCATGCAGTAGGTGTTTTCTTGGTAGAGATAACATTTATTGAATTGCTACCTTTTCCCAGAAAAATTATACTGTAAACATTTCACTAAATAAAAATAAAAATAACTGTATGCATAAACTGATACCTACAGTGATTATAAATTGTGAAAAATGATGCCCCATTCAACATTCAAATTTGATTCCATCATCAGTTTAAGGGGAATGTTCATTTTATTTTTTTTTGATTAAATTTTAATATTAAACAATGTTTAACTTTTAATCAATAATGCGTTGGACTGTCATACAAGAGGTCTTGGGTTCAATCCCTGCCTGTCCCATCTTAAGTTTTTTTCACGGGTACTGCCTCTTACGAGGAATTGACACATCCTCCAAGAGTAATTCTTGCCATGAAAAGTGCTTTCTCAAATTAGCCGTTCGGATTCGGCTTAAAACTGTAGGACTCGTTTCACACTACATGGTTTTGACCGTACGGCAAAAAATCGGACGGCGACATTTTGTTAGTGACGCGAAGAAGAGCATATACGCTTTCATTTTATACGGTCAAGGCAAAATGACGGCGCCACGCCGCCGCGCCGCCGCCGTGTAGCAACCGTCTACTGCCACTACAGTATATGGCAGCCGGACGGCCGATAAGCTTAGGCTCGTTTCACACTACAAGGTTTTGACCGTACGGCAAAAAACCGTACGGAATAAACCGGATCAATGGCTAATTACACATTATACGGTTTTGACCGTATAATATGAACACGTATATGCTTTTCTTCGCGCCTCTAACAAAATGTCGCCGTCCGGTTTTTTTCCGTACGGTCAAAACCGTGTAGTGTAAAACGAGCCTAAGTGGCGTACGTGACGAAATGCATGTTTTAACATCAGACGATTTTATTCGTGCGGTAGAGTTCGATCAGCCACTTCAAGACACGATTACTTGTGATTTAAACCTGTGAAAAAGTATACTAAGCACAGAAACCCTGCATATATCGTGTTTTACCATACGGTTAAAACCGTATACGGTATAATGTGTACTTAGCCATTGATCCGGTTTATGCAGTCCGGTTTTTTGCCGTATGGTCAAAACCGTGTAGTGTGAAACGAGCCTAGGTCCCCTCCATCCCTGACAACATTACTCGCACACGGGAATGGCCAATTAGCAATGAGCGATTCGGACCCTGTGTTCGGTGATTTTTTAAGAGCTTGAGAACTTTTTTTAAAAAAAAACGCATACAATTTGCGTAAAGCGCGAAACACATTTCGAACCGAACACTGATTTTGGTAATAAAATTCAATGATTTGCAAGCGTTGCTCGTTAGTAAGTCTATTCATGATGAAATGTCAAAGCATACTGAGCATCTTTCTCTTTGACACCATGTCTGAAATCCCGCGTGATCTGTCAAATACTAATGCATGAAAATCCTAACCTCAAAAAAATCACCCGATATTATGTTGTCAGTGGTCTTGTGTGGACGCATAAATAAATTAAATCAAAAAAACAATTAATCTCTTTTTTAAACGGTGGAACACTGTGGCTGCTTTAAAAATGTTGGAAGAAGAATTGTTGGAGATGGCAGAAACTGCAACGATGGTTTATTTGGCGGGGTGTGTGGTGGAAAGCATCAGCGACGATGATGACGACAGGAGAAAGCGTCGACCACGTAGTGTTTTGGCAGAAGAAATGGTTGAAGCGCAGGAAAAGGAAGGGTTTTGTTTGGCGTGCTGAAGCACCAACCGCATCGATGCATGCACTGCAACCGATTGGAGGGTCATCAGACAACGCGAAAAAGATACAAGAGGAATTGATGCATTATTTCACAGGGGAAGGAGAACTCAATTGGCAATACTCTAGCGTCTAATTTAGTTCCAAAGCGGTGGTCGCTTTTCCACATACTCTATCAGACACGTCTCCTGCTCAAACATCCACTTATAATTCATAGCCCTCTCACGCTTAGCCAGCTTCTTGGCTTTAATCGATGCTCCGGAATCAGCCACGTTATTACCTCCACTCGTTTTATATAAATAATTCAATTTAGCCGTTTCCAAAATATAAAAAAACTAAAATTTTTTTTTTAATTATTAAAACTCAACTTTTATTATTTCTTCTTCTTCAAAAAAAAATAACAAAAAACTCCTGCAGAAAACATGCAAATGTCAAAAAAACCTGCCAGTTCACTGACAGGATTTCAACACTGACAGCCCATGAAATTTCATGGGTTGTCAGTGATGGGACACTGTCAGTGAACTGATGCTCTTGTCAAAAAAGTCTGCCAGTTGTCCCATGTGTCAGTGACTACTTATCACACTTGCCATTTTTCGTGTCAGTTACTGACGCAATTTCGGCTTGTCAGTGAACACGTCAGTGCACTGACATACTTCACTGACGTCCCAAAACTGGCTATCACACTACGCGCAACCACACTGACGACTTTGTGACGTAATTTTTACGTCACAGCCTGTCAGTTGTCAGTGAATTCACTGGTAGTGTGATGCTAGCTTTAACCGTTTTAGTGTACCATTTTCGTTCGTAAACTATTCGATGTACTATTTTTATTTCAGTTAATTTGTATTTATAACGGATTCAGATACTAGGGACTTTGAAACATCGAAACTAACTCATTCAAATATCTTTCAAAATAGAAAGTTAATAAGCATTTGTAATGATTGCAATTGCAATTTCATGTAATCGTTTGCTGAATTTTGGTAGAGCTTTATGTATATGTAGGTCCTTAAGACTCCTTTAAACGTCCTTAAAAAAAAAATAAGATGGATTCCGGCAACATACCTGAAACATTTAGACTATGGAGACGATGCATGCTTGCTATCTCATAGGATAATTAATTTTCATTAAGTGAAAACAATGGTGGAGAGACAGGAAAAAGTCTTTCGGCTGAAAATTAACAAGGGAAAAACTAAGATGTTTAGCCTCAGAACTTCGAAGTCATCCTATCTGATAAATAATGCTCAATAAACAGTTCAACAAAAAGTAGAGAGATTCTAATATCTTGCAAGTATTTGTACTTACTGAAGGCGGAACCGTACTAGAAATCGCTTGCCGTTCGGGATATTGTCCAATGTTTGAAAGAACTACTCTCTCAGCTTGAAGATAAACCAATGACAGTTCTGCTTAAATGTCGAATCAGTTCTGTTATACCGATTCAAATGCAACACCTCCAAAATAACAGCAACAAGAAACTGAAAACCCTTATTAATAAGTGCGGAGAAGAGTGGGATGGAGCTTAAACACATCATCGGAGACCGCACACGTCACACAAAATTCAGTCATTTTTTAGAATCATAGAATCAAACGGAACCTATTTTTTTTTTAAACCTACAGTTTTCCAATTGTTTCCAAAAAAGTGTACTTCACACCTTTAAGCTTAAACCGATCCTTTTTTACTACGTTCCAAAAAATAGGACTTTTTAGAGAATGTTAAGGATGCATAATACAACACTCCACCAAAATTCAGTTTATTCGGATTTGTTTCTTCTGTTGCATCACCCTTGAAAATGGCGCCCGACGTCTGACCTCTCTCAAACCTCCATCGTCGCGGCCCTGCATTCGAACTATCTGCTTCTAACTAGTGTTTTCCTGTGTTTAAAAATATAAAAATTATTATCATGAATCTACATATAAACTGTCATCTACCCATGTAGGTTCTATAAAATCAATATCAATGTACAACTTGTTCATTCATTAATCGAAAAACGAAAAAAAAACAATAACAAAATAAATAATCAAGTAGTTAAGTAGAATCGCTTGTGCAGATAATCTAAAATTGAAGTGTTTAAATGTTCGATAAGTACTTGTACTTATAATTTCCAAAGAGTGCACCCTGAACTTCAGTTCTTCGAAAGTTTGCCCTTGTAACACCCACAAGTAGTAAATATAGAATTAACGCATCTTAAATTATGCAATTCCTCTTTTTCGAAAATTGTTTGAGAAAATTTGAAATTAATAACGACCATTTCTTTTATTTTATGATATGTTATTATTATTTATCGACTTTAATAATTGTTTATAAAACTTTTATAATTGTCTTCGGCTTTTTTTACCTGAATGGATTTATGAAATCTTAAAAAAAAAAAACACCCACAAAATTAAGGCATAAAGAATAATAAACCTTGATATAAATAATTTATTTTTGCAATCGTGTTAATATATCATTGCACTGAGTAATAAACTAATAAAATTGTTATCTACTTTTGCTGTTCGCACGATAGTACATATACATATATATTTCGGTTGAAATTATAAGAAAAATGGAACCAGAACTGCGCTGCAGTCGAAATGAAAATTACAAAATAATAATAAATGTATGAAAGTATAAGTATTCGAAATAAGCTTTCTTCATTTTTATAGGGCAAAGGGCTGGCTACAATAAAAAAGTAACTTTCATTAATAAAAAACTTAATCTAATTGTAAAACAAATTTATTAATTTATAAACAATTTTTAATCATTCATATTTCAAGTGCAAAACCTTTTCACTATTTTTTTTTTAATTTATTGTAACATATTTTAATCGCATTTTTCTAATATTCTAGACAAATGAATTGGCATAATTTTTAGTTTAAGTGCAACAAGGATCCATTTTGCCATCAAATGAAAAAATTTCGAATGTTAGTTATTTTGATTGTTTCAAAAACTTAAAATGAAACGTTCTTGGTTCTTTAAAACTACTGACTAGGAAAGTGCTGCTACACTAGTTGAAAAAATATGCCTTTTTCGGTTATACAAACAAAACCAGGGATTAAGTTTTCCTAAATTCGTATCTCATCTCGTAATTTTCTTTCACATCAGTTTTAAACATTTTAGTGTCTTATTTAATTTTTGATAGATAAGGTTTATAGATTTGGAAAACCATGATGAGTTTAATTAAAGAAACTACTTCATCAATTTGGAAAACCTTAAATACCCTTAACCCTTAATCGTTTCATAGAAACGATATTTGTATGCACACCAGTGTACTGACACCCGTAGTGGCGTTCCGTCACACACGACACACCAAATCGTACACAAATTAGTTGTGATTGTGAAAGAGATTTCAAAGAGTAAAGATCAGAATGAGTGACGTTGAAGATTTTATTGAAATATTTTGCCACTCACCGTAATCAACAACGATTCGGATACAGATTCAGATAAATAGTAAATGTGCGCGCGCATATCCCCATGGCCCATACACATCACACCGATCGAGACACCGACACAGAAAAATCAAAACTCTTGATTTTTCTCGCTCCGTGTCTGAAACCGCAGATCGGTGTTTGCTCCAGCTCACACACAGCACACATTTCTGCACGCCGACACAAGTGTGGTGTCTATGAGCCGCTTTATATAAAAAATGTTTTTTTTTAGGGGCATAGGTTAGGTAAGGTTAGAATAGGTTAAAGTGGCTGTCCGGGATGGAGTAGTTTATTGGCCCATTGTGATACCATTTGAATCTCGAGGCTTTCTTCTGAGCTCAATGGAACAAGTTTGAGTCCCTTACGAAACGTGAGAGACTGAAGAACTGTTTCCTCCTCTTCCTCATCCATACAGCTTTTGCTAAATTAATTTGAGAATACGGCTAGCCGTGTGGTGGCGTGTTTTCCTATTAGACAGTTCCTGGTTATGCTTATGATACCGATTATTAGAGACAGCAAGCACCTTAAAAATAAATAAATAAAAATAAATTAGGTGGCGCAACAGTCCATGAAGAACCAGGGCCTAGTGACTTACAACTCTCAACCATTCTTGTGTGCGAGTAATTTTATCAGAGATGGAAGGGACCTACAGTTTATATGCCGAATCCGAACGGCTAATTTGAGAAAGCACTTTTCATGACAAGAATTACTCTTGGAGGATTTGTCAATTCCTCGCAAGAGGCAGTACCCGTGAAAAAAGTTAGGTGGCACAGGCAGGGATTGAACCCAAGACCCCTTGCATGGCAGTCCAACGCACTAACCATCACGCTACGGGTACTACAAGCAAGCACCTTAAGCACTTAAAATCTAGTGTAGGCCAGATGTTTGTCGTGACATGATAAGTGGTGATGTTATTCCACCTGATGATGGTTTTCTTTTCAGCGTATTATCTTAACAAAAGCTTATAAGTAGGTATGCCAGCATTTGCCAAAAGCGGTAGAATGGGTTGTTCTGTACCATTTTTGGCTAATTCGCCTGGTTTACAATTTCCTGAAATGTCTCTTTAGCATGGCATCCATCAAAGATGAATGGTCATCTGCTGTGCCATATCAATTAGAGATGTACGATAGCTCTGAACTGCTATAGAGTTTGTATAGGCAGACTCCAGAGATTTTATGGCATCCTGACTGTCTGAGAAAATCCGGATATCAAATGTTGATTGATATAACGTTTTCTTTAAACCAGGACAAGACTTTTATTGACAAACACGCTATAATGATTGTAAAGGCTTACTTTTATAGAGAATTTTGAATTTTAGTTGTTCAGAGTACACGCCACCACCAACCCCTTCTTTGTTTTTGATCCATATGTATAAGAGTGGATTGACTCGTTTTCCATTAATGCCCTATTCTCCCAAAAAGATCTGGAAGGTATAGAAATCTGGAAGTTTTTGTCGAATTGTAGTTGGTTGATGTTGTAGTCTGTGAAGCTTGCAACTATTTGTTGCTAAGTACATATATCAATAAAACAGGTTTGTTTATTGAAGTATCCATTCAACCAAAAGTAAGGTTCATCGCCAAACAAAATTGTGGGTTGTTCAGGCGTTAGTTTATTTAACCAAACTCTAGAATAAATCATTTGACAGCTGACAAAGTGGTCGACAATAGTGTTGCCAACTCAAAATTTTATGAATCGAGTTTTAAAATGTAATATTTTAAAAACCTGCTGCGATAGAGTGATTTTGAAGTGGGATTTGAATTAACACTTTTAATAGTTATAAGTTATAACCCATCGGAAAAGTGGCGATTAAGTTGTTCAATCGCATTAAATTCATTTGTTAAAAAGTTAACCTTGGCCTGCAGGGTGATAAAGATTATTTTCCTGATACTCATACTTTTTTAAGTCGCTTCCATTGTTCTTATGAAAGTAGTACTTTCAGATAAACGTTTAAGTAAACAAAAAAATTAGGTGGCGCAACAGTCCGTTGAGAACTAAGGCTGACTTACAACTCGCAACCATTCCTGTGTGCAAGTAATGTTGTCAGGGATGGAGGGGGCCTACAGTTTTAAGCCGAATACGAACGGCTTATTTGAGAAAGCACTTTTCATGACAAGAATTACTCTTGGAGGACTTCTCAATTCCTCGCACGAGGCAGTACCCGTGGAAAAAAAACTTTAGATGGCACAGACAGGGATTGAACCGAAGACCTCTGGCATGATAGTCTTAGGCACCTTTTTTTTAAATTCATTCTTAAAATTATCTTCAAGCTAGACAAAAATTCATAGAACTAGCCTAATTAACCATAACTTACAACTAAATTACTGGTCCCACACAGAAACTCTAAGTTAAACTATAATACTTAATACTAACGCCTTTCGGCCCTAAGATCTATTTTACTTTAATTTTATTTATTTTATTAATTAAAAAAAAACTAATTTCAATCTCTTTTTTTAAATTTACTTAAACACTACTTAAAATTAGTCCTACGCACTGACCATCACGCCACGGGTACTACAAAACGTTAATGTTGTGTGGCTCAATTGTTGAAAAAGTGCTTGAAGGTTCTCCTAGTATGTATTAAATATACTTTTTAAAACATTTAAATTTTGAGTAATGCTCCAATGAATTTCAAAAAAAGAAAAAGAGGCTGGGATGCGACCCACACTGATAACTTCCCATCCTGTCTGTCGATTTGTCTTGCTTAAAAGTTTGTAGATTTTCGTGTTTTGGTAAAAAAGTTCTAAGTTGAATTATTCTTAAAAATTTAAAAACTACCAATAATATTTTGCATATAATGAAATAGTATGATTTCAAAATCTATTTTTGTTAACGAGATTTTTAGTCGAAAACCAATTTTTACCAATTTTAGTAGCATTTCTTAAAAAAAAATTATTTCTTATATAAACAAATACGAATTGGATGAATGAAATTAATTTGAAGTCAATATCTTCTATTGTTCACGAGATATCGAAAACCGAACATCAATTTTTACCAAATTTTGCGTACTATTTTTTGTAGATTTTAATTTTTTATGAAAAAACTGACTGTTGGATTTTTATAAAAAATGTACTGAACGTCGAAAACAATATTTTCTGTGAGATAAAATAAGATTGAAGCCAATATTTTTAATTTTTGAATAGATATTTAAGTCGAAAGTAAATTTTTAATAAGTTTTAGTCTTGTGTTTTTTAGGTTTTTTTTTTGAAAAAAAAAACTCAATTCGATTTTTCTCAAAATTTTACCGAATATTGAAAACAATATTGCTTATAATAAAAAATTATTTTAAAGCCAATATCCTAAAGTCTTGAACGGAAATCAATTTTTACCAACTTTTATTAATTTTTGTTTAGTTTTTTATTTTTTTTTTGTAAAAAAACTTTTAATTATGTAGATTTTTTTCAAAATTTTACTGAATGTTGACAACGATATTTTTTAAAAGATAAAACTAATTTAAAGCATATATCTTAAAGTCTTCAAAAGATATTTGAGTTGAAAGTCAATTTTTACCAACTTTTAGTAATGTTTTTTTTATTTTTGGGTAAAAAACTGTCGATTCGATTTTTCTCAAAACTTTACTGAATGTTGACAACAATATTTTTTAAAATATAAAATTAGTTTAAGGTCAATATCTTAAAGTTTTGAAAAGATATTTGAGTCGAAAATCAATTTTTACCAACTTTTATTAATATTTTTTTTAGGTTTTTATTTTTTGTAAAAAAAACTGTCAATTCGATTTTTCTTAAAATTTTACAAAATGTTGAAAATAATATTTCTTATAAGATAAAATTAGTTGGAAGCCATAATCTTAAATTTTCGAAAAGATATTTAAGTCGAAAATCAATTTTTACCAGCTTTGAGTAATGTTTTTATAGGTTTTTATTTCTTATAAAAAAAACTGTCAATTCGAATTTTCTCAAAATTTTACCAGATTCGTTTTGGAGATAAAATCGTTTTTTGTTCGTAAATTTAAAGTAAATATTATTTTTTTTTAGTTTTTTTGATTTATAAAAAAAACATTAATTGGAAGTTTTTTCCAAAAATATATTTGTTTACAATATATAATATAAAATTTAATTCAAGTCTCTAGCGTTATTGGTTCGTGGGATATTTAGGGTTAACCAAAATTTTCACCTTTTTTTTTAAACTGCTATGGTAATAAAAACAGTAAACACCCACGCAACCACCAAAGCCCTTTCTGCATCTTTCTGCCCAATTATCTGTATAACAAAATTTATTTGAAGTCGATATCTCTTCTGGTTCTTGAGCTATGGACGACGAAAAAACGTCGCGAACTTACAGACGTACGAAGTACGTACACACGCACACACATACATCTTTCTAAAAATCTTTTATTTCGACTCTAGGGACCTTGAAACGTCGAGAAATGTCAAAATTTTCAATTCGACAAATCGGACCCATTGGCTGCGTTCAATCTCGTGTTGGATAAGGTATCTTGGATAGGTGGATTTTTAGATACCTTGTTGAACGAGTTGGATAGCTGTATTGAGATAGCTGTCAAAAAATAAAAACAACTTTCAGCTGTTCACAAAAAGCAGTGAAACATTTAAGCTTCGAAGTCAAAATTGTTGTTAGATAAAACATTTAATGGATAATTCAACTGATTCTTCATCGTCTATTATGTACAGAACATCCTCAAATACAACTTCAACTAACATTTTCTATCTTTTTGTTTACCAAAAATACAAAAAGCTGAAATTTATTTTCAATTTTCTTGAAATTCAACCATGTGTTGAATCAGCTGTTCTGTCAGATACCTACATACCCCAGAAATTCTTGGATACCTTTGGATCAGTGTTGAGACTTCTACCACTTTTTGGTGTTCATGGAAATCTACCACCTAAAAAGCAAATTCTACCACTTTTTGCAACTCACCGTTCACCTATCATTAAACTCTACCTTTTAATATTTATAGTATATGTATTTAAATTTTTTGTCAATAAATCTTAAAATTATAAACGAGTTAAATAAAGCATTTCAATCTGAGAACACAAAAATACACTTGATAGGTATTCGAAAGAATGACTACATTAAAATTAAATTTAATGAAAAATTTTGTAAAACCAGAAAATATGAATAAAAAACAGTGAAAACTATTTACCATATTCTCAAATGTATTTTGGCCTTTACTTTGAAAGGTACTTACTTGAAAATGATATTGTTGAACAAGATGTAATGCAACTACGAAAAGTTATGTGCAGCTATTATATTGAATTATGTGTTCAAATTGGAGAAAGGTTTAACCTTTCAAACGAAGAACTAAAATTTTCCAAATATTTAAACCCGAAAAACGTCATTGATGGAACAATGCCATCAGTTTTAGGTCTCACGAAAAATTTTTCACCAACTATAAATAACTCAGAACTAGAGTTAATTAATAATGAGTGGAGAAAATTAATTGGAGAAAATCAATTACTCCAAATTTTTAAAACTGATGACATTGTTTCACAATGGCTTTTGATAAAAAACTTAAAAGACGGAATGGACAATTTAATTTTTGAAAACATATCTTCTTATATGTTGGAGCTTTGTTGCTTACATGCGGTAAGCAACAAAGCTCCAACAGCGCTATTTTCAGATTTAAAAAATATAAAAAATGAAAAAAGAAATAAATTAAAAACTACAACCGTTCACAACATTTTGGCTGCAAGGGAAATTTCAGTAAATTTTCAGAATTTTAATCCTCCGGAAGCATTACTGAAATATGCTTCAAAATTTAAATTTTCCGGCGGTCTATATAGCAAAAAATAATTTTAAGTTTTTCTAACTAATTTAATTATTGTGAATTGTGATATTTGAAACTGAAAGAACTGGATTATTGTTTATTTAATTTTTTGTATTTTTTAATAAGTTATTGAATATAAGATTTACTACATAAAAATGGGTTTTAATTTCTACCACTTTTCTACCACCTTTTTGACATCATTTCTACCACTCTTTTGCTTCTGCGAGGTCCCAACACTGTTTGGATTCCTTTTTTGACATCTCAGCTGTTTTTGATCAGCTGTTATTTTACACGTAAAACACTAACAAAAAGGATACCCTCTCTGTCTGAGATTGAACGGAGCCATTACAATAACTTCCTATGGGAAGTTAAAAATGTAATAAAATTTATACAGGATGTCTGGTAAAAGAAGTTCCAAACCATAGACACACCATATAATGTCAAAATTACAAATACAACAATGTAAACAAATGGGTGTTGGAGGGTAAAACGTACGAAAGATTCCGGTCTTTATATGGTGTGTCTATGTTCCAAACTGAATATGGAGATAAGGTTATGACCAAAAACACTCCATTTACCAAGACCGGAATCTTTCGTACGTTTCACTCTCCAAAACCCGTTTGTTTACATTGTTGTATTTGTAATTTTGACAATTAATCCATGAATAGATGTGAGCACAAACAAAAAAAAACGATGCCGCTTGGCTAGCGGCATTTTGCACAGCAAAAACAAAATGGAGGGGTAAATAAGTTTTTTTTAGGTTTTTCTTTTTACTTTTTTTCGATGAAGAAGTCAGTTTTAAGCTTTAATTTTGCAGTAATTTTGTTGATAGCGAACCAATGTACATTTTTGTCTTCAAAAAAGCATGTTTACCATCAGTTTATTATAATTAATTCACTAATTTACAAAAATCACTACGAAATTCTTCAAACTTCAAAATTAACCTCGGATTTTTGTATCAAAGATGCGTTCGAAGAACCATCAAGTTAAGGGTGCCAGCGCAATTTTTGTATTGAATTCTAATAAATTTTCGTTAATGAACGGCCCAAATATTTTTTTTGCAAGTAATTAAAATCTGTATCAATTTAATTAATCCAAGTATATTTATAGTTTGTTTTTAATGATTTAAGCTTGCAACTATTTTTCAATTCCATTATGATTAATAAATATTAAATTTAAAAAAAGAGATAATCTAAAAATACCTTATCCGCATAACATTCTTGGTTGATGAAAACATACATGTATTTGCTATCAAAAAAACTATGCATCAAAGGAACACCAATGTTTTAAAAAAGTAATCAGAACGATTATAGCGAACCTGTTGAATAAATGCAGAGCAAATAAAATGCAAATTTTGACATATATCACAAAATGAAAACGTCTTAAAATCGTTCTGAATTCATGCACAACTAATTCAATAGAACATGTAATCGTCATGAATGTTTATTGTTGACGTACAGAAGTTTTTTTTAGTGAATTTCCACAGTTTAACGCAAAATATAATTTTCATTCATTCCTTACAAATGTTTAGTTACCAAAGTTCAAGTTTACTTAGTATTGTTTGAAAAGTATGTTTAGTAAAAATGCTGCTAATAATAAAAAAAAATGAATGAGTTTTACGTATATGTTTTTGTTTTTCGTAATATAATAAATACTACCCTAGATTACATTTTATAAATGCAGAACATAGAAGAAAATATACATAAACAATAGTTTTCAGATATAAAGCAGAGGTTAGCGTAGAAAAATATTTTTGACAAAGCCAATAATATTTTAAATATGTTTATTAAAGAAATTTCCGCTTCGGCTAACCTTCATCAACTTTTTTGAAAAAAAAATTAGCATTAATAGCAGCCAATTATTTCATAGCATAATTAATTTTTCAGATTGTAAAATGTCTAGAAATTTTCATACGCTACAAAATTCGTAATTTTATGCGTAAACATAGAAGATAACATTATTTAGTCAAGAAGTATGGATTTTGGCGCGTTTACCGGTTTTTTTCTATTGGATGTTCGGTTTACCCATACTGGAATAAAAAAAGTTACTTAAATCCATTTATTGCACTCATTTAGTTGGTATTGTGTGTAACCATATTGCCTATTTCTATTCCTTAAAGATGCTTTACACAAAGCAACTTATTTTTAAAATATGGTTGCCTCAAATCTCTATTCCAAAATCTAACTACAGACTAAATTCTAACTCTAACATAGTCTCTAAAAAAGAAATTTTCAGGAATATTTCTGCAACAAACAGAACTAAAATTTGGTCTTGCAATTATCGAACTGCTGAAATGATGAAAATACTAATATGAATGAGGAATCTGAACTAGCTAAATTTGGCAATGGAACTTTACAAGTATGTTTCCCGTAGCATTGTCTGTACAAAAAAAAAATACGGAGACCTATTGTTTCCATCTGAACTTCTAACGTTCGTCGCCAAAAAAAATGCTCTAAGCAAACTACAGCTGAAAAAATTGTGTGTTTTCTTGTTTTACAAAGTATTGAGTTACACTTTGTCCATTTCCAATTTTACTTAACCAGTTGCAGCGCATATTGCGTTCGCAAATAATTTAAGTAAACAAAATAAATAATAATAAACTAATAAATCATTAAATAATATGTATTTGGTCAATTTTATTTTATTTGATATACATTAACAACATTTATTTGGATTGAAATTAAAAAGCTTTACAAATCTTCCAATTTAAGACCATGTCAGCACTTCAGATTCTGTTGGTTAGGATTGTTTAGTTTTTGAACGAGGCCATGAAACATTCAAAATGAAGCATTTAGATGGGGCTGATTACTATAATGAAGTATTTTGATGGGCCTGAGGACTAAATGTGAGAATGTGTTTGGTTTTTTGCATCATTTCACGCACACTTTCTCACATTTAGTCCTCAGTAGCTTGTAGGCAAACCGAAATGTCAGTCTGAGATTCCGGTCTTGGTAATGGTGTGTTTTTGGTTATGACCTTTCAGAATTTGGTACCTTGTTTACTTCGAATCATAGCGGATTTCGAGTAACTGCTGTTTTAATTAAATTTGGAACACCTACTAAGCCGGCTTTTTAATCAATCTGTCCCAAAATAGTTTTAGCTTTTAATGTTTTTGGTATGTCAAAATAACAACAACAACAACAACAAGATCTTATAAATTTCTTACATTGTTTTCCCAAGGTTTATCTCTTTTTGTAAAATGGTGAAAGGAGGACAACTGTATAATGCTGTGGATGGATCGACAATAACTGTCCCAGATTTATTTTTGGAGAATCCTGTAGAATATCCAAAAGACTGGTTCATAAAGAATGAGAGTAAGCCAAAAGTTAATGTGACGAGAAATAAGAATGGAACCTTGGAATTTTCACGAAATGCTATGTTCCATTTGATACAAGGAACTCTAGTTACTCCTAAAGAAGTGGTTGAATACTTGTGGCGTGTCTTTAAAACCATCAAAGAAACATCGACGGAAGTATGGAAATCATATGATCAGGAAATAGCAGTAGGAGATGTCACACCATTAAGTCTGTTGAATGTACAGGAAACTGAAGTAGAGTCAAAATTACCAAAGTTGTCTCAACAATCTCATAATGGTGACAATGATGATATGTATATCCTAGTCATGCTCAGTGGTCTATATCGTTTTGCATTGTGTCCCGAACAACAAAAAGAGGCAATTTCGAATAAGGTTGAAGCAATTGCTCTCGCATATCGACCAGACGACAATTGTCCCATAACTTTAACAACCTCTCATGCAAATGCTAACTTAATAAAGGATAACACAGAAGTCAAAATCTTATTATCTGCTCTCGATATGTTCCTAGAAAAATTCCCGTCCAATTCATATAACAAAGTACGAGTTGGAACTATTGTATTGAGATATGCCGGCTGTTCTGCCTTGGCAGATGTAACTTACTTCTCTATGCTCATATCTACGGAGGCTCTGGTTGATGCCATTATATGGTTCTTCATTCCCTCTCTGAAGAAAGAAGTAGCCCAATTACTTGGACAAAACCCGTCAGATGAATTACAAATCAAACATTCATATTTCCCGTATTCATTAGGGATGAATCTAACTACAAAGAGTCCATATTGTGCCAACAATAATCCAAATATACATCTTTTAATTCATGGGATAGGATCACTATTTCATTCTCCCCGTTCGTTAAATGCTAGAAGTCTTAATGATGCAAACGCCGTGGCAGTCGCTGTGAACATAGCTATAGTGTACATCGCTAAAAGGGGTTACGCAAAAATATCAGCTGGAGATCGACATGAAAAACATAAACGCATTAAAGCTGGACAGGAAAAACGACAGGACGCAGCAAAATCAGACCCCATCCAAGTATTGACCACTAGGAAATTGAAGCACCCAGATGAATGGGTTGCATATTACATGGGTAGAGATTGTATCTTCACAAAAGATGACCATAAAGCAATTCAACGAGCAGTATCCAGCATAGTAGAAGCTCGAGATGGAACTGTCGGTATGTGGATGAGAGATACATTCATTACATTGCTCAAATTTGAAGAATAAAGCTCTTACATTTTTACATTCAATTTATTTACTGTTTATTATTTCGATTTTGTTTTTGTTTTTATTATCGTCTATGGATTCTTTACACTATTCTATTATTGATATCTCAACTTATCTTGACGTTTAATTATGCACATTCATGAAAAAAAAAAAAACAAAATTATTGGTAAAAAATTTGATTAACAATGCCATTTCTCTAAAAATTAATGAGTACTTAGAGTTTTCAATCAATTATACTATGTACATATGTATGTATGCAAACCAAAATTTGTATTATTATAAACATAATGTTGGTTGATTATCTCAAAAATTTTCTTTGTTTTTGAACTTACATATATAATTTTTAACACAAATAAGCTCAAACCGAAAGTTTGATCCCCTTAAGTGATGGTTTTAAACCACATGATAAAACAATTTTATTTTATTAAATAGATTACAATTTTTTCGCAAAAAATCTACATTTTACTATTAATGGTGGTTTTAATTGTTTTTGGCAATGATAACATACTTTTACTTACATAATTATGTTTTTATTGAACCAAAAATTGAGCCGTATTAGTTAGTAGAAATGGTGGCCACGAGCAGTCTAGCTCGGTGACACAATTAGCGCTACGTTGCGCCGTTTTGATACCATAAAATACTCGCTTGACCTATAAAGATAAAAGGGGGATTATGAAGGGAAAAATGCGCCTCAAATCCACTTTGTAGCGTTTAGAAAGGAGATCAAATCTTTGATCTCCAGTTCTGAGAACTCATTGAGGTCGTTGAAAAAGGGCTTTCCCAATGTTTTGGCTCTCGTTTTGGCTAAGGCGGGACACTTGCATAAGAAGTGAAGAACAGTTTCTTTTTCTCGCTGGTCCTCGCAACTACGACAGAAAGTGTTGTGGGGGATGCCCAGCTTAGATGCGTGTTCTCCAACAGGCCAGTGTCCGGTGCATGTAGCAACGACCCTGGCTATGTCTTGCCTGGGTCTGCAAATGAGATTATTAGTACGGGATTTGTTGTAGGTGGGCCATATCCTTCTAGATATGATACAGTTGGTTAGGCTGTTCCACCTGTGGTTTGCTTCAGCGAGGAAAATATGGAAGATCTTGCCCTTCATAGCACCAAGAGGAATGTTGACTCTTTCCGCGAGAGAGCTATGAAGGGCTGATCCTTGCCTAGCCAGCTTGAGCCGTATTAAGTTATGAAGCAATTCTTTTAAAAAGTTGTTTGTAATAATATTTTGTCTACAGTCTAAACCCATAAAAGTTCAAATAAAAGAATAAAACACTTATCTCAGTGATATTACTTGTCAATTGTTTTTAAAATTACAGTTCTAAACTGCGGTTCCATCGATTTTACAGTTTTTTAAGTTAAATGTCATTTTCAGTTTGAATCTTCAACCGACAAACCAATCGATCGAAAATTTATAATTAGTTGTTGATCCTGCTATTCAGAGGAATGGTTACTTTGGACACCCCCATTATATTTTAATAACAATGATTACATTTTCAAGCCTTAAAAAGACTTAGAAATGCAAGAGGGGCCGGAACATTATTTAGATGTTATTAATGATTGTGGTAAAAATTCCGAAATAATGAAAACTCTTATTTTGTTGTTCATAAAAGATTAAAAAAAAATTTGGTTGTAGGTTATTTTTAAGTTTCATTAGAAGTTTCTATGACCTCGGGTTATTACAAGATCGACATTTGTTTCGAAAACTTATTTGCCCGGTATAATAACATAAGAATACAACTTTTAGCCAGCATCGTTCGTACCATTCTAATGTAGAGTACAATTAAAATATGTACACGAAACCTTGCTTTTATTATGAAAAGCGAATCGAAAGCTACATAGATCTTAAGTTATCATTTTTGAAATTACACATTTCACATAATTACTTAATTGTATTTCCCCAAGGACCTTTTATTAAATAAAATCTAATTTAATTAATTTATTTCTACTTTTTCTTTGATTATTTTCAGAAAACAAAAGACAGTAGCTCACCGTACCAAACACAAACCCAACAGACATCCCAACCGCAGCAGCAGTCAAGAGGTCGTGAAAGAGAACCCAAATATACCAAATTTTATGAGACCAATCTGTAACATTAATTAGTTTTTGGTGTTTTATACTCAATAATCAACTTTCTATTGATCTTATATAAACAAAAATATGTACCTACAGTTAAGTTTTATTTTTAATTTACATAGTTGTAAGTTCATGTAAAAAACAAAAACAAATATTGGATAATAAGCAATAATGTCTCTGTGATGAATTTAAAATGATTTTTGTCTATACTGCTACAAAAAGAAAAAAAATAATTTTGATTTTAAATAATAAATAGCATAAGAAATTATCTAATCGGGGTGTTTTAATAATACCCACTTGAACAACAGCGCAATGTGATTTTATGACTTAGACCCATGGAGTGTAAGAGCTTAGTGGGTAAACAAAAAATGAAGTCTATTATTTTTGTTTTGTTCGTTTGTTAATATTTTTTTATTAATATATTCTTTTTAATATCACACACTTATATAAGTCGTACTCAATATCATTTTATAAAATGTTTATAATAAAAGCAAAATGCAATAATTGTAAAGGGTCTGTGTTTTGTTGTGTTTTTTTATTTTTTCAAGGGAGTCTTCTTTCAATGTAACTAACATCAAGTAGGCAAAATGGAGCTCTACACATAGGACAGGTGCATTTCTTTTCCAACCAAACATCTCGATCGAATTCATTCTGACGTGCAGCAAACCATCTCGCCAAACAATCAACACACCACATTGGCCGACAATAGCAATTCGTGCAGCGATTCTGCTCGGGAATCATTTGTCCTTCTGGTGTCTCATCCAAACACTGCTTGTGGATCTTTATATTCGGTTCGGCGATCATGCAGGCAAAACACTTATCAGTCACTTGATCGGCTACATAGACAGGATTCAATGACACCTGATTTTTGAATACTTCAATAAAACGATCGATTATATTGCGATGGAATTGAATATTCGAGGGGATTATGATTGGACGGCTAATGCGATCTTCGAGGGTACGAAATTCTAGTGCATTGATACGTATTTGAAAGTCTTCGACGCCCACTCGACCGGGTCGTACGTTTATACTGATTATTTGCAAGGCATCTGAGGTATCTTGGGCAATGTTGTAGGTTTCACTCTAAATAAAAGAAAATGATCTTAATGTACTTGTGCTGATGGTATAATATTATCTCTTGGACTTACTTTGTCAACACTTAGTGTTGTGTCACTTTGATGTGCAAAGTATACATTATATGGGGTAGTTTTGATAATCCAGTTTTCAGTTGCAACTACCGATGAAATTGAATTTATTTTCATTTTAAAAACATCTTGTCTGAAATATATTAAGAAAAATTAAAAATTTTAGGTAGATAGACTAAGAACCTACATTTCATTTTGTTTAAAAATATTTATCAGTTAGTTGCATGAATTTTAAGACTTCTGACGCCTTAAACAGCCAAAAATGTATACTAAGAATGAGTTTAAGAGCTCTTTTGAGAAATATTTAAGTATTAATGACTTCAATTTTTTGTTTTTTTAAATCAAATGTTTTTTCCCGACCCAAATCGAAAGAATTCTAGCGGTTGTTCTTTGCTCTTCGAATTAGGAATACTATCTACCAGAGTCTATCGAGCTTATTTCTTGTCACAATATTTGTTAAGTGACTTATTGTGTATAGTTTATGATTGTAGATCCTTCAAAATTGTTGCGTCAGGGTGACTTCCTCACCACGTAATGAAAAGTTAGTTGCGAATCACCAACAAGCCTCGGATACGAACGGATTTACTGTCGTCGTAGTGGAAGAAAATATTTAACGGTCTGTACAGCGACGTAGACTTAGCCAGGAGGATAAAACGTCTAACGCCTGAGTCACGTACCAGGCATGGAAACCAATGATCATAGCCCGGAAAGTCTCCAAAATCGTCAAGTACAAGGGCTAAACAATTTTTTTAATACTTTTGTTCTCAAGAGAAGATAACACATTTTGGAATTGCATGTACTTAAAGTAACAAAATTTCATTTAATGAAACATACGTCCAAACCTTGAGTAACGCTATTTTACGAAATAAGCTCTAGTGGAAAAGCTATTGTTTTTCAACACATGAGCCTTCAAGAATGTTCATTAGTATACGTTCAAGCCCAACTTTGATTATTCTGCCAGAGAACCGTAACCGTACTATGCGAATGTAGAATGCTTTGCCTTGTAATATTCAGGAATTCAAAACTAAGTAATTTGCACTGAGACCTACTTTTAAAACTTTTTTCCTTTACTAATGCTTGCACTATGCCTTTGGCAAAAAGAGGACATCAAAAACTCTTTTTACGTTCAAGATGTTTAGAGAGGTTCACTTTAAGAAAAAAATTTATTCACGAAAATATAGGAAGAAGAAAATAGTTACGAGATTGTATAAACAGAAATGCACATTATACTATTAAGCCTTGGCCTAAAGTGGATTTATCTAAGTAAGTTACATATAGTTTTCAAGCTTTTTTAATTTAAATAAAATTACGCCAGGCTCTAATCTGATGTTTCTACAAAAGTTTATATTCGTTTTATCATTAAAATGACTTAGTTTTTTCTGAAAGGTGTATAATATTGAAACAAAAATCTTTAAATAATTGGACTTTTTTTACGTAAAATGTATTATAACTGTTTTTAGCAACATTTGATTATGGCGGTTCTGGTCTCATTTTATTTAAATTTAGAAAATATTTGTAATTTACTATGATATGTATGTATGTATATTCACCCTGGGATTTGTTTTTGTGCATAAACCAGTTTTTTCATATTGTGGTGAATAACCTTTTTAAAGCAAACCAATACAAAGCTTTCTTTAGTTTTTTTTTAAACAAAACAAAAAGTTTTTTTATTGAATCAGAAAGGTACATTTGCCATTTTGTTTGTTTTTATTAATAAAATAACAAAACAAAATTTATAGAATTTTAATTTCAAGGTTTGAACTACATAACGCTGAAATTTGTATGATATTAGACCCCTGCATAAACATATTAGGACCTTAACTTTGCGATTTTTAAAGCCTTGATATTTTTGTTATAACGGGTTAACAAAATTAAACAATTTTTGAATTTATAAACTTAATACTTGAGAATAATAAAATATATTAAATAAATTAGGTGCCGCAACAGTCCGTAGAGAGTCAGGGCCTAGTGACTTACTTGTTACAACTCTTAACCATTCCTGTGTGCGAGTAATTGCAGGGATAGAGGGGACCTACAGTTTATATGCCGAATCCGAACAACTAATTTGAGAAAGCACTTTTTCATGACAAGAATTACTCTTGGAGAATTTGTCAATTCCTCGCAAGAGGCAGTACACCCGTGAAAAAAACTTAAGGTGGTAAAAGCAGGGATCGAACCCAAGACCTCTCGCATGACAGTCCAACGCACTAACCATCATGCCACGGGTACAACTTGAGAATAATAAGCTCGGCCAAAAAATGGGAGTCTGTGAAATACAAGGAAACAAAGTAAACTACTTTCAATTTCAGCATTATGTTTAAAAATGTTTGGTTTTGATTTGTATTATTATTAAAATATTTTTTGTAAAAAATAAATCGTGTATCTTACGCATTAAAGATTTAACAACAAATAAAACAACATTAAAATAACAATTTTAAAACTTTTCAAGGGCCGAAAAGGGGATACAGCTGCATTAACTTTTTTGAGGCCCTAGGGATGATGTTCACAAAGTTTAAAAAAGGATGGTATTGGCTTGTTATCTAATAACCGAACTGACAAGCTAAGGCAAAATAAAATTGCTCCCTAAAACCACTCTCGTCATAACCAATGATGATAAAAACAACATCTTTGTCATGATAATAATATTCCGAGCGAGTTATAAGTGACGACATATTAAAAAGAAATGTCCATCAAAAAGCTTATGTCAACTATCCAGGGTCTTCCAAGAAGAAATCGGTATTTCGAGTTATCGAAAATTGAGTTCAACGAATCGATCGCTGTTAACGTTTATCTGGTCGGCATAAATGAAAAAGAAGAAAGTATATGTAAGTGGGAACTTTTGTTTAGCTATTTTATTACCTTTGTTTTAAGAATGAAATCAAAAAAGGAAAAATAATGCCTAACGTGGGAAGTTTGACTCTGTTTTCGTTCTACTTAAACAATTTCTTTTGGCAAATTATTGCCAACATCTACAATAATTCTTAAATGATAATAAAGTCTTTACAAAACAACAATTTCAAGCTTACCTTCTATATTCGTTATTTATATCGCTAGCAAGTGTCGCATAGCTATTAGGTGTATTTGAGAATTTCTTCAATGTCCGACTTATTGGATGTTTCTCCCAATTATTTTGCATCCAATAAACAATCAAACCGGGAACAAACAAAACAGCAATAACACTAAAACGCTGTGCTACTTTCCATGTAATGCACTTGAATGCCCAAGGTCCGTCCACGATTATTCTATCGTTTGAGTCTAAAATTCCTCCCTCCTCATCGTCATCATCACCAATTGCAAATTTAAGATGATGAATTAGAAAATAAAACGCTGGTAAACAACTATGAATGACTAAGTTCAATGAGGTTCTTTTCTGATGATAACGAACGAACTCGACGTCCTTGGAGCCAAGAAACTTTGAAAAACAATTCTCGACCGTAAGACCAAGTGAAATGAACTCCTCCGGTGGATAAGCAATGCAGAAGCAAAGCAATATGTAAAAGAAATTAAAAATCAATTCAGCTTCTTCCATTGTCTTTTTTTTTTTTTTTGAAGAAAAACTACGCCACAACCAAAAAATTATAATAACCCAGAATCCAGAACCAAAAACGAATAAATAGCCAACGAAAGCAAATTTTTTGGTAAAACTTTTTTTCTAATATGATGTTTATTTTCGGTAATTTATTGACAGATTGACAGATGGTAACTTTTTTGTTTAGCTTAGCTGTCAAAATTGACAACTGGAATGTGGATTGTGTGTGGAATGAATTTCTTATTATGTGGAAGGTGGACCAGCTCCACAGACAGTAAGGCAAGGAAATTTTAAAGTTGGACGAAAAGCTGTTAGAAGTTCTATGGTTAAAAAAGGATTGATTTACGTGCTTAGGAATAGTGGTAGGGTTTGGTGTGAATAATCATAAAGCTGCATTTTATTTACAGCATCAACTTTTTCAAGCTTCAATTGAAAAAAAAACTACTTAATCAACAATAACTGCTTCTATGTTTTCTTAAGTCAGGCTTATAGCTTTACACCGAGACTAAAACACAATTTTGCTGAACTTTTTAAAAATACGTGTTTTCCTATTTAAATTAACACACGTTTTTGTAAAACTTAGCCAAAAAACCGAAAAATTGGAATAATTCAGATAACATGAAGCTGTAAAAAAAAACAAACAAAATTGAATTGAATCAATCGTTAGATGCGAAGGCTACAAAACATTCCTCAGGTAAGCTAATTACTTATATTTCTTTTCGAAATTGACAAGGAACCCTTTTACACAAAATATTAAATGAAGGTGTGCAGAAAATGCATAAATCATAGAGTAATAAAGTTCAGCTTTCAGTGGAATTAAAAAACATTATCAACTTGTCATTTTGATAGAAGTAGACTTGACTTAATAGTTAGGGAGATTTTTCTTGACTAACTTTCAAGTAACTTTCCATTAGAGTTGCCTCAATTGGCAGCTGGCCAACAGATACCAAAAACTTGCCTTACTTTCAAGTCCCTTATGGCGTCTAAATCTAAATAAATAAAAAAATGTATGTTCCTATTTAGTAAAAACAAAAGCATTTTTCGTTTCTAAATAATAGTAAGAAGTAAGTCCCCTATTACACGTTGACTTTTGACTCACGACTCACTTTTGACTTTCCTTATAAATTTTTATTCGGTGAGGCAAGCGCTATTACACGTTGACTCGTGTCCCATGCCTCAAATTTGACAATTATTGTTTGTTTTGTTTTGAATGCTCCTTCTCGTTGGCTTTAATTATTTGATAGTTTTTGAAGTTGAGTAAAATTTATAAAACAAAATAAATAGGATTTTGGAAATGGATTCCGAAAATTTATTAAAGCTGTTGAAGTTACACACTTTTCTGGTTTTCAAACAAATTCGATGTTGTTTATCCCAGCAATAAGAAAATCGAATGAAAAAGAACAGCATAAAACGAATATAAGAAAAAAGAAACGTCAAAGTGAGTCTACTAAAAATTTGCCCGAGACTCACCAGACATTTTTTTGGCATCTCATTCTCTCACATCTGCTTTCTTTTTCGCACTCATGTGAGCCGTGAGTCGTGAGGCATCGTGTAATAGCAGACTAAACAAAAATAAAAGGAGATGTGGAATGGGCTGATGAGGAAGTTTGCTTGGAGTTGTGGGCTAGGCAGTGATGGAGCCAGAATTTGGTGGAAGGCGAAAAACCGGTCATTGAAATGGCAGCACGTTTGGGTGCATGGCTTCTAATAAGGCGAGAAAGTTAAAACAAAAATCCACCATATGAAGGGTAGATAAAGAGTGGTTAAATTTTGAGGGTCGATGTTAATGTTTGAATAAAATATACATAAATTACTTAGGAAATTTCTTTTTATTATAATAATATTGGTATTGTTCAATTATGTATGGAAGAAAATATTTGCCACCGTGTCCTCGGCGGCACATCTTCATCCATATCCTATATGGTCCAAATTTTCGACGATACTGAGGCAAAATTAGGGTTCTTTTCCCTTAATTTGTCGAATTATTTCATCTTTGAATTGTTGTTGGCTTATGGACGTTCACCTCTTCAATGGTGTCATGTCAAATGATCTTGGCGGCCAATTGACATCGCCAAAAAGTGGGATAAGACGGCCATTGAATTTGTCGGGCATAAGAGCTATACGTCCTGTCAAAACCACATATCGCCCACATCCATATCTTCCAATTCAGGCCATAAAATGTTGGTTACCATCTCACGATAACGACCACCATTCACAGCAACTGCCTAACGGGCCAAATTTTGGCAAAAATACAGCCCGATGATGCCGCCAGCCCATAAGCCGATAATCATTCTTCGCTCAAATACTGCTTATTTACGAATGAAATTAAGAAATGTCAAATGAAATGCAGAGAAAAAATTAAGTTTAGGTGTCGCTCACATTAACGTAGGCCCTTAAAATTTAACCACCTTTTATAAGTCAAATTTGTTTAATAATCAATTCATATTTATAAACTTATATCAACACTAAGCGATGTTAAAAAAATTCTGGGGAACACCCTATGATTTGGATTTTTTTCAGACCGACAGACAGTTGAAATCCCACATCTTCAAAATTCAACTGAAATGTTCAAGTTTTCAGTCGTACGTTCGATTCGCTTCTCGTAATAAGGGCCTTAATCTACCTGGCACTTTGGGAGAAGTAAGAAGAGAATTGAAAAACTTCTTTTACAATCAAATCTAGTCTGTAAAAGAAATTTGAAAATAGAGAAATAGAAAATAATTGAATGCAAACAATTAATTATAAACATAAATAAATTGAATGATTAGTTAAAAGTTGAATGGGTCTGATTTTAGAAGCTTGCTGTGACACTTGGAACGAACCGACAACCGTTGCTTTCTTCTTCTCAAACGTCATGTTGCAATTTGTACTTTAATTACAAAAACAAACTGTTTAATTTATTACATAAATCCCATCACACAGATTACTGTTATTCCTCTTTAATTAAAGTCCGAATTTAAAAGGCAGAGTTTAATGACTATTGATACAACTAGAATTATAAAGACTGTCAATTTTTATACAAAAATATAAATGATCACTTTATTTAACAAATTTGTAACAATTTGACAAGTATTTCAAAGCCTTCGTTTATTTTGGTAACCTTTGAACTGTCTAAAAACTCAATTCACGTTCACATTCATTTTAAAGCACTCAGACATGGAATGTTGTCAAAAGATGTTGATCTTTCATTGAAGCTTATTTCAAAGCTATTCTCTTCACTAGTCGCCGTCACATTCGTTAGGCTGGAGTCATTGTTTGAACTTCGTCGATCCAACATACTCAGGTTAGGTGCTGAGATGTCATCGTCATCGGACGTACTAGAAATAGTACTATCACCACTGGATAATGATTGTCTCGATGGAGACAAATCATGGAGGGCTTTTGAATTGGTCTTATCAGAGCTACCTGGCTGTGATGTGTCATGTACGTTGAGGGTGGATAAATTTGGAATGATGTCTCCCAGAGAGGACCGAGTATTAAAAGCACTTAAGTTTGGTAAATCCAACGACACCGACGACGTCATTTTCTGGTGGTCAGAAGTGGATTGATTAAGCTCTGATAACATTGGAATGTTGTCATGTGCTTCTGTAACGCTGGTTGATGCAAATTTCATAAGTTCCGAAGGCTGTTTGGGTGCTATATTTTCGTTGTTTTTGTCAACTGCCGACGACGAACTAGAATTATCTCTAACAATTTTATTAGTTGAGATGCAAAGGCGATTGACATTGGGAATGTGTTTTGATGTCGAAGTGTTCTGGACCAGAGCACTTAGAATTGGCAAATCCCCCGAAACTGACGAAATTTGGTCAGCATTAATTGTGTCTGAAGTGTTATTGGATTCTGCTGAGGCAGAAGTAGTCTGGTTAAGTACTGATAGCATAGGAATGTCTTCTTCCGAAGCAGTAATGGTTTTTAAGGAAAATTTCATAAGATCCGAATGCTGTATTGAAGCTTCCACTTCATTGTTGTTGTCACCGGTAGAGGAAGGATTTAATTCGCTTGAGCTATTGGTCTGAGGTATAATGCTGAGCTGTTTAACGTTGGGAGAGTATTTCTCATAGTAGTCAATGTTATTGTCAGCCAATCTGGACAGATCGGCGTTGTCATTAAGTGTATTTGTGCCTACAGAGTCTGCATTTTCAAGCATATCTTCTACGCCCTGCAAGAATTCCGTATCAAGTGGAATAGAGATATCAATCCTGGCTGCAGGTCCTTGTGATGGTCTAGCTGGGGGTGGCTCTAAAAAAAGATTAGTACTAACTTATTAAAATAAAATTCCATGAAAGAAAGGCAAAGAACTTACCATTTAGATATCTTATTGCGACTAGATCAGCTGCTCTAAAAAGATGTGCTCTAGCCAGCAGCTCCAGCAGAACACCCAACGTAGGACGTACTCTTCCCGATGTACCCCATTCTTCAAAAAGAATCTCGGCAGCCATACGGTTTTGATTTTTGCTCGCATTCTCTATCAATCGTTCATGGTCCGAATTATATTTGTAAGTTTGTATATCTTGAGGTGAATCAGAGAATGGGTTTTTTGGTATGATGCGCATAAGTTTCCTCCAAGAATCATTTAGATCTAGAATTTGCGCCAACTCGTATAATTGAATTGAAGTTAATTTGCGAATTTCTTTTTCTCTTGTATACATGTTATGGATGGTTTATTTAGAATTTATGAAATGGAACTTTTTGGCGGCGGAAGTTTTATCAATAATTTATATAAAAATGTGCATATTTTTCAAGTGGGAATGTTTTTTTGAATTAAAAAAGGGACGAAGACGCTAGAAATTGACTCACGAACTACACAAACACCTTCTTTTTTACATTTGACAGATATTTCTTTTGTTCCACATCACACCCAATCCACAAATAACGAAAGTCAGCTGATCAAAGAGAACATATGTTTTCACAAAAACTGTAAAAGGTGCTGCCAAGAATACTTTTCCGCACAGTGGAAAGTGTTGAACAAAATAGAGATTGATAATTGTTTAATTGACATGTGAAGAACAAGATTAAAAATGCGAAAAAGAAAATCTAGAATATATCACCGATCTGGGATCTTTGCTGTTTTTTGGGGATTTTATATTATAGGGCAGCTGTCATTTAAAAGCATTTATTTTTTGCCATTTGATTTAATGTAATGTAACGATAGACATGCCACGAAACAATTTCAATTTTGCAAAATCGTTTCTTGGTCGTATTATTCCTCGAAGAAGTGCATAATTTTATAATATTGTATGTATGTACAATATTTTGGCGACGAGAGCCACAGGAGCCACATGAAAGATATGGTTAAAGATGGAAGTTTTGAGGTATAAAATAATATCAACTACTATTTTTTTTATAACCAAAAGAAACCTCTGATTGGAAACGAAACCTTATGTTCATACTATAGATGTAGCTTGGCTTTTAAGTATGTTTTCAGAAAGTTTCTCTTCTTTCCTATATTAAAGCTTGGCAAAATCCTCATTCAAACCCTCCAAGTGGGTGCCAGGCGGGCAATGATCACTACAGAAGTCCTGTGCGTTTTTGGCAGGATGGTGATTAGCTAAGGTTGAGTTGGGTAGCTGAATTGTTGTAACTCCTCAATAGTGCAACGTTCGGAAACCCAATTCAATCATAGTTTAGAGGTTCCTAATTTCAGTGGTGGTGTGAGCGTACTTGTACGAAAACCGTGCCGAAGAATGAAAGGCTGGGGGATAAACCAGCCATTAACGAGCTCTTTCGGATGCTGTGGCAAGGTCCGTCATATTTCTGCCTTACCCCGGTAAGCGGCTCTGCCGGGGCTGACCGTCTTTCCGCCCTACTCGTGGGAACAAAAATGAAACAAAACAAAACATCAAATAGAAAAATTCTAAAGAACAATAACAAAAATCGCGCCATGGCTGCCAATGCGGTCACATCCACTGGAAAGGCTGTCGAGCCTACTCAGAGGTGTGAACGTGTTAGCAACCCTGTGGTTGCCACTAGTAGCGGGAGTCCTTCTCCCTCTACTAGCCGCAACCTATACTTGAAGGAAGTACCCGTCAGTGGAACAGCTGTGACGCTCGGCTGTCCCAAGGGCGGTAATTCCACACCCCACCCCCTCCCCGCTCCTGCTAGGACGTCGCAAGCGACCCCAAGAAGGGACACCCCATCCGGAGAGACAAAATCTGCGACATGTGGAATTGTCTCAAAAGGTGAGGGCACACCCCGATTGGTATCGGCAGCGACGAATTCTGATGGTGGACCCACAACTGTGTCACACGGACATAGCTCTGGGACAGCCAGCAAGAAGTCCAGGAAGTCACTAGCCAAACGAGACCAACGCAATGCTGAGAGGATTCTAGCCGCAGTCGGTGTCATACCGGCGGCGGAAAGAACCCCGGAGCAAACGCGAAAACTCGAGTGGGCTAGTGGCTTTCTTAGCAATATCACCAAACAGACCTGCAGCGACTCAACATCAAAGCGCAATAGGTCTTTCGAGGGCGACAAGCCCGAACCAAAAAGGCAGAAGGTGCATTCAAACAGCACAACAGCCTTCAATAAGGATCTTTCCTTTAGCGACGCGCTAAAAGGTAAGATCATAGCAGCGGTCATTGACAGGGGTCATGTAGATGGTAACATCTCTCATGATCAATGGGCAAGCGTCAAGGCTCACCTCGGTTTCAGATTTTTATCTGTCATCGAGGAGAATCCGGGACCTCTCCCAGACACAGCCGATGCAGGATGGTACCAAAATCGTATCAAACTCATCGCCTGTGGTGATCAGAGATCTTTCGATCTGTACAGGGCTGCTGTCAATGGCTTGCCAGAAGTCTGGCCGGGTGCCAAGCTCGAGGTTGTTACAAGGGAGGATATTCCTTGCCGGCCAAGAGCACGCATAATGGTCCCGGCTCTACACAACTGCCCGGATATGATCATGAAATTGATCAAAGCAAGTAATCCGAACCTGCCTACGCACGACTGGAAAGTCCCAAAGGTTGAGAAGGAGACGGTGGGTCACTATAGATCAGCTCTCGTGTTGATCAATAGGGAATCACTGGCTCCACTGGCCGCGACCAAAGGCGTGATTAGGTATGGTTTCGATGAAATCGTGATCCGTATCTACAAGAAAGACGAAGATTCTCTTAACACGCCCCCCACAGAAGCCCCTTCAGCGGAAGGAAACGCTTCACTACCACCAATAATGGAGGTCGATGAAATACCAAAAGTGGAACCATCGACCTCCACAGCCCCAAACAAGCCATCCGACGTGGAGGCAAAACTTACAGTCGACAGTAACTCCGACATGGAGACTGAAGACGCCACCTTAGGCATCAATCTGAGTGAGGAAGACCTACTTCATTCCTCCTCAGACGATGAAAACGCCGATAATACAGTGGTGGAGGTTAATCTGACTAATAGTAGCAATGCTGCGATTAGTACAGATTAATCTCCATCACGCCATCATGGCCTCAAATAACCTCATACTCCGACTGCACGCGAACAAGGATGACATCGTCTTGATACAGGAGCCGTGGGTCTCAAACTCCATCATCAGAGGCCTCCGGACTCCTGGTTATAAGCTACTGCATGCATCGGAGAAAGGTGAACCAAGGTCATGTATGTTAGTAAAAAATGACTTAAATGTATTTTTACTCCCCAATTACAGCGACAAAGACACAACCACCGCTGTCTTAACAACGGATAAAGCCACCTACTGGCTCATATCCTCCGATCTTGGCCACGACAGCCCAATTCCAGGTGACACCTTGAGGAAGGCAATTGCGGACGCGCAGTCGAAAAAAGTTGGTCTCCTAATTGGATCGGACGCTAACGCTCATCACACGGTATGGGGTAGCTCGGACATAAATGAGAGAGGTAAGTCCTTATTTGATTACTTACTAAGCACTAACCTACTCATAAGTAATATTGGTAATGAACCCACTTTTGTAACCAAGAATAGGAAAGAGGTACTTGATATTACACTTACCTCTGACTCGATCCACAATCTGATTTCAAACTGGCATGTCTCAAAAGAGAATTCCTTCTCTGACCACAAATACATTCAGTTTGAGCTCAGAGATGTGGCAAACATATCAACGGGTTTTCGAAATTACCGTAATACAAACTGGGAACGATATAGGGAGGTACTAACACAATTACTTGATTACAACCTTCTTAAAAGCTCCTCCAGTAAAGATGAACTAGATCTTTCTGTGAATCATCTCACTGAAGCCTTCAATGAATCAATGAGAATTTCATGCCCTGTAACCATTTTAAAGGGAAAAAAGAAACCTCATTGGTGGCGTAAAGAACTAGAACCATTCAGAAAGAGTTGTCGCAAACTCTTCAATAGATCTAAATACACTAGATCTCCTTCTGACTGGGACTTATACAAACAAGCTCTAAAGCAATATAAAAAAGAATTAAGGAAGAGTAAGAGGTCTTCTTGGAGAAACTTCTGTGGCAAAATAGAAAATACTTCAGAAGCCTCAAGACTCAGAAAAATTCTCTCAAAAAGTCCAACAATACCCAGTGCTTTAAAGACAGATGCAGGCACATGGACTATCACAGATGAAGAATCTCTTAATCTGCTATTAGACACCCACTTTCCAGGTAGCTCTAACATACTTAACGACTTAACATCAGAGTCTCAAGCTTCTACAAGCGATTTAGTTGATCTAATAACGCGGGAAAAACTGCAATGGGCCATAGATAGCTTTGATCCATATAAATCTCCAGGACCAGACGGAATCATCCCGGCCGAACTACAAAAATGCTCAGACATGATCATTCCACCATTGGAAATCATTCTGACAAGCTGTTTAAGGCTGAGATATATTCCCAAAGCCTGGAGAATGGCAAAAGTAGTCTTTATTCCTAAAGCAGGGAAACCCTCCCACGTTAACCCTAAAGATCTACGACCAATCAGCCTATCATCCTTCCTTCTTAAAACCTTGGAAAGATTGATTGAAATCTACATCAGACATAACCTAAGACCATGTCTCATTTCCACAGCTCAACATGCTTACTCTAAGGGAAAATCAGTAGAAACAGCACTTCATTCGCTGGTTCGCAGTATTGAATACTCCCTCGAATACAAAGAATATAACCTAGTAGCTTTCCTAGATATTGAAGGAGCTTTCAACAACGTCAGTTACCAGGCGATCACGACAGCAATGGAAAAGCTGCAATTAAAGAAACCACTCATAGATTTTATTAGTCTCATGCTCAAAAGCAGGACAATAACTTCAAGCATGAGAAGCTTTACTACCACCAGATCGGTGCATCAAGGTACCCCCCAAGGAGGGGTCCTTTCGCCTCTCTTATGGAACATGGTAGTAAACGACCTTCTAACATCATTAGAAGCAGAGGGTTTCAGGGTGATTGCCTATGCTGACGACGTTGCAATATCTGTATCTGGAAAACACTCCCAAGTTCTCTCGGAACTCCTACAAAATGCCTTGAATAGGCTAACAAAATGGGCTAAGCAATGTGGCCTGGACGTCAATCCACATAAAACAGAACTAGTACTCTTTTCAAGAAGGTACAAAATTCCTCAGCTCAGCCCACCCAAGATTAAAGGAATACCATTAAGGTTTTCCGACCAAGCTAAATATTTAGGCCTCATTTTAGACAAAAAACTAAATTGGAAGGCAAATATTGATGAAAGAGTAAAAAAGGCTACTGTAGCGCTTTTTACTTGTAAAAAGGCCATAGGATCAAAATGGGGCTTCTCCCCAAAAATAACCCACTGGCTATACACTTCGGTAATTAGACCGATACTCATTTATGGAGTTGTCGTATGGTGGACCGCACTGGACAAGATGGTAAATCTAAATAAGTTCATCAAAGTCCAGCGGTCAGCAGGTATGTGCATCACAGGAGCACTTCGCTCAACACCAACCGCAGCCCTGGAAGTGCTTTTAAGCCTAACACCTCTTGACATCTTCTCCAAAACGGTGGCAGCTAACTCATGTGTGAGGCTTAGAGCCACCTCTCAATGGAACAGTAACAATACTGGACATACTACTATCCTAGATAATTTTAGATCTATCCCAGATCGCCTAGACTATACCACCCCTAAAATGGTATTCGGTAAAAGCTTCCATGTGTCCATCCCTTCAAGATCCTCCTGGGAAGAAGAGAGACCCCTGGAAGACAATGCGATACACTTCTATACAGACGGTTCAAAGACCGATTACGGAGTTGGAAGTGGTATCTATTCGGAACAACTGAATCTAAGTCTATCATATAGACTTCCCAATCAATGTAGTGTATTCCAGGCAGAAGTAATGGCGATTAAAGAGGCACTATCCTGGCTCAAAGAAAACGTTATATCTTGCAAAGATATACGAATTTTCTCGGACAGCCAAGCCGCTCTTAAATCTCTCGCGTCTGTCTCTACAAACTCTCAATTAGTCCACGACTGTCGATCATCTCTGAATGAGATGACAGAACAGTTTAATATTCACCTCATTTGGGTGCCGGGCCACAGAGACATTCCGGGAAATTGCAAAGCCGATGAGCTCGCCAAAAACGGAACACTTCTGCCAAATGTTAGACAAAAACATAACATAGGAACACCACTTGCTACATGCAAATATCTTCTCAAACAATATGCTCTAGAAGCAACAAATGCTAGATGGTCACAGAGCACCACCTGCCTAACAACCAAGCAAATATGGCCAAGCATAGACCTAAATCGGTCAAAAGGCTTGATATCCTTGAGCAGACAAAATATAAGCTCTACAATTGGAGTAATAACAGGACACTGCCTCATAGGAAGACATGCTCTGAGGCTAGGAGTCTACACAAATGACTTCTGTAGAAGCTGCATGGACGAGGAGGAAGAGGAAACAGTCCAACACCTGCTATGTACATGTCCAGCACTCTCCACTAGAAGGAATAACTTTCTCGGTAATCCCTTCTTCGACAATACCAGTGAACTGGCAATGACTGACACAAAGTGTCTCTCTAACTTTATTAAAAGCACAAAATGGTTTGTTTAATTTTCATTACTCTCCCATGAGTAACCTTATTAGTGGTATCACAATGGACCCTTGAGGTCTAAGTGAGTCAATGACATCTAGACAGCCACTCCAACCTAACCTTCCTATATTAAAACTGACATTTTAAAGCTAAGTAAACATTTTCAAAAGAGTAAAGGGCAACATCTATGTAAAGGATTTGAAGGTAAAGAAGGTTTCTAAGCTTTCATTTTGACAGTTCATTTCTACGAAGACAAATTTATGCTTATCAAGGTTTACAAAAAATTACCCTGGGTTGTACTTCATTCTATAAGAAAAAAAATAATTTTTCAAATCGAAAGCTGTTGTAGTTTTTCATTCAACACGTCTATACTCAATCAATAAAAGAGGCTGATAACTTTCCATTGGATCCGTTTAATAATTATTTCTTTGCAAAAAGTCACATTGTCATTTAAAAAACTTCCATATGCAATAAATACTTTAAGATTGAGCTGAACTTTTTCGATCTATTGGAACGTTTAAACAATTTATTTTGGTATTTTTGAAAGTATTTAATTTTGTTTGTAAAAAATCTGTCAATTGTTTTTTTCTCCTAGAAAAATTTATTTTGATTCTAAGGACCCTAAGACAAGAAGTGTCAAAATTTTCAATTTGACAAATCTGATAAATTACAATGGGAAAGTTCAGACAACATAAGTGATTTCCTTTGCAGTCAACTGTATTCTTTGAACGTAAAGACCAAGGCAACTAGTTAGTTTTTCAAGTGTCATAAACTCCTTTTCATATTTGACAAGGAACCCTTTTAAATAAAACATTGAATGGAGCTGCGCAGAAATTAAGTAAAGCAAACTACAGAATAATTAAGTTAAGCTTTTAGTTAAATAATAAAACATGATCAGCTGTCAATATGACATAAGTGGTCTTGACTTGATAGTTGGGGAGATTTTTCTTGACTAATTTTCAAGGCAACTTAAGGTAACTTATGTCGTCTGATTCTGCCCAATATCTTCCTATGAGAAGTCAAAAATATTGTATGTTTTTGTGACAAACCTAACATAATTGACACTTAAATATATGCATTCATCAAATAGACAGATGAAAACAGGTTGTTGTTCACAAAGGGGGATACATTTCCTGAAAATTTAAACCCAACCCTTTTTTTTCAAATAAATTAATATATTTTCTGTTCAAGTGCAAGAAGTGCATTTAGACTTTTTGAATGAAACTTAAGTTTTAAGATTATACATTCTAATCGAATTTCCATATGTAGATAGATAGATAAATTCTTTATTTGTTTTTTTTTTCATCATAAGATTTTACAATAAGGGTATTCATGCAAACACAGAAAACCCACAGAAACCTTAAAAACTGTAGAATTTTCTATCGGTAGAAATCAACTGTCAAAATTTGTATGGGAAAAATATTCTGCAAAATATAGACTTTCATCTCTCAAATTTGAAGCAGAAATCGTAGAAAAAAAAAAACAGATAAATTTTGTTTGTTTCTAACGTTTCCGCTAATATTTTTAATGGGGTGTTCATGTAAACCCTTTGCGGAAATTTATATTTTTCTACAAAGTAGAAAATTATATCGTTACATGAATACCCTTAATATAATTTCCTAAGAATAAGGACATGGCATTGACTGCCGTCTGCCTGAATTGACATTTCATAAGTGACAAAAAAATATATGAATTAAAAAGAAAATGTAAAATTATTTAAATAAAAATATTAGAATAATTCGAACAATTTTTACGTGATTTAAAATTAATTTAATAAGTGAAACTGTTCCGGTAGTTAAGAGCTTGTCGACAAAATTTGAATACGTTAAGCCAACCTAGTGCTCCATTTAGGATTTCGTAAAATTCTTGCATTGTTAAAATACTTTTCCGAAAGTGTAATCTACGAATTTCTTGTAAAATTGGGCAAATAGCTAAAAAGTGGTAGATATCTTCGATTTCTCTTCTGTTGCACAGATCACATAGCTGCGGCAAATCACTTCGGTGTGGTATAAAGTTTAAGTTTAAGATTTCGACTCTGGCTTTAAAAATAATACTTATCTGAGCAACTGAGTAAACATTTTTGAAGTAGTTCATGCCTGAATTCAATTGATGATTTAAGTTTCTATAAACGTTTCTAGATGCTGAAGAAGTTGTACTAAAAAGATTTTCTACATACAACTTTTGGTCAAACTTAGCAATAACACCTGCGAAATGTGCTTGCCAGTCGTCAACATTGGTTTCCGAAAGGTTGAGGGAAGATTCTGTTGCTATTGCGAGTTGGTTCCAGTCTTTAAACGGAGATGCATTCGATTGCAGCAATTTTTTCAAAATTATTTTGTGAAGGCACAGTTCACTTCTTTTCATCACCTGAACAATAAAATCCGCATTAGCCTTTAATTTTTTTATATAAATAGGGGTGATGCCTGACTCTACGTAAATGGCGTAATTTGGAGTTGAGTTAGGCACACGAAACAAGCGCTCAAAGAAGTGCCTTTGCAGGCTATCGAAAGCATCTAGGTTCAAAAAACCGAAAACTTGTGCACCATAGCACAAACATGAATTCATTGTTGCATTAAAGACTTTATATTTAGATACCAGATCAATGTTGGAGTTGGAGAAGAACTTAGGCCACATCAAATTTAGTGCCAACTTGGCTTCTTTATTTTTTATTTTAGCATGTTTAGCGAAATCTAAATTGTGGGTAAGAAGAACACTCCAAGTATTTAAATTCCTGGACTATTTCGATAACGGTGTTATTGAAATTAAAAATATTATTTTGTTTTTTGTACATTTATTTGCAGACCCCAAGTCTCACAAAATAAGCAAAGTCGGTTAATTTGTATCTGTAGCGAAACTGGATTGTCGGCAAACATAACCAAATCATCGGCATATAATAAAACTTTGACAATGCTGTTACCAAAAGAGACTCCACCGGGAAGATGATCACAAATATCATTAATGAAGAGAGAAAACAGTAAAGGGCTCAAAATACAACCTTGCGGCACACCGGCTGTTGTTTCGAAACTATTCGAGAAATCATAACCATCCCATACCCTTGCATTTGATGCGAAAATTAGATTTTCGTACATTATTAAAAACTTGCGAGATATACCTATGCAGGACATTTTATAAATTAAAGCCTGTCTGTTGACTTTGTCAAAAGCAGCTTTAAAATCAACAAAGCAAGTGCATAGTTTCTTCTTCCGTTCAATAAGCTTTCTAGCGATACTGGAGATAGCGAAAACATGGTCCATTGTAGAATAACCTGGCCGGAAACCGGCTTGAAAAATACTCAAACGATTACTACTTTCAATCCATTTAATAAGTCTTCCATTCAGAATGGCTGAAAGAATTTTTCGAATTGTATTTAATACCGAAATACCTCTATAATTTTCAGGCGTATTTGCATCACCTTTCTTAAAAATTGCAAAAATAACGGATTTCTTGAAACTAGTTGGAGCGATAGCGTCGTTGTACAATCTATTAAAGAAGGTTACAAGGAAATTTTTAAATTCAAAAGTGCTGTTTTTGTAGAATTCCACTGGTATACCGTCCGTACCTGGTGTTTTATTGTTTTTCATTTTTGAGAGCGTAGCTTCCAATTCCACAAGCGAGATCTCAGAATCCATCTTATTACTACAGAGTTATGTAGCGCGTAATCGAAGGTGTGAAGCATGAAGGTCTTCGTCAGCTGAGAGCAGAGTTTTAAAATGAGCTGCTAGCGTCTTAGCATAGAAAGTACTTCATACCCTGATTACGCCCACCCAGCTCGTTTTCAATTTGCCAGAAGGATTTGGAGTTCGTGCAGTGTTCTAGTTCATTGGCCAATTTTTTTTGATAATATATCTTTTTAGATAGACATAATTTTTTATAATCTCTATTATATCCTACGTACCTACTTATTTTTAAAAAATTGGGAGTTTGTCATTCTAAAAAGTTTTAAATAAACAAAGGATTTTTTTCGTAGATTTCTGCAGTCATTATCAAACCATTTATTAGCATATACAAACGTATGAGCGCTCTTTTGGGCTAAAGGGGCCGAAAGTTTAATGACTTCAGATATTCTACCGCAGGTCTCTTCAATAGAGAGTGGATGCTGAAGAAGCGAGTACAAATTAAGGTTCAAAAGTCTTTTATAGAGAAGTGCATTGTGATCAGACCATTTAAGTTTATCAAAGGTAGTAGGATTCGGAAGTTGAGTTTCATCAGGAAAATGTAATTTAACCACTATTGGGAAATGTGCCGAAAAGTTGGCCAAAGCAACTTCAAAATCCTCTATAACATTAAACCAGTGTCCAGAAATAGCCGCGAAATCAATGACAGATTGACCTTGTCCACTTACAAACGTAAATTCACCACAAGCATCACTTTTAGAAGACCCGTTTAGTACGAAAAGTCCAAATAACTCAAACATTTCTGCTGAATTCCGTCCACTACGGTTAAAATTTTCGTCTTTAGATTTTCTATGCTCATTAAAAGCCGTTCGCGGATGTAACAAATTAACATTAGAGTTTTGGTATCTGTCAATTTTAGCGTTTAAATCTCCCACTATCATTACACTTTCGAAAGTAATGGTATTCATAAATTCAACTAATTCATCAAATTCAGTTTGACAATTATTGCAATTTAAGTAAACTGGAATTATATAATAACTTAAGTTGTTGCAAACCACTTCAAAAATTATTTTTTGATCAATTGTTTTAAACTTAACTAAATTACCCCATAAATATACCCCCACTGGCTCTTCCATGTGAATTCGATCTAAACATTAATTTGAAATCTTTAAAATATTTTAAGAATTCGTTTTCGTTTTTATGTTCTACAAATGTTTCTATAAGAATTATAATATCGAAATCTTGTAAATACTTAAAAAAAATTGGTATTAAGAGTTTGTTTTTGAGACCAGTATAATATTATAAGAACATATTTTAAAATTTTTAAAATTCACTAAATTTGAATTATGGCAGACGACGATTTCCATATGTATCAGTTACATCATTGAGTTGACAGCTGTTAAAACAGGTTCAAAGATTTCATAAAATTAACCCAAACCGAGAAATACAGCAAATTTAGATTTTGTAATATTTTTTAACTTTGTGTATATCAGGTTTATACAAACAAGTAAATAATTTGAACAATACAATTTTGTTTTCAGAGATATTTTAATCTTGAAGGAATTTCAGGAAAAGTATTGTTTTAAAAATCCATTAAACGCAAATTATACAGGAAAAACTTAACCAAAGCCCCAAACTAAACGTCAAATACCAATTGATACCAATTTAACCAACATTTTAACGAACATATAAGCTAATATATTGTTAAAAATTTAACAAACACATAACCAAAAAGTAACCAATCCTAAGAAATTAAATTAAATTAAATTAAAAATTAAAAATTCTGTTCTCAGATTTCTCACAGCAAAAGCGAGAAATTTGTATGGGACATTTTGTTTATATTTCTGAGAATAAGGAAATCTCTTAGATCTTAGAAATATAAATTGGCCAATTTTTTTTTAAAAACTCTGTTTTTGCGAATCATTGGGCAGGTTCAGACAACATAAAGGACTTCATTTGCAGTCAACTTCATTCTTTGAACGCAAATTTTGACCAAGGCAACTAGTTAGTTTTTCAAGTGTCATGAATTTCAAATTCAGAACTTTACTTCTCAAACCTCTACTTCAAGTTCATAGTACAAAAACTACCAAAATCATTATTTTCTACAAAATACTCGTCAGGCAAGCTACAAGTCCATCACGATTTGAATTTTGTATTGTAAAGAAATATTACGAGTACTTATTTCTTTTCCAAATTTACAAGGAATCTTTTTAAAGAAAGCATTAAATGGAGTTATGCAAGCATAAATAAATCATTGAGTAATAAAGTTCATCTTTTAGTTGAATGAAAAAACATGATCAATTGTCATTTTGACATAAGTTGACTTCACTTGATAGTTTTTCTTGACTAACTTTCCAGTCAACTTTCCAATTAAGTTGCCTTAATTGGAAGGCAATTTTTTGGCAGCTGGCCAGTCAGATGCTGGAAACTTGCCTTACTTTCAAGTCCCTTATGTCGTCTGAACCTGCCCATTCTTTTGGTTACTGATCTTTTTTGTATATTCGATTCTTTAAATCAGATCGAAATTGTATGACTGCAAATGTAAATTATTGGAATCTACAAAAATCCTCGTATTTCGTTTTCAAATTTCAAATCGGTGAAAAAAAAGAAACAACTTCCAAGCGCATTTTCGTTCAATCAACAACTCATAGATTTGGCCCAGCTCTGGGCTGGAGCTTTAAGGTATTCAAAGTCCTCACAAAATCCATCTCATAGATAAATAGAATACCTGAATAGAGTTAAAATCCATCTTGCGATGGTTGTCTAAGGTCGTAATCTTGATCTTGATTCTCTCGCCTTTATAAACACAACAACGTTCCTAGATTCTGTGAATTAAACAGCCATGAGTGAGAAGCACGTACAGATCTGTCGTTCTAAGTAGTTTCCTATGGGATGGGACGTGTTTACTAACGCGTTGCGATTGTTGCATCTGCATGCGATGCACCAGAGATATCCCCTCATCTGTTTAAACACAGTTGTGGCTATGTGCTGAGCGCTGCTGCTGTTGTAAACATCAGGGAGCAGTCGAGAGCCGCCGAACGCCGAGAAACCAGCAGCAGCAACGGATATGAGCTGTTTTGTCTTCTTGCCGCATAATAATGCATCTTCTGTTTGGCCATTATTCCTCTGCATCATTGCAGGCTATTTATATGTGGGTACCATGGGTACGAGAGTGTACCTATTTGTGATGTTTCAACGATCTCGTCATTATGAATTCTATCCCAATATCGCTGACCATTGTTGAGCTTCCCTAGGTTTAAGTTCCCTCTATACCCAAGTGATGGCACAAAGGAATAATGACCCAACTCAGCTGAACGAATAGTGTGCGTGTTTACTTTTGTGGCTCACTGGATGGTGATGGGTTAGACTATGTACCTAGTATATACTCCATGTGATCCCACTTTAAGTCGGATCTCCCGTGGTGGAATCAGTAGAGACATGACGGATGAAAAATACTCAGCAGTACGTGCTGTTGCATTGTTTGAATAAAGGAATACTACACATAGAGGGATATTGAGCCATTTGGTGCTTTAAGAAGAGGTGTTAGTTTGTTCATTTGCCATGAAGTTATAACGCGGCTTGAGTTTGACCCTTGAAAGAGTGGGTTATTTTTTGTGATTGAAATTGATCATGTAGCGGGTTATTTATGGACTTTTTACAGTTTGAAGTGAAATAGAGTAGAGAAAATGAACTTTGTATGTGCAATGATACATATGGGTATAGTGTAATGTAGTCATGACAGATCACTTAAGACTTTGCAGCGTTCATGCTATTTTCGATGACAGTGGCGATATTGACCTGCAGAATGCAATACCATTTTTGACATATGTCATAGATAACTTCAAAAGTTATTTTTTTAACTGTAAATGGAACACGTCCAAATTATTGTGTTCTTCCGTGTCCGTGGAACAAGATGTAACTGTCAAATTTTGTATTTGGAAATTTATTTTAACTTAATGCACTCTAGAAGAAAAAGATGCAGGATATTTCAGCTGGTTCCCTCAAAAGAATACAATTTTTGTTACTTTTAACAGTTATAATCAGTAAAATAATCGTTGTGCTGATTTAAACTTAGACAGCTGAATTGATAGTACTAACCTCGAGCTAGGTGAGAATTAATAATAAATTATTGTTATAAAGGGTGGTTACATTTTAAGGGCCGATAATAATCCTTAAAGTTTTACTTAAATTCGCTTGTTGTGACATTTAAAGTAGACCTTTTGGAGTGCAATTTAAAGAATTTTGAAGAATTTCGAATGACATTAAAAAAAAATGATAAAATTTAAATTAAAATTAACTTAGGCCTTAGTTCAAAGCCCCGTTCAAAAACTCTGTTATGCATTAAGCTTCTGCCAAAATTTGTTCAATATTATAAACTATAGACTTACCTAAAAATATTTTAAAACAAGGGTATTTCTTTTTTTCTTTTCGAGTAAATTTGGCAATTTCAGTCAAAAGTTTAAGGGTTTTTTTCTAGATTTCATCAAGGAATAAACTTCTGTCTCTTTGGAGTCAGACCCGTAACAGGATCTTAAAACGAAGGACAATAGTTTTAATGTTTTGCAAACTTGACTTGGGTAATTTTAAATTTTTGAACGCTTTTGTCACCACTTTGTTAAAGTTAAAAATTTCTGTGAGTTAAACTTTGGCTATAAGCTAACTAAGATCGATCTACGTGTAAAGGATAAAATATTTGCAAATGATTAGATTAGGGCTGCACACCTTGAGTGCAAGTTTCACCATCCTCATCGGGGTACAGGTAAACAAAATTGTTGGTTTGTTCTACACCTCGAGAACTTTCTCTTGGAATTGCCTTAGAAAAGGCAGTTCCATAGTCGATAATCGATAGTACGGTCCATATAATTTAATGTTTGAAGATTATTTCATGCAAATGTTGACCTTGACTGCGCTTCAAATGGTCCATCCACTTAGTGCAATTATAGCATACTCTTTCCAACATTTGGGCTGGTATCTCACGAATAAATGCTTCAATGTTATATTCCAATGCGTCAGTTGAAGCGGGCTTGTCTGTATAGACACGAGCTTTAACATAGCTCTAGCTCGCACGATCTAGGCGGCCAATTGACCGGTCTCGAACGTGAAATAAAATGTTCACCCAACTCGCCTCTCAATAAGTCCATTGTTGCGCGTGCTGCGTGGCATGTGGCACCGCCGCCGTCTTGTTGAAACCACATGTCATGCAAGTCAAGCTCTTGCATTTTGAGCAAAAAAAAAGTTGGATATCATCTCACGGTAGTGCTCACCATTCAAAGTTACGTTATACGATTCGCATCATCTTTGAAGAAGTACGGTCGAATGATGCCACCAGCCCATAAACCGCACCAAACTGTGTCTTTTTCTGGATGCATTGGTAGCTCTTGCATTGATTCTGGCTGATAATCACTCCTAAGTCGACAATTCTGCTTATTTACGTACCCACATTGAGCCAAAAATGAGCTTCGTCGCTGAACATAATTTTTCGGCAAAAAAGTGGATTTCGGCCAACTTTCCAAGAGCCCATTCGGCTTCAATTCTTGCATCAGCTGTATTTTGAAAGGCATCACACCTAAATCCTTCCGCAAAATTTTCCACGTTGTTGAGTAACAGAAGCTCAATTGCTGCGAACGGCGACGAATCGATAATTGATGGTCATCATTAACATTGGCCGATACAGCTGCGATAATTTCTTCAATTCGCACTCTACGTAAGCGTGTTGGTGGTTTAATGGCCAACATGAAAATTTGGTGCGAAATTTAGTCATAATAGCCCGAATAGCCACTTCAGTGGGTCGATTAAACTGACCATAAAATGGAAGAAGCGCGCGATGTACTTTCTCAACAGAGTACGCATTTTGATAATAAAATTCAATTATTTGCAAGCGTTGTTCGTTAGTAAGACGATTCATGGTTAAATTATAAACCAAACTGAAGATGTGTGAAACAAAACACGAAACGGGTCAGCTGTTTAAACCAGTGTTGCCAAAAAGATAAAGAAATAAACTCTGAGCAATCAATGGGCAGGTTCAGACAATATAGGGGACTTTATTTGCAGTCAACTGCATTCTTTTAACGTTAATTTTGAACAAGGCAACTAGTTAGTTTTTCAAGCGTCATACATTTCAAACTCATAACCTTACTTCACTAATCCCTACCATCAGTTCATCGTACAAAAATTACCAAAAACATTATTGTCTACAAACCACTCCTCAGGCAAATTTTTTTTTTTTTTAATAACTTTATTTCATTACAACCTTAAGCTAACAATATTTTTTGTGTATCATGAAAAAAATGCATAAAAACTAAATGGAGCTTAGTTAGTATTTCCTGGATGGCGGTGATGTCTGCTTTATAGCAGTCTAGGGCCTCCGCTAATTCTTCGGCTGCACGTGGTCTGTTAAGGGACCTAACATTCCACGTGCATATCCGAAGTTCGTTGTCCTTAATTCGTTTGCGTTGGTTGTCAGCAGTAAATCCGTCCGTATCCGAGGCTTGTTGGTGCTTCGCAACTATAAGATTTTTAAGTGGTCAGGTCAATCTCCAGTTGAGGTACTAGGCACCCGATGTTCACCACGGGGAGGTGAGAGTAGGAGTTGATAGACAGAAGTTGGTTTTGAGAAAAACCTGTGAACGCTTGTGTCCTCTTGAATGCACATGTCTACCATTTGAACATCAAGTCTTCTCTGCCGTAATATGTGAACGTCTAAAGCCCATCGTCAACAACCTGATAGGTCCTTATCAGTGTGGTTTAAAAACCAGGAAAGTCCACAGTCGATCAAATATTCACATTACGGCAGATCCTGGAAAAAACCCAAGAACACCAAATCGACACCCACCATCTTTTCATCGATTTCAAGGCCGCATATGACAGTATCTACAGGGACGAACTGTATAGAGACATGTCTTTGGCATCCCTGCCAAACTCGTCCGTTTGTGCAGGATGACCATGGAGAATTCACGCTGCTCCATAAAGGTTGGAAACAACTTAACTGAACCTTTCGATGTCAAAAAAGGTTTTAGACAAGGTGATGCGCTGTCATGTGATTTTTTTAACATCGTACTTGAAAGAATAGTGCAAAGCTCACACGTCAAAACCAGAGGCACTATCTTTCAAAAGTCTGTCCAATTACTAGCATATGCTGATGACATTGACATAATCGGAAGAACTCAGCGTGATGTCAATGGGGCTTTTGTGAGTATTGAGGCAGAGGCGGCAAAAATGGGTTTAACGGTTAATGAGGGCAAAACAAAGTACATGCTGTCATCAAGAAAGGACCTACAACACCGACGTCTTGGTCAAAACGTCACAATCGACAGACGTAACTTTGAGGTAGTCAAGGACTTCGTCTACCTATGCTCCTTTGTAAACGCAAAAAACAACACCAGCGCTGAGATCAAACGAAGAATAACTCTTGCTAACCGATGTTTCTTTGGGTTAAGAAAGCAATTGAGTGGAAAAATTCTCTCTCGAAGGACCAAAGTGTCGCTATATAAGACCCTTATCATCCCCGTCCTGCTATACGGAGCAGAAGCATGGACTTTGACAAAAGCGGATGAAAGCACCTTGGGTCGTTTCGAGAGAAAGATTCTTCGTGATCTACGGTCCCGTATGCATCGAAGGGGAGTGGAGGGGAAGATGGAACGACGAGCTGTACGGGCTGTACAGCGACGTAGACTTAGCAAGAAGGGTAAAAGTCCAACGACTAAGATGGCTAGGTCACGTAGAGCGCATGGAAACCAATGCTCCGGCCCGGAAAGTCTTCGAATCCACACCCAAAGGACAGCGCAGTAGAGGAAGACCGCGAATCAGGTGGCGCGCACAAGTGGAAGGTGACCTCACCCAACTCGGAGCGCGAAACTGGAGACATCTAGCTAGGGACCGAGCTAAATGGAGAAGTTTGTTGGGTGAGGCCCTAGTTCACACAGGACTGTAGCGCCACCTTAAGTAAGTAAGTAAGCTTAGTTAGTAATACGAAATAGTTAGGAGCATTCAATTACAAAAAGGCAAGAGGCGAAGTCCATCAAGATTTGTGTTTGGTATTGTAAACATATATTACTTATTTCTTTTCCAATTTGACAAGGAACCCTTTTACACGAAACGTTAAATAGAATTGTGCAGAAAATAAATAAATTACAGAGTAATGAAGTTCAGCTTTTATTTGATTAAAAAAAAAACATGATCAAGTGTCATTTTGATATAGTAAGTAAACTTGATATTTTAAGAGATTTTTCTTGACTAACTTTCCAGTCAACTTTCTAATAAAGTTGCTTTAAATTGAAGGCAATTTTTTGGCAGCTGGCCAATCAGATATTAGAAACTTGCCTTACTTTAAAATCTCTTAAGTCGTCTGAACTTTGCCCAATAATTGTATATGCATGCGTTCTAAAAAACTTGGTGTCAAGTACGATTAAATATGACAGCCGCGTTGTAATATTTCCAATTGAATTCGAAGGAGCTGTTTATTGCACCATTATGTTGTGAAACGATGTCGTTTTGAGAATTTGTACGTTTTCAGGGAGTAGTTGGCGAAAACGTTAAAAAATTGACACATTCATTTCCGTTCATTTGTTTTCTCATATAGATTTTAAAAATACACTTTTAGTAACTATTAGATCCCTTTCTTGATACTCAAAATGTTTGACCATAAACACCAGCCCGTGTTATAGCCTTGAATCACAAGATCAAGTTCGTGTGATCAAGTCGTGCTTTGTGCGTCATGCGTTTTGTTTTCAATTAAGAAATGCCTGTATTCAAAAAATGATTGCGTGACTGATATTTTTTGTGTTTAGTTTGAAAATATGAGCTAAGAAAGTAATCATTCTTTATAGGTAGATGGCAACCCAACACAAAACCTTCGGTTTCTTTCTTATATCAATTTTTATTAAATTAGGTACATTATGCATTTTCTAGCTGAATGAATAAGTTAAGAGGAAGATATACATTTTTGGTATTCAATAATTCAAAAAATAAAGAATGAGAAACAAACGTCGAATATGGACAATACATGTAATTTTAAAAAATGAAAAACAATTTTCCCAAACAATTGGTAGAAGTTCTGATAAATAGTTAGATACCATCTGACCCCTTCTTATAGTTCGTATAGTTCCTATAGTTCAGAAACGTAACAAAAGATGAACCACGCATGATTGATTGAAAATTAAATTTAGGATCTTTTTGAATTGTAGATTTAGATCAGTTCATCACGCATCCACATCCACATCCATCCGAGTATATACCTACCCTTGTCTGTTTCAATTACTAGAGGCAGTTGGTTCACGCTTAGGTGTCCTTTGCTGACCTGACTCGCAATAGGTGGTCGTTAGAATAATTATATTTTCGTTTGTGTATTTTGATATGTTTTCTTTTTCGAAATGACTTTTCACCGCATCCCTGAGGTTCTGAATCCGATAGGGAAGAAACAAAAAGGAGTGGCATCTATATCTAAACAGACTTATGTACTTAATTTACGATTAGAAATACATTGCTTTGGAATATGGTTTTTTTTTACCACAAAACCAAAAACTCTAGACAGCCCATATAAAGAGATAATATTGTTGACGAGATGGAAAATAAATTGAAATTCCTGAGCAACTAAATTATAATTGCTTTGAGAGTTCACATATAAAATTATTGTCCAACACCATCGGGATCGCCAACCAGCGTGTAGTTAAAGCTGGGAAAAATTGTTGGAAAACGCAATTAATTAAAGTGCGTTATTTCTGTTGGTTAGTTCACATTAATTGAGCGCTTGATCAATTATCTTATTCCATGCAACCGAATTAAACTGGATGCTATAAAAATCACTATACTTTTTGTTTGGTTCAGTGTTTTCGTGACTTACAACTCTCAACCATTCCTGGTGTGCGAGTACTGCTATCAGTGATGGAGGGGACCTACAGTTTTAAGCCGAATCCGAACGGCTAATTTTAGAAAGCACTTTTTATGACAAGAATTACTCTTGGAGGATTTGTCAATTTCTCGAAAGGGGCAGTACCCTTGAAAAAAACTTTAGATGGCACAGGCACGGATTTAACCTAAGACTTCTGGTATGACAGCCCAACGCACGTACCAAAATATAGACAACTTAAAATAAAATTTAGACCTATAAATTATAATTAACATAAATAGGTAAATTTGCGTTTCGATCGGAAATTTTTTTATGTAAATTTTACGAGGTAGCAGGCAGTTTAAAAATGTACTTATATTATGTGGATCCAACCCATGAAGCGTAGGCTTTAAATCACCGATTATCACAATAAGTATGATTTTTTAAAACTAATTATACAGATTATGACCCAAATCGAAAAAAAACTTTAAAATTTTTGTACCTATAGTCATTAAGGGCGTTAAATTTTAAACTCCTAGTACTCAATCTAATTTATGTTGGGCGCCATTTAACATTTGTATGGGAAATATTTTTTGTTAAATCACACAACACACAAGAAATTTTAAATACTAAATAGGGTTTCAGTTCTTTGAATAAATTAAATTTTGGATGAGAATAGGACATAAAGTATATTGTTACTATTAGGAGAAGAATTATTTCTCCTCCGTTTGAAAGAAAGTGGAGAAAATGAGAGAAAATCCACACAAAAAACATTAAATACTTACAAAAATTTGCTGAATGTTGTTGGACTTAATAAATATATTAAAAACTTCGAAGTGAAACAATTTAGTTCAGCTAACACCCGTACGTCAACGAAATGCAATGATATTCCGAAAACATGGCCGCTGTAAGTGTGCAGCCTCGGGCAGTCAATTCCTCGTCGTTCAATCCTGCTTGTCGCAGATCAAAATGTGGCGAATTTCGCGTCCTTATTTGGACCTGCGCGTGCCCATACAAAGCCCAACTGACTCAGGAGCTGAAACCAAACGACCATACGCAGCGTGTTCGTTTATTGGATCTAGGAGCAGTTGGAAGTTGATCTACATTTTGGTCGAAAAATCATCTTCAGCCCATTTCTGGATGAATAATTACGTAAATAAGCAAAACTACCAGATGGGGGACAGCATCAATCCAGCGCAATAGAAAACAGAAATTCCAATGATGAATCTACTTCACTACTTTGCTTTCCATATAATAAGAGAGAATTAAAAGAAAAGAAAAACGCAACTTAATTTTGTACTGAATTATTGGAAAAAAAAACCTAAATCCGTAACAAATATTCACCATATTTCGAGTACATCTCAGAAATTATGTTTGGTGCCAAGCGTAATTTCCTCACACAGAAAAAATACAATTATCAACAAAAACAATAATAATTCAACATATTTTGCCAATATTTTTGCTTCATCGAGCATTCGTATTATTTTAACATGATTTTCGTATAAGGAAAATCAATATAAGATCATATTAAAATGACACCGTTATTATAGTTAAATTAATATGTTTTAGTTTTTAAATAATTAGAAAAAACTGAAAATTAAAATAGAATCCATATCAACTGAATACTTTATCATTATGATTTTATGTTGAATTACGATTGAATCTTGATGATAATCATATTGAATTGCCATGGTCATTATATTAAATCACTTTAACGTTAAATTATTACTATCATCATGTTAAATCACTATGATTACCTTATTGAATTATCATGATGGTCATGTTGAATCACAATGATCATCACGTTGAATCATCATGGTCAACTTTTTAAAGCACGACGATCATCATGTTGAATAGCCATGATCATATTTTTAAATCCATCCTATCATCATGTTGAGTCACTATGATCATAATATTGAATTACCATGATCGTCATATTGAATTACCATGCTTTTAGCGTTAAATTACCACGATCATCATATTGAATGACGATAATCATCATGTTGAATTGCCATGATCAGCATTTTAAATGACAACAATTATCATGTTGAATTGCCGTCATCATCATGTTTTATGATTACTATCATCATGTTGAATTCAGTAATCATAATTTGGAATCAACATTATCATCATGTTGAATCACGATGACTATCGCGTTAAATTAGCACGATCATCACTTTCAATCACCACAATCATCATATTTATTCGTTTCTTTCATCATATTGAATTGTGACGATCATCATTTAAAATAAAGATTCCCATCATGTCAAATCACCATGATCCTACATTGAATCCATCATAATCATTATGTATCATCATGAAAAACTGATCATCGTGTTGAAATAACACAAAAGTCCTGTTGAAACAAACAAACTTGTTTTCTCTATAAAACATTCCACACAATCAAGAAATGTTGACTTTTTTTGAAAAATATCCTGCAAAAAAATGTTTTAATGGAGACACACTTAATTTTTAAACCTATAAACATCAGTTTTAAACTTAATATCATGAATAATGAATGATCAAGAACTATAATTAAAATTAAATTATTAAAGGTATTTGTTTCTTAAATATATGTATGTAGCCATTATTACTTGGAAAAAGATGTAAGGGTGAACTAGTAAATACAGAAAGTTCCTTCAAAAGTATTTGATTTTTTTGTGTACCTACTTCATAAGATACAAAATGGTTATTAAACAAATTAAGCTCAACTTCATAGCATAAAACATAGATTTTCGTATTATCGTAAGCAAAATAGGATACTTTAAAAAGTTTTAAAGTGTCTTTGTGAATAGTTAAATAACAATTTTTTTATACTCCTTGCCAGAAAAAATATTTTATTATAATATACCACATTTTTCAAATTAGCGTTTATTTCAGCTAAAATATTTTCAGAACAATCATCTCTTATCGTTTCATTTTCTTTATCAACTTCGACTAAATCAGGAATGCCATGTTCATAATCCTGAAGGAACTATAGATATACTCGGACGGTCTCAATGAATTCTTCAGGAACTTTAACTGGTCACTATGCTTCCTCGATAGTGACGTAGATTCCAGCGCAGATATGGTTACAAATTTAATTCTTTGTGGAATGAGAAATTTTATCCCGAATAGGGTAAAAGTTATCAAACCTAAAGAGAACTCATGGTTTGATTCGAGCTGTAAAGAGGTTATTAGGTTCAGAGATGTAAGTTTCCGGATTTATAAAGCCAACCCCACTGAGGAAAACCGGAATAAGTTCAAACAAGCTAGAAAGACCTGTAATGGTCATATTCGACGAACCAAATTTTTGCATGATCAGAAATTAAGGCAAAAATACTACAATGTCCCAAAGGTAGTAAAAATTTCTGGTCATTTGTAAAAAAACGTACGAAACACCACGTCATCCTCGGTTCCAACGCTCGTCCACAATGACACTCCCTATGTGGACTCGATCGATAAAATTTGCTTGCAGCACAGTTTGCTGTTAATTCGACGCTACCGGAAAGTGTCATGAGTCCTCCTGTTCTTGAGAGCGTAAATGATTCTGTGGGACGAATCTTCTTTTGCATTCGTGCAGTTGCAAGAGTACTGAAAGACCTTGACATACACAAATCTGCTGGCCCGGATAGTATCTCCCCAATTGTTCTGAAGAGGTGTTCTTCAACGCTTGCAAAACGATTTCGTAAGGTTTTCCATCTTTCCTACTCTACAGGTCTCTTTCCGAGCGGATGGAAAACAGCATTTGTACAGCCTGTCCCTAAAAAATCCTCCTCCTCCTCAAACTATCGTCCAATAGCACTCACGTCCCTTCTTTCCAAGGTCATGTAAACGCTGATTAATTATCAGCTTAAGAAATATCTTGAAGAACGGAAGCTTCTTAATGACCGACAGTATGGCTTTCGTAGCAATAGATCCACTGGTGATCTCATAGTTTATCTCACCGAACTGTGGAACAAATCTTTACATCGTTTTGGAGAAAGTAAGATTATTGCACTTGATATTTCAAAGGCATTTGATAGAGTTTGGCACCAAGCTCTCTTATCGAAAATGCGTGCATTTGGTTAGAAACTACCTTTCGGACCGTTCAATTCAAGTAGTTTTGGACGGGTTCAATATTCACAAAATAAACGCTGGTGTGCCCCAGGGCTCCGTTTTGTCTCCGACGCTCTTCCTTATTTTTATAAATGATCTTTTGTCTGAAACTTCTAACCCACTAAATTTTTTCGCGGATGACAGTACCCTCAGCTTTTCATATTCGTTTTTAGATTCTCATCCTTGTCCTTCGGATGTGGAACTTCAATGGCAGCGTATGATAAGCTCATTAAATTCTGATCTCGACAGCATTGTACAATGGGGAATCAAAAACAGTGTAGAATTTAATGCTTCGAAAACTCAATGCTATCTCCTGTCGTTAAAGCGTAACCCACCCCTGATGCCGCTATCCATGAGCGGCATTTGCATCCAGAAAACTCATCAACTTTCAGTACTCGGATGTGTACACATACGTATTCATATTCGATATTGCCATATTCGATATTGCCAAAAATGCTGCTAGGTGCTTAGGATTCCTCCGACGACCGCGACGGTGCAAGAAATTGTTCACCCCTTCTGATATGGCTGTAATTTACAAAGCCGTCATTCGTCCAAACCTTGAATATAACTCGCATATTTTGGACAGGATCCAAAAAAGAGATTTGAAAATGATAGGCGATAGAACTATAACCGAAACAATTACGTCACTTAACACTGCCGCAATGTTTCATGCCTTTCGTTGTTTTATCAATATTTTTATAAACAGTGTTCTGTCAAATTAGCCAGTTGCATTCCCCCCTCAAACAATTCAGCCGTAATACTCGTACTTCTAGGAATGCACATCAGTTTAACCTTGAGCTCAATTCCGGACGTTCTGTCAAGTATAGAGATTCTTTTTTTAACCGCACATCGAGAATGTGGAATGCTTTACCCAGCTCTGTTTTTCCCTATCATTTTGATATTCAAAACTTTAAGACCAATGTGCATCGGTATCTCCTCTTCAATCCTTCCCTATTTTCCTAAAACTCGCACTGTGTTTAAAGTTTAAACATGTTAAGGGTATTAATAACCCCTTGTGTGCCCGTTCATTATAAAAAAAAAAACTCAAAATATGGTGAATATGTGCTTAAATATATTGATTTTGGGGATTCTGGATTTGGTAGGTTTTTGTTTTGGGGATTTTTTGTTGGCGATTTTGTTTTGGGGATTTTTGATTTAGAGCTGGGTACGTAATCAATGGTAAAGAAGGGCCAATATGAAGAACAAGTTTCATCGTCGGGAAAAATCGTCTGCTTCTTGTACGATATCGAATTATTCGAGTTTTCAGAAATCTTTGGAAGATAATTTTGTATCTTTCCAAAGATTGTACCACAAATAAGATTTAACAAAAATTTTGTATCTGTGTCTATCTCACAATCGTAGTGCTGATGAACTATGCTATCGTTTTAGAAAAGAACATTAATATTAATAGTATAATATTTTATTCCTAATTGTCAGTATCTAGGTAATCATTATTCTTTTTTTCAATTGATCAAACATTTCTTTTATTTAAGTTAAAATCATATCACAAGATCATGGTCAAGATTTAGTACATCTGAAAATTGAAAAGTATTGAGGCGTACACACAACATTTTCTTAATTCATTTAGTTCTGGAAGGGATTTTACATTTCTTTTGAATACATTGCTCTCCTCGCTCTCCTCTGTTTTAATTGAAATATAAATGTTCCAGAACATCTCGCGTTGTTGAACAATATGTAAAACAAATACACTGTCAACCGCACTCGATTCGATTAGATGTTCGCTTTTTATAGCTAGTGGAAATGTTGTACCCGATAACGTTTACTACCTGTGAATTACGTTTTTTTAGGGTTCATAATTTGATAATCGGAAATTCTTACCTTTTAATTTAATAAATTTGTAATGATAAAATACGTACCTACCTATTAGAGGTAGTAAAAGTTTCCGAGTTTACAACACTTCCACCAGCTATAAAAAGCGAAAATCGATTCCAAAATGTGTGGCCTCATCCTAGTGGTTGGAAGTGTAGGTATACATATGTTTCAAGATGGCTGTGCTTGCCGGCCGGCGGTACCATTGTAGGTTAGGTTAAGGTTGGAGTGGCTGTCCAGATGTCATTGACTCACCTAGACATCAAGGGTCCATTGTGATACCATTAATGAGGTTACTCATGGGAGAGTAAGGTACCACTGTAGACATACAATTTTTTTGACTAAATGTACTAAATCATCTTTTCATCATCATTTGCAAAAAAGTGCACTTGACCTTAAACCTAAAATTTGCTGCAGTCCGAATTAAGAGAATTGTTCAGAACGCATAAATTAAGCTCTATAACAAAATTTACCTACCTTACCTACATAACTTTAGATTCTTAAATTCCAAAAACTTCCAATTTTGTTTTTAACTATTATATTTATAAACTACTATTGAAACGGATATAGTAATAAAAGTTTTAACTTTTATCTTTTCGTTATTTGAATTGCAAAGTCGGCCTTTTTTCACTGTCTCGATAAGATTAAACAAATATGTTTTTATACACTACAAATATTTATAAATAAATATGTAAATATATACAAAACCCAAAAACATTGTTATATTTTATCTCATAACTAATTTCTGGTTTTTCATTCAAACCCCCAAATTTAAAAAACCATCCCTCTTATTTATATCACATACCTCTGACTTACCAACAAATGAGCTTATTTCAAACTATGTTATCATTTATTATCAGGTATCAAACAATAACCACAAACCAGACCCCAGACCATCACCTCACTTCTCACCTCACGCTTACCGTCTCAGTCACCTCACCGGTATTTATAGCAATTTGTTTATTAAAATCTCACTCAAAACACAACATTTTTTCTCCCACACTTGCACTCGAACATGTTTGAGATGATTGTATTTTAACTCACACTCACTTTTCATTTGAGTATTTTATTGTAGAATTTTTCGATCAAATGAGTGCTTGCTGTTCGTCGCGTACGCGTTCGCGTCGCTTCGCCCGTGGTTGAGTCTGAGTGTGTTCAGTCGTTCAGTGTTGTTAAAATTTTCTTACGGCTCTCTGGAGCACGATCAGTTGGCCAACGAATGCCATTGATTACGTAGCGTATGTCGGACAGAAAACGTAGAATTTATCGTATCGTGTTTCGTAGCGTATCGTCGCGGTTTGAAGTTTATTTACAAATAAATTTATAAAGAAATTATTTGTTTATTTATGTCTCCGATGCGACACATGGTATACGTGAGTGAGTGAATGAATGAATTAATAATCTGGTTTACGGATTGACGAAAATTTTAATTAGATTATATCGAACAATATTTATAATTAACGACAATAACGAGTTGAAAAATCGAGTGCGTCGTCGTCGGGCTCCTTTTTCGTCGCCAGCGCAGCGTAGCGTAGCGTCGTTCCAGTTGACAGAAAACACAGAAGTCGAATCTTGACTGATAACCTATATTATTCCCTATCTTACCCATTGCTTACCCAAGGAAAAACACGAACGCTAGCGCCCTCTTGTCTTATCTTAATTCGAACGTAGTTGACTGTCGCGTCTGTGGCGTTTTGTTGTATCAACTGTCACATTGTTTTGATACAACTTTTTGTTTTTTTTTTCATTTGTAAATAATAATAATTTTTATAAAAGAATAAAAAAGCGTGTGTTGCGCTGAACTAAATTACGCTATTTACCTAATCTTGTGTGTGTCTCTCTATAGATTCTGGTTTAAGGTATATTGAGATCATTTTTATACCTTCGTATCGTTGTCGTCTCGTCGGGGCTAATGGGCTTCACCTACATTCAATGGTAATTAGATTGTGTGTCTGGTCTGTCGGTCGGGTCGAATGACCAAAGACTCTTTGTGCATAATAGAGCACAATAATATAATTTGCCGAGCCCCATTTGAATTCAATTACCCTCCTGTATACAACTAGGTATACCCATTTCCAAAACGCGACCAGCTATAGTGACAACGGCACTGAGTGAGAAGTGCGCATTTTACTACATTATTTCGAGTACAAGCAACAACAACGTCTCACTCCTATTTTAAACTCCCCAACTCGACATCGGCACACATCTGGTTGACAGTTCTAATTCGTTAACTTCAGTTGATTTTGTTTCGTCGTTTATAGTTGCTTGTAATTTATATGAAATTGCCTGGAAACACACATGTTTGTAATATTGTTAACATGTGCTTCAGTATAGGTATAATATAAAATTCTGTATGTACTTTAGTAGTTATTTTTGTATTTACTATTTGGCCGCGCATATTCAAAGCCAGTAACGAGCCGTGACGTTTTCGAATTAACGGTCACACAAAAATAAAAAAGGGCGAGTTATTTTTTTTTAAGCTCCATACACAAGTTTAGTGCGGGGGAAGTTTGTTATTTCATCGAATAAAACATTCGTTCCGGATTATTTGAAAACAACGAATGAGCGAGTTATTTTTAAAACTACATATATCAAACCTAGTGTAATCCACCCCTCAAAAAAAGTGTCTTTTATTCTTTTAATTAATCGAAAAAATCATATAAATTATTAATAATATATTGTTATTTCATGAGTTTATCAGTGTTTTTGTGTGTGTCAATTTAATTGTGTGATTAAAAAATTATTATCAAGCTATAGAAAAGCAAAGAAAAGAAAAAAAGAGAAGAAAATCTTAAAATAAATTAAAAGTGTGGTTTTATTTTTATTCCGTTCCCTTGTTTTTTTGGATTATTATTATTATTAACTGATGCTGCCTTGAGAAAACGCCAAAGGTGGATTTACTTGGCGCTTATTTGAATGTGAGTTTATGTATATTTAAATTTTGTTGTTTCTTATTTTCATTCATTTACTCGTCTGAAAGAATTTCGATACAAAAATGAAAACCATATAAATTGTCTTAATTTATTTCAAAAATATGCCTTTTTTATTGACTCTGTATAGTTTTATGATTTGTATTTTTAAAAAAGTGTACAAAATGTCATTTTATTGATGAAGGAAAATATTAATCAAATTTTTGACAGTGTTGTTGACACATATGGTACATTGTATTCGAATAGGCGGCAGCGGCGGTGGTGGCGTTGTAGTAGCTTGTAGGTAGTGGCAAAATGTCACGTAAAAAACTGAATTTTCGTTAAATTCTATTTTTATGTTATTTTAGGTGCGTTGTTTTTGGTTTTTTGTTTTTAATTTTTTTAATTTTTATGTTCGATTATGTTTTTGTAGTTTTTATGTGTCTCCTTGGATTTTTATGTTTATTTTCTTGGGAAATAGAAGAAAACAAAAAATTATTATGAATGAGAAAAAGGTGAGGTTGTTTTTAAGTAGGTACCTATTTTATTTTTTGTATTGTATTATCATTTTGAAAGACCGAAGGTTAAGGTTCTTTTTGAAGAGAGGTAGTAAATTTGGGATTATGATCGGATTACCAATTGGAATAGATTCTTGAAAAAAGTAAAAGTTGATGAACTGAATAGTTTGTCCTTTGTTGTTAAAATTTCTTATCTGTCATTGGGTTGAATGAATTCAATTAAAAGGGTAGATCTGGTTGGATTTTTGAGCTACTCATATTCTATTGTTGCCCCATGTAGAGAAAGATCAAGGAGCATCACGTACTTTGATAATAAATTTAAGATTGTTGACGCAAGATTATGAGAGTTTTCTGGACGAAAAGTTTGATAAGTTTAAGGGTGTCACATTTCCACATACTATTCATTCGAAATGTTTTGCAAAAGAATTTTCTTTTAGGCTAATTTTCTTTGTACGTTTAGGCCCATTGACTCCATTTTAGTTAAATTGTATTATGAAATTCATTTCAATAGCATCATAACGCAAAAACTGTCAAACAGAACGTAAGTTGTCATTACCTTCTAATGATACCTCAAAAAAAGTGTTGGGATTCATGTGTTATGGATGTATATGTATGTTTCCATGAACAAATGTCAAAGTGGGATTGACATTTGCTTTCATTTGGAGAAATAACGTTACCTAGTCTTAATTCGTTTGCTAGCAACGATTTCAAATTTATTTAGGGAAATCTTTCGTAATGGATTCACTCAATTGTCATACATAAGATGAATACATATAAGTTTTAATAATATTTTAATATTTCCAACCATAAACAAAATTATGTCATGAAAACTGCAGTTGTAAAGAAATTCATTATATTAGAACATTTACCTATAAGTACATACATATCTCACAAAGAAATTTTAGCAAGTACGGTTTGAAAAATGAAAAATAGTGAAATATGAAACTGCTTTTAAGAATACTTCTTTTTTTAAGGCTGACAAAAAAAGCACCATATAAGTTTGAATTTCAGAAGTCGTTAAGTGTCAAAGCCCATTCACATTCGACTCAATTTAGAAGTTTAATCATTTTATTTCACTCCAAATCGTTTTTTTATCTTAAAAACGTGTGCTTCATTTTGCTATTTATTTATTAATTACTTAATAGAAACGAGTAAAAATGATGAGACGTCAAAGTGTGTCGCCTAAATCCACTGTGAACACAACCTTAAATATACAAAATATGTAATGTGCTAGATTACGTGTATATCAAATAGGCGTGTTTAGCTATCGTATATTAATTTTTAAAAGACAGAAACTCTATTAAGACATTGGGAAAAATAGTTTCTTTCTTCTTATTAGTCGAACCATTTTGAGCTTTTTATAAAGCGAAGAAGATATTTGATATCCTTTTTAGCTAGTTCACTGGGATTATCAAAAGAGTAGTATCCCAGATGAAGTTTGCGTCTTAGTAAAAGAGCAGGGCAAGTGCAGAGAAGGTGAGAGATTGTTTTCTCTTCTTACTCGTCCATACAGCTGATGCAGAAGTCATTTGAGGCTACACCAAGTCGTATTGCGTGTCTGCCTATAAGACAGTGTCCCGTAAGGACACCTATTAGGGAGCTTATATGAAGTCTGCTTTCATATAACAAGTCAGAAGTTGATATCACGTTTTCTCTTAGCCAGGAGAGAACCTCCTTGATCACTAAGATTTCCGCTTGGAAGACGCTACAATGATTAGGGAGGCGGAATGAGATGCTTAGATTAAGCTTTTCTGAGTACACACCATTACCAACTCCCTCATTTGTCTTGGATCCATCTGTATAAAAATGAATGCTTTTGTTATCCAGGAGTTTTTTGTCTTTAAATTTGTGTAAAACTTGGAAAATTCCTTTGAGAATTCATCATCAATGTAAAAATGCCTAAACACAATACAATTCTAATGGAATTGTAGCTACACCCACTCTTCTGTCAATAAACATCGTACGGGTAATTCTTTGTGTGACAAACTATGAACTCGTACAGGTTTTTTCAAAAACACTTAAATACAGAAATAAAATTTTTGTACATATGTATGTATATCAATTTGAAATGACATTAAAATAGGAATTATTCGACTTCTATATACACGCGCAATGAAAAACTCAAAAATTCTGCATATGCAAAAAGTAAAAGTTTGCCTATTCATGTAGTTTCATCATCTAGTGGCGTTGTGTGCAAATTTTGACAGCAACAGCGTCTGCAAGGCTGAAGTTTTTATTGTGTTCAGCCAATTACTGTGTGGCAGTTATTGAACCATCCCTAGACTACTATGACGTGTTTGACGTCAGATATAAACAATTTATTACATGCTTTACGTAAGAAATCTAACAGATAACTAATTTTTCTATACTCACCTTAATTATCACCTCAATAAAACATTATTACTCAATGTCTGTGCCATTCAACATGTTTTCTGAATACTTTCCGTTTTTGTACAAAAACAGCATTCTAAAAAATTAATAACTTTTTATCAAATTACTAATCTATCTGCCATAGAGAGTGAATACTGTATAATGAAGTTAAATTCACAAGTAATGAACATACCTCGACGTTGTCGCGTTAAAATGCACAAACGTCTATACCGATCACTAGTCGTGACAAAATTGCCTTCGGCATTAATTATCACTCACATTGACTATCTATATTTTTATTTTATTTATACTTACTTATATCTCTATTCTTTACTAACTGGTCTATACTCAATCATCGTAATTAAATGCATCTATATTATATATTATATATATTATATACGAGATGAAAGGGGAAATAAAGATGTTTCAAAAAAAAAAAAAAAAAAAAAAAAACAGAATAGAATAGAATTGACAAAAGAGAAATTTTCTAATCTCCCTCGACTTGGGAGGTATTTCATTCATAGTGTCAAATACACTGGTTTTCACTGAGGACGAGTAGGTACCCTTCAAAGTATATAACTCTATAAACTGTTAATGGGTCATAAAATTCCAGGGACCCTTAAGTGTTGGCCTATTTGGACTACCCCTATGTCAGCACAATGGTCATAAAATAGGTTTTCCTCTCTATTAAGTGCTGAAATGATACAACCCAAAATAAAGAAGAAGAAAAAAGGGAAAACCTTTATGTCTTCATACGGAAAAACAAACATACACAAATAGTTGAATCTTGTTTAAAAGTAAAATAGGTCCTATGCAATAAAAACAAGTTTAATTGACACTCGATGCAAAGAAAATAAAAACCAAGCCCGTATCTATTTTTAATCTGAATAAAACAAAAACAATTGAGCAATAAATAGAACTGTCAATTTCAGGGTTAGAACTGTCATTAAAATTCCAATTCCAATTGTCATTGCAGTTTAAATCAAATTAAACTACACTTGAACTTAAATGAGCAGAAAAAAAATAAACAAAAATATTCAAATTCTCTACCACAGAACAACAACAATACAGCCAGCGATGGATGGCAGAGTTGGTAAAGTAAAGGAGGTATGTTAATTCATCTACCTACCGCTACCACCCAGCAGCAGCTCAACCAGCAGTAGGTATACATTCCTATATACCAGTATGACGAGTATACAAGTCAAATGCCAATGACAGTAGTTCTCCTTGTGGTACTTATAGATATGTAGATTCATATAAACCTTACCTACCTCTTCTCTTCTCATCTCAATCTCAAGCAAGTCACCTCTCAATTTGCTGCATGCAATTAACCTAACACAATGTTTTGACATTGTCACAGCACAGCATTAAGTTGCTGCATCCACTTTTTCGTTCCATAACCTCAACATCATTATCAATATTATTAAGCTGTTGGTTGTCTGACGTAGTTGTAAAGCTAAAGCTGACCACCTACTAACCATCATAGCTTGTTCAAGATATTTGTTGGAACAGAGCACAGCAAAGCAGAGGCGAGGAAAGAATAGTTTATAGAGTAAACTGCATTAATAGCAATCATAATACAATTCCAATCAATTCAACATTTCAATTATATTAATAACAAATGTATACAATAAGTAAAATGGTATACCTTACCTAGGTAAGGAATATGTTAAACGCATGCGCGCCATCCTCAGACATTCAGACTTTTTTTTTCTTTCATTTTATTTGAATATGATCACCCTCGGGATAGTTGAGACAACACTTGAAAGGTTAACAATGCGGGTTTCGGTTGAATAGGAATATGTCTTCAATTCACAGATGATCGCCTGTCCAGTGTCCGTCCGTCTCGTTGTTGTCGTAGGTGAATGTTTTTATAAAGTGCAGTAAGTAGATGGTATGTATTTTATTTGAAGATGATGCATGAAAAGTGTAGGGTTACCAGATGAAAAGATTAAACAATTCACAAATATGACATTTTTTTCATTTTTATAAAAATTCGGTAACACTTAAGCTAACCAAATTGAAAAAACTTTGCTAATTTTATTAAAATAAAATATTGCGTGTGTTTTTTTTTACTTATGGCCCTATTTTTTGTTTTGTTTTTTCTTAACTGGCGCCCAACGCAAAACCGCATGATATCATTAAAAACTTCTTTCAGTGAATGTAAATCAATACCCGTGTTTTGTTGGCAAATCTATCCATAATATAGTAGGATTTTACACGAATAACAAAAACAATACCCATAGTATGAATAACACCGATAAAAGTTAGAGTAGAATCTCACTATGGATAGGTTTTTGACATTTATACGAGCCTCGAATGGATCTTATGTGATTTCGTTCTCAAATGTTGGTACGATTGATATTGCATTTGTATTTCGATGGCTGTGTTCGTTGAGTAGTTGTGCATTTGAAATCATGTGTGTTTTCCATTGGGGAAAAAATCAATATATTACTGTTGATATTATTTAGTTTTGTTAGTGAAAATGGACTAACTGGGCTTATTTTGCAAGAGAAAATAATAGAAAAGATATTTATGTTTCCACCAAAGGTTTATCTCAGTTTCTTTTGGTGTTTCCACCGCACAAGAAGATTTAAAAATGATTAAGTTTGACAGCACTTTCTAAAATGCAAATGGTGTTTCGGTGTTTCTTATGAAGTGCAAGTGAGATAGTTTGATTCGTGTTAAACAATGAAAAACTGAATAGTTCAGCATCGTATAGGAATCTGCTACCTACTCCATGTGCAATTTTTTTTTATTTGATTAAAACAAAACAGACCATAACGCATTATCTGTAAAACCAACTCCTTCACACAAGTTTTTTTTCACAAATTTCCGATCCCCGACCGGAATCGAGCAAATCAAGCTCATTTCAACTCGATTCAGGTATATAAAGAATTTAGGCGAGCTTCAAGCTCGCTTCAACACGACATGTTAATGTAGTAGTCTACGAACAAACCCCCTTCTTGAAGTCAAATTGTTTGGTTAAAACTTTGAAATCGACTTTCACATTACACAGACGTATTTTCTTGATTTTGATAGTCAACTATCAAAAATCAGTTTACCCTGGTCTGAATTTCGCTATTTTTTTGGAATTTTTTGATAAATTATTCTGGCAAATATTCAGTTGCATCAACTTTCAAATATAAAAACCGGACTACTGCGGATCGTTTCGTTGGCAATTTCTCACTTTACTATAGGTATATGGAATACGAAAAAAACGCACTTATTATAAAAAAATCTTATCACAAAATTAAACAGCAGTGAAAAGCATGACTAAATGTGTCAAGGACATTCCAAATGCCTAAAATTTATAGAATATGAATTTATCAACTGGCGCCCAACACGAAATAATCATTTTCCCATTTAAAAATAAATAATTTAACTTAAAATCACCTCCTTAGATTTTTGTTGTCTATATGCCTTATAATAACATGCACATTTTATATAAAGGCACCCAATACTTATGAAAATTCTTGAATACCACAAGTTTATAAGACAAATAAATTGCATGAACTTAAATAAATAATAAAGTAACTAATGTTTCGGATTTAGTTGTTTTGTACTCATTTAATCAAACAATTAAATTAAAAATCTCATCAATTTAACTGTTTAACTGTTCAGACGTTAGAATTAATACATTCAGTTATTTTTTACCAAATCGTAAATTAGATTCATGAGAGACAGACCATTTTAAATATTATCTAAACTTCAAATTCACTGTATAAATTACATTAAACTCTTGATCATGCATCAACATCGTTTAAAAGCCGACTCTTACATCAAAACCTATGAAATTAAAACTAAACTATTTACCCTGTACAGTGTACCTACATGTAGTGTTAACAGTCATTTAAAATGTCTCAAGGTTTTTCCAACAAAATAAAGCTATGAAAAAACAATCCGTCAACTTAAATCTTATCAGAAATTCTAAGAAGCAATTAATCGCTTTATGTACCATCAAACTTCCTTCTAAATTTCAACTTAAAAAAAAGAACATAATCCTTCAAAAGAAAAATGTTAATCTTCAGAGAATTTATCGCTTTCACCTTTTTGACGTCACATCAATTATCCCATTTAAAACCGAGTGATAAGACTGTTTATACAGGAAATCATTGCATCCTGTGTGTGCAAGAAGAAATTCATCAACCACCAAAATAAAAATATCAACAATATAAGAGACAGAAATCCCTATTTATACAAGTAAAGTCGGAAACAGAGACCCAAAGAATAATTGAGCAAAAATAAGGAAGACAAATTTTTAAGGACAATACAAACAAAAAAAAGAATAATCCTCCGTTGTGTTGTTGCATTTATGGTTTGGTCAAATTAATGAACACACCCCTTATGTGGTATGGACCTGGACCTACGAGAAGTTATAAGTTCATTGACCGCAAACCCTTTATTTATTTTTTTTCTTTCTCGTAAACACTTGGGATTTCTGATGAAACCAAGGAAAAAGATAGCTTCATTGATGAATGACAACATTAAAGTCCCCTAAAACTCACACTTGAGAACAGGAATTGCCTGATGCGAAAAGTGTGCCCTCTCAATGACGACGCGACGGACAACACCGTGATAAAGTCAACACCAGATGACGATGAGATGTTGATGATGAGGACGATGACGAAGATGGTCACAGAGCCGAACGGAAATAACCTCACAAGAGTCAAAAGATGCACCCGAAATGAAAACATCAACATAAGCATTTTAATTTGTCTTGGTTGTTGAAAATTTTCAAAAGATGAAATCATCAGCAAAGCCAGGTCCGCCGCCAACTAACCACACCAAAAACACCAACAAGCCTCCTCATTCTACTTCGGCATTCTTTATCTTCATCGCCAGCTCCTTGTTGTTGCTCGTTGTTTGAAAGAACCCACAAGAGCGGCTGTGAATTAATATTTTTATTTGTTTTTGGCAAACATCTGCTTCCTGGGTTGGTTCATTACATGCCGATGCCGACAAGACATCGTCTTCGGTCGGTCGTAGATATAAAGATACACTCGTACTTTCCGCTGTTCTAAGCAATGCTGGCTGGCTGAGTAACAAAACGAACGCTTGGATGCCTTATTGCCAGCGCCCAGCACGGCTAGCAGTTTAAAGTGTACTTTATGTAGATAATACGAATGTCTACAAGTTTGCACATCCCAATGACCATGATCTGACCTTAGGCTTCTTGGACAACTCACTACACTCGTGCTCGTACTCCGTACTCGTATCTACAATACGACCGGATAATTTTTAATTCGTTTCTGTGGGAAGATCTTCAAAAGATTATCATCTCATCTATAGCTTCTGGTATTTGAAGCTGTTAATTGCTCCTAATGCCCTAATGTTGGATTGGATTGCGATGGATGGGAATTATTGTAATAAAACTGTGCCAATCTATTTCAATGAAGTTGCCTTAATTTTTCAATTAAAACAATAGAACTTTCTACTGATATTTATCTAAATAATATTAATTATTTCGAAATGAGAATGAATAAGAATTGAGAATGTGGATGATGAGTCTAACTTTCTAATTACTACCTAAATAAGGAAGCTATTTAACTGCTTCTGGCATTTTTATTTTTGTAATTTTGATAATTTCACTTCTGTTTCTTGGGTCTTGTGTGTGAAGTTTGAAAAACTAAATGAGCTCACAAAATTTATAACCTAATTGTCTATTGTCATTCAAAAAATATTTTCGCTATGCTTTGCTGACTTAAAATTCGCATTCAACTGATCACGCCATCTCTGCCACTTTGTGAGAAGATATCGTGTTGGTAGACTTCTTTAAAGTTTTTGTTTTTATTAGTATTAGCACGCTAGGAAAGAATTGTTTGTTTTTTTACTTCTTTTGACATGTTGAATTTTGAAGAAATGAATTCAAATGTCATTGTACTTGATCACGCTAGCGAAACTAGGTTAATTTATTTTGTTAGATCCTTGTGAATTTGTAATTTAATTGTTCTACAGAATCATACTTTACATGGTGAGAACAGCTTCATGTCATTTTTCACATTGCACTTCCAACTGCACAGAGAGTTTGAACACACAAATTAACGAAACAATTTTTGGCATTTTGAATTTTTGACATTTCATTCGACCACATATCCGTTGCAGCTAAACAATGCACAATTTCGATGACGTATGTGACTAAATGTAAAACCATAAATTAAAGCTTTTTTTAACTCATGTATCAATTTTTAATTTTGAAATATGTATGTACATAGATATTTCCTGTTATCATAGGTTCATACAAAATAATAAATTGTTAACAATTTGAGGTTATTATTTAATGAATTTTGTATTCAACTGTTATAGAACGCGTCTTTTTATCGTGGAAATTAAATTTTGTAAGTATTTGACGATTTGCACTTTTGCACACATACATATTACGCGAGTTTAATAGACGAATATCAATTTTTCGTTAACTTATAAGCGATAAAATGGTTGGATAAAATTGACAGTAAGCCATATCTCATCCATAAATATAGTTTTATTCATGCAAATGTCAAATGAGAAGAAAAAAAAATTATACTAACTATACATTTCACTGGAAGTAAAATTTAGAAATTAACAAATTAGTTTGAAATAACAAAAAATTAATTTATATTCCACCAAATATAAATTAAAAATGTAGACCAATACATTTGATTTTGACAGAATCAAAACCACAAAATGAAAGTTCTTCTTATGGATAATTCTAGATAGAAGACCAATTGTTTTTCTGGAAATGTCAGTTGCGAAATGAAACAAAATCTCACATACTTTTAAAAAAGTTCAATTAGTTCTGTTTGTATCGTTCTTTTAAAAGTAATCGAACAATATCGAAAAAGGGCATTAACTGTCACAATGTCACTATTGTTGCTCTAGTTTCTCCGTTTTTCGTTTGCTGCCAATGTCTGCGATTTTTGTTTCAATCTTTCAATGTTATCAATTTTATTTTTCTTTGTATGAATTAAGCTCGAAAAATCAAAGAATTTCAAAATAATGGAACAAACTTAAATTTATTTCTGTTCACTGTTTATAAGAAAACAATATTCGACGGTTAACTATGAATACCTCCTATGTCGCATTTTGCAAATTTTACAGGAGACACAAAAAACTGAATATTTTCTCAAAACAAAATCGTATCGTAATGAAATTTGACAGAGTTTTACCAATTTTGAATCTCTACTATGTGAAATAGTTTTAAATGCTAAAAATTGTAATTTTCATAAGAAAAAAGAACTTAGGAGATATTCATATATAAAAAAAAATACTTTTTATGTTGATAAGAGGAATTCATTTATTGATTTAAAATGATAATGCTCATAGCAATAGGAAACGGAAACTTAAAAAAAAAATAAATACAATTTATTATAACAAAAAAAAAAAATAAATAAAAATATTAATTCATTAGAAAATATCACAAACTTTTCTATTCTTCACATTAAATTAAGGAAAAACGAATAACTTATTATTTAAATGACAAGCTTTCATAAAAATGTCTACAGTCTTCAGGTAAGAACTCTTTAAGTTCTTGTAGATGATTCCATTTCTTCTTTGGAATAGCAAGTTGGCTTGAATTTAAGGCCTTAAACTCGTAGTCTTCACCCAAATTGTTTTTAACACGAATTGGTAAATCCTGCCAATCATTTTCGAAATTGAGCTTTACTTTTATTATTCCTTGGTCATATAAAATTGCTTTGATGTCGGTTACTGCTGGGTCACCTTGCTTTTTACCAGGTCGAATAGATGGATAAACAATGTTTTCGGTAAAGTACTTGAAGAAAGTATAGTTAAGCAAAAGGACTTCGTAGGGATTTTTTTTCTGGCGTCTTTAGAAATCTTAATGTAATCTGATGGCAAATGTATGGTCGTGTTCGTGTTTTTTAATTTTCTTTCAATACAGCTGTGAACTGAGTCACATTCCATTTGAGTGTGACCTTTAGTCAAATATTTCTGCGTAATTTTGGCGCCAAATTTTTTTGAAAAATGTAGAAGCCCATTCGAAACAATAGAATTATGATTTTGGTAAGTGCAACCGTCCGAATAAATTATTATCGGATTTTTTGAAGCAGTAATGAAATGTCTTCCCAAATAATCCCATATACAGGACATGAAACAGGATGCAACTAAATCAGTATCGATTTCTGTGAACCAGAAGCATGTTGCTTGATGACTCTGCAGGTTGAAAATTGTAAAATTGTGAGAAGACAGCTTTGTTTTGTAATAGGCAGCGCTAACACTCAATTGGGGGCTTGTTTTTGTTGCTTGTAAATCCATAGTGAGCACGAATGCTTTTCCATTTTCTGCCATTTTTGTATCGTTTGCCATTTCCAGCCTTGCTTGTTCTTTTGATCGAATGTGGGATTCATATTCCTCGGCAGTAGTTGTTTTCTGTCGGAATTTTGTGCAAAGATCACATTAATCTTTTTTAAGCTGATAGAGGGATATATTCATGCTATCAAATACTTCTCGAATTTTTTTTATTGAGAGAGAATCAACCTTGTGTAAACTGCAATGCTCTTTATAGAAATCAAACAAACTTTGTTGGGATACAAACTGTGGCTCAAGAAAAATCTTCGATGAATCTTTTCTAGAGTAATGTGATGGGAGCTTTGGTAATTGTTCCAAGAAATTCTTCAAAAAATCATTTTTGTTTTTTCTTTCAAAGTTATCATTACTATCATAATATTTGTTGTAAACACTGGAAGCATGCATCGAAAAGGAACTTTTTTTTACCCAAATGGTATGATCTCCAATGCAAATTGTGTTCATAAATATTTGTCGACAAACTTGCAATTTTGTACCTGAAAGGGTTTATTTGTGAAAAGTGTCATTTGGATTAAAAGTTATAAATAAATGTTGCTACCTTTTTCATTTGAGGGTAAAAAATAAAATAAACTTTGAGACCTTCTTGAGTGCTCTGCAAAAATCTGCCTTCTTGAAACTTCCAATTGTTGGACGTGGTTGCAAACGAAAACTTTCCGTTGTGATCAATCCATTTTAGTCCAAAAATTTTCAAAAATTGAGATCCTATTGGCTTCAGTAAACGTACTACAGAATCGTTTTGAAGATTTTTTACAGTAGCAAGAAGCACCAATGACTGGCTTTTCGAATCGTATCTTGTTTAATAATTTTATTTTTCCTTGTATAGCCAAGGTATTGAAGTCCTTGCATTCGAAGTTGCTTGTTTTTATTCTGTTTCCAATTTGAATCATTGGCCTTTTTACTTCTAAGTCTTCCATCTTGCATGTCACCATACTCACAATCGTTTGACAAAATGTTGTCCGCATTTTCTGGTAGTTGAAGATCGAGCCGTGGATCTAATGTTTCTTCAAGTAAAAGCTCATTGTTTTCTATAGTTTCCGATGTATTATTAAACTCTAGCTGTATGATCTGGTGTTCATGCACTTCAACCACTCAAGACACGACTCGTCAGTCATTTCGTTGTGGCTAGGAGTTGTGGAGGCTGGCTCAATGAACATTTTATTGGTACTGGAAAAGATGCTGTTAACCGGCTCAATAGTCATTTTGATGGTTCTGGGAAAGATAGAAGCCGTTTGAGCCCGCGCCATTTCGAGGCATTTCTTCGCTCGAGAGCACATTTTGCTTTTAAATAATAAATTAAAAGAGCATTCTAAATCTATAAATTAATTAACCTACCAAGAAGGGTCTATTAAAACCTTAATTTGTGGTACGACGAGTCATTAACTTATTTAAGAACTGAAATAAAAAAATGAAAATTTCAATACAAATCCGTTGATAGGAGATGTTATGGTACCAGTTGTAACAAACAGAATACCTCCTATCATACTTTGCACAAGTTCTGTGAGTTTAATTGTTTATAATTGTAATAAAATCGAAAAACTTTATAACTACAAAAACACTAATTTCTTCAAAAAACAGAAAAAAACTAAACAAATACTTACATTAAATAAAATATGAAGCAAAAACTTCTTGTGGGTCCTTGTGCCAGCAAAACAATGAGTGAAATGTGATGATAGGAGATATTTTAGGCGCCAAGATGATAGGAGGTATTAAAAAATGACAATAACAATATTTTGACAGCTGCTGGAGACATAATGAATGCGTTCAGCGATGCAGATGGTAATTCTTAACAAAACTACATCAAAAAGTGATTTTCACAAAAAATGTTTGTTAGGAGGTATTCATAGTTAACCGTCGATATGTATGTATTTAGGTTCTCAGCCAATCTTTGAAGGTTACCATTTACATTTTTTATTAGGAGGGTATAACAAAAGTTTCTAGACACTCCTAGACAAAAATGGTCCAATTAAAAGTAGCTTATAGCATTCTTTATAATTAAAAGCTTAAAACAGACCCTTCTTTATTTATGGCGTTTTTAATTTGCCCTAGGGAACCTTTTTTTTTCTTCAATCACCTAGCTTTTCCTTAAGCTTACAAGAAGCTTATTTGATGCTTTATTGCTAATCAAACCACCTACCTAGAAAATTACATCTTTGAACACCTTTTGAATTCCAAAAAGAAAAGTGTTCTTAAAAATAAAAAATAATTAAAATTTTACTACATGTAGGCAACTATTCCCTATACCTAGTATATAAATTGATTGGCCCTCAAGACCCTAAAGAACACCTAACCAAACGCCCTATTTTTTTATTTCCTTTTGATTTTGTTTTTAATAAAAAGCTGTAGAAAAGAAAACAATTATAATTAAATCAAGATCCACACAAGATCGAAGAACAAAAACAAAACAAAAAAGAAAGAAAAATCCAATCCAAAATCGAATAAGTCAAGTTTTATTATCGTCATAATATCCAAGCAAAAGGGAAAGGAATTCCTATAAAGGGCCTTAGTCTACTTGCCCAGCCCACAGAATTCTATCAATTCCTTCCATATCGAAGACAATGAATCGGCCAAAGTGCATATCACTTCAGGCGGGTGGCTCGTCGTCGCGTCGCTTCGGTCGTCGGTTGGCTTGGTTAAGTTAAGCTTGCTTGCACAGCTTCACAATCACACATAACAGAGCTCGCTTGCTTGCTGGGTTACTTGGATGCAATCAGAAGACGGGTGTGTCACCACTTTTCTAAATGAATGCGGACAGTGTGTTATTTTAAATAATGAATGCTGCCCTGGTACCACGGGATTACCTACCTATCCAATCCACAAGCTGCATCACACTCTTTCCAGCACTTAAGTGTTGCTCTGTGCCAGCCAGCTTAATATCATTAAAACGCTATATAGCTAGCTAGAGCGCGCGTCTACATGCTCAAAGCCTCCTAGAGTGAGATCATGCTGAGAGTATTTAGCATACCTTAGTTGGAGGTTGCGCTGAGGCTGGAGCTAAGTCTATATAGTCCTGAATCTCAATCCGTAGGAAAGTGCCGCATCGCATCTACATTATATAAATGTAGGCTTCGTGTAACCTCGTTACACTAGGAAAACTCCAATTTACTAGTTAATTATATCGTGCGCTCCTATTAAGCCGATTGAAATGGTGACACTTACAAATTGCATTCGACAAAAAGAAAATAAATTGAGAAAAACTGAGAATCTTTAGTCCTAGTGGTTGGTTGGTTTGTGGGGTGGCGGTAATGCAGTGTGGTGTTGCGGCATGTGGCCAGTGCAGCGCGGCAGGTCTATTATTTTTATTTGATGCCCGGCGATGGAAGTATTTCACACTGCACGCTAGCGCTATATTATATAGAGAATCGAAAGCGAAGTCAATTTGAATATCTCTCCACGCCTGGGTTGGTGGTTGTCGTTAAGTTGCTTGGAGCAGGAAAAAATATGTAGTTAGTTGTGTCAGCTGATGATATTCTGGCTCCTCAAGTGTCAACGAAAGCGAGACAAGACAAGACAGACGCCTGTAGATGATGTCGGACAAATGGACGGATGACAGCAAGATCTGTTTGTTTGTGCTCTATTTAAGCAGATCAAATTGACAAGATTGGGAGATCACAGCTTATAGCTTGTATACAAACTTAAAGGCGTCGTCGTCGGTCGGTCGCGTCGTCGTAGTCATGATAAACTTCACGCCTTCCGCCGCTAGCTACATGACCCTATTTATACATACTATTCCAAATGATACGAGTATTAATGTTCATTAATTATTTATTTTCTTTTAGCACACGTTAAGTTGTGCTTTGTATAAACAAATCTACATAGGTTAAAGCTTTTATTTTTATTATTTAGGTAATTTATTTATATTTTTCTATCGCCTTTAATAGTTTTCCTATGTTTTTTTGATTGGATATTGAATTTTATTGAAAAGATATTGATATGCGTTCATAAGTAGATTGGGTGTTTTTTTTTTTTTTAATTGGATATTCTATACCTACTCCTCTGAGTTCTGAGAGGTATAACAAAGTAGGGACTTAGTTTTTGATTGCAATAGGAATGTTTTGTCAACAATAACTATAAATTAGAAGTCGAAATAAATATATGTTATCTTAATTTCGGTTATTTACTCTTCGAAGTGATATAAAATGTAGGTTTTTTATATTTCTACCGTTTTGTATTTTGATAAATTTGATTTTGCTTTACTTTATCAATTTGTTATGGTTCAGCGCCCTCTAGGTAACTTTTTGTTGCTCCCGGTAGCTTTTAGTTTCTTACTTTGTTTCTATATATATTTTATTATATAAAACAAATAAGACAATAAAGATGCTAAAACAGCTAAGAAATATAGTATTACAATAAAATATATAACTTTTGTAGAGGGTTAACTTTAAATTTCAATTCGAATAAGGTTTAATTTTTATAATGCGTTTAAAATGACATTAATCTGACAGCTAATATATAATTCGTATTGCAAGGTTTTACCATTTTACCAATCAAAAATGAACTTAAAATCTAAAAAATGTCATCTCAAAGAAATATTGTTTTGCCGCTTGATAAAGAGATGGAAAATTCCTTCAAGATTGCGCTAGCAACGGATACGTTCAGGGCTAAAACAAGACGAGATATTTATTAGTAAGTGTCGTATCATTCGCGTTCGCATGGCAAAAAGTGTAGTAACCTCAAGAACGACCAAAAACCTTTTCTTTTCAGACCAAAATGATGTCCTATAAAAAGGAAGATGATGCGGATTACAATCTTCATATGAAAGTGAAATTTTACAGACAATAGAGTAAAAAAATCCTTTTCACATTATGTCCATTCTCAATATAATCAATCCATTCCCAAGTATGGCGAACTTAAGAGAGTATTGGTAGGGAACAAGCTACTATTTTTAAAATATTTGTTTTGATTTTTCCAACCTACATATGTATTTAATGTGAAAATATCTCTTAAAATAATAAAAATTGGCATTAAACGTTTTCAAAATCCCATACTTTTCGGACAAATTTTAGTTAGACGTATTAATTGTATTCTGATAACAAAAAGTTAGCTCTTTTATAATACCAGTACACAAAAATGGTTCTTGAAACAAAATAATTACCACCGACCTATTGCTAAACTATCTGTGATACCTAAACTATTTGAGTATATCGTATCTGTTTTATTTTACATCCTTTTTTGAACAAGTAAATTGTATCTTTACTGATTTCAGCAAGGTCTTTGCTAATTTGTTTAATAAAACATTAATTTTAAAACTAGCACAGCAAGGTTTTAACGACTTTTTTATAAACTGGATCTCCTAATATTCAAAAGATAGACGTTATAGTGTTAAATTTCGTAATGAATGTTCAAATTCATTTGTTATAAATTCTGGTGTTCCCCAGGGTAGCCATCTTGGTCCTATTCTATTTTTTGTTTTATTTATAAATGATTTTCATCTTGTTTTAAGTGTTGACAAATTTAAAACCATGATCTTTACACGCAAAAAAGTTCTAATAGTTTTTAGTTTCATGTTTGATTCTTGTCCTTTAAGTAGAGTATATGTATTTTCTGACTTGGATGCTGTCTAAGATTCTAAACTAGCATTTAATGAACATATGAACTTCATAGTTAAAATTAGCAAATAGAGTTCTAGGTTTAATTAAGAGATTTGGTCGTGATTTCCGTGATCCATATGTTTTAAAATTACTTTTTGTTTCATTTTTGAGACCAGTCCTGGAATATCAATGTACAGTATGGTCACCTTACTTCGCCGTACACGTCACAAGACTCGAATCCAATCAGAAAAGATCTTTGCGTTTCTGTCTACGATCCCTTTCGTGGTTTTATGATATTCATATATTACCGTCTTACTCACAAAGACTTTCTCTCATAAACCTTCCTTCTTTGACAAATCATATTAAGTATTTGCAATTTTGTTTTATTGTTGGAATAATAAATGGATAAATGTCATCACGATCATCAGTTCTTGGTAGTTTAAACTTTAGTTCTAATCGTTCGAGTATAAGACTCCAGAAACCATTGAATATTTGTTTTAATAGATCAAACTATGGTGTACATAGCCGCTTAAGTCAATTAATTGAAACCTATAATAAATTTCATTCTTGTATTAATTCACAAAATGATAAGATAAAAAGTATAATATGCAAATTAATGTTTTTCAACAAGTTTTAGATTTTAAGTATGTATTATATTTATAATAATTGTTAATGTTACTATTTAAAGAATTTTTTTGAAATTGATGTAAAATTTTTACAAAATTTTCTTAAATCTAGTACGCTTTACACATTTTAAACTTGACGTAACATAAAATGTCTCCAGAAACTTAAGCCGCAATGACATGTCGCATCTAAACATCAAAACGTCATCGAAGTCGCTATTTACACCAGGAAACAAGTTGAATGAGTTTTTGTTTCACGTTTCGACAACAAACTCTCTCTCTCTCTTTTACCTCACTTTTCGCACCTTAGCCAAAATATGCCCAGTTTGCCAAATTAGATTGTAAAAAACGTTCCTTTTTAAAACCGTATTGACAATATCTTTTATATATAAAAATATACATATTTAAAACTTGTTCGTGTTGACAAAAGCTTGGGTATTATATTGTCATTCACTTTACTGTTTGTCTTGTTTTTGTTACCTTCAATTAAATTTTTTGCAATATTATTTCTTATTGGAGTTGTTTTATTCTAAACAGAGATATGTATACTCGTATTTTGCGTTTATAAACCTACATGCACAGAGACAAGCTCACGCTTATCTCAAACGTGATTAAAAGACCTTCTAGGAATAAGTATAAAAATAAAAAATAAATTAAACAGAATTCCTCCGTTAAGTTGGTGTTTGTTTGATGATTCAGTATAAATATTTTTTTTTTAATTTTAATTCAAGAAACGCCCTAGCACTATGACAGTAATTATATTAGAAAAATGATAACCACTATTTGAGTAAGAAATTATTAAGTCATGGCTGGATTTATAAATTCAGTTATCGAATTGGATTCAGTTGTTCAAAAACTCTAACCGTTATTTTAAGCCTTAAGTCAACAGTTCTAAGTGTCAAAATTTGACATTTACAAAACATGATTGATTAATTGTGATGAATGTAAATCTGATCATTGTTGCAACTGTCAAATTGTCTTGTCAAATTATGTGTTTCGTCAGTTCTAAAAAAGCAAATAAATATAAAGGGGTGGCTTAAAAAGTAAGTGTTTAGATCCAAAAAGCATACCATAAAATCCAAATTAATTCCTCCACTGCTATAAACTATCAAGTTCACTAACAAAAGTTACTTAAAGTTCCAGTTTCTTTAAATGCTATAAATTTTATATATTAAAATCATTTACCTTTTGTATGTCTATATTAAGTATACTGTGATAAATTTTAAGACGAGCTAATTGCATCTTATTTGCATTTGTTGTCGTTTTAACTTTCAAAACATTTGAATAACAAACAGAACGCAAGAGGAAAAAGCTAAATAAAACGCTCTACAATCGAATTCGAATTCGAATTTATGCCATTAATATATTTTACGACAAGAAGAAGATCACACGTCAATTGAATGTCAAAAGAGCGGTATGTCTAATGTAAGCATATCCGGTTTGCTGGTTGGAATGAAAATTTGAAAGAATTCTTTTGTAGGTATATCGATTTTTAATCGGTGGCGATGCCGATGCCAATGGCGCGACGTAAGACGCCTAGTGCGGTGAATTGGTGGCGTGGAGAGCCACATGGAATAGAGCATGGGTATAATATAAAGCGTCAGGCACCTATATATAATTTATTCCGGCAAGGGGATTTGATTTTGTTTTCGATGTTTTATTTGGGAAGAATTTAAAAGTAGATATTTATACATTTTCTGAATGCAACACAGTAGATTATTTATTTATTTTTCTACATAAATTCTAATTCTTGAAACGAGAGAATTTTATCGTTTTCCAAGTCAAAGTTTATTTAGATTCTTGAAAGAATGAAACGCATTTCAAACAAATCCATGAAAATTACGATATTTTGAATTTTTATATGCAACCATAATAACAACGAGCAACACACAAACCACCAACGAACTCAGTAGGTGGCGTAGTGTAATATGGGGCTAATTTTTGATCGAAGGGCGGAAACACAAGGCGAGTAGAGGATGGGATATGATAGGATAGGATCGCATTGGATCGGATCGGAACGGAACAGAAGGCTATTATAATGTTTACACCCGGACAGCGGCGGCGGCGGTAACGGCAACGGTGCAGCGAAGCACTTTTGGATAGACATAACGCAGCGTTGTTTATACGGGTGATGAGTTATGGCAGCCCCCAAAGGTGGCAGTTAGCAGTGTGGTTTACAGCTTTTTAATGGTCGTTTGATCTGTAAAATGCTGTGATGTTTATAGAAACTATTAACCACATATATAGGCACCAGCAGCAGAAATATGTTAGATATAAAGGGGCGGTCGCTGGTAGGTGTGATTTGTTTCATGGGGCCAAAATCCTGGAATTTAATACATTATGACGTCTTTAACAATACATAATGATTTTTTAACTTTGTTTCGGGTTTTTGTATGAAAGATTATTTATTTAATGGTTTATGGAGAAGTAGATTATTGAGTTGCACATGCACATTAAATGAAGGTCTTTTTGACAGTTGTTCCCTAAACAGTTCATATTTACATATTTTTAGTGTCATTTTAAATGTTTGTGTTGACTAGAAAATGTTGTCAGAAAAAAATAAGCTTCCCATAAAAAACATTGAAAAATGAATGTTGATAACTTTTTTTAAGCTGTACCAGTCAGTCGTTAAATTATGGAATACACAAACAAACAGAACCCAAAACATTTGAACTGTGCAAGTTGACTAACTTTTAGTTTATAGATACTGTATACTTTTTGACATTTCAAAATGGCAAGATTAAGGATTGTGTTAGACATTAAATTAATTAATTAATTAGACTCAAAGACGGCAAGTTGTCACATAATTCAAGCAAATCTCGTATACCAATGACATAGTGCGTATTGAACAAACTCATACGTTTTCAACGAAACAACAGAAATGACAAAAGACAATTGAATTATCTGAACATTTTGACATGCAGTAAATGTACTTAATTGTTTAAAAATATAGCTGTCACATAAATTTACACTAAGTTTTCAAAACTGAATGATTTAGCATGCATCTTGTAATTGGTTGACGAAAATTTTTAAATCTGTTTCCAAAGTTTTTTTTATTAAAATTCAGAAAACAAACATATTTTAGATTTTTAAATTTTAGATCTGTTCGTGGCCAAATATACATACATATGTATGTAATTGTATCTGCAGTGAAAATAATGACAGATATGATAAGTTGAAATTTTCGGAGAGTAAACGTCAGAATTTTTTGTTTTGCTTTATCGTTTAAAATGAATTTAATATCGATATAATTTGTTTTCCAATCTTTACCTACCCTTAATTTTTTAACATTAACAGTTCACCTGCGATTTTGTGTCGTCATTTCTTGAAGTCAGATCATTTTGAAATTGCTCTTTGTATGTTATTATTATCGACTGTCATAAACGTAATAAATTTTGAGCACATCTTCCTGAAAATTAAAAGAAAAAAACTTTAGCTTAGTGCCATTTAAATTTTGGGCTGCTTTTACTCGATTATTAACACAACACAATCATTTTTAAGAATTTAAAATGCCGTGCCTGATGGTTGCCGCCTACAAACAGAGCTAGAGCTGTGTTCATGGTACGTCTGTCTATATTAACTTATCCCTATTTAAATGTTCTTGTGTGCTCATGAAAATTATTATAATGTTCCAAATGATCCAACAAGGCCGAAAACACCGATGCTATAAAGGTACATACGTTTTGTTTTTCTGTTTGCATCCTCGTCACTATAGCAGTTGCAACATGACCAGCACTTGTATGGAATAGAACTAAACCAAAACAAAAACACGAACATCTTGCACCAAGTAATCAAACTCCAACGCAAAAGCAAAACAAACCTATGAAAGGAGAAGTAGTTACACTTTACACAGCTGGCGGCTAGCTGTGTCGGCGGCAGCAGCGGCAACAACTGTGAAGGCAACAACTGAAGCAGGATGCTTTGGGTATAGAAGATGACGAAGGAACGATCAGCATCAGAGACAACTTGAGGGGTTCTATATTCTAGCCAAACAAGACCAAAAGAACACAGAAGATATACTATAGGCATAAACAACGCCAATCAGTTTATCGGAGCTAAGGCAGATGGGATTGGAAAAGCTAGGAATAAGACACCAAATTAGTTTCATTTGGAAAAAAGATGAGCCGCCCTTGTGCCGGGCAAATGACCGTTCAACTGATACTGATCGCGCGCTCACTTGCTAGTCTCCGCCGCCGTCGCCGATCGTCGCATCACTCGCACCAAATGATCTCCTCTGTGTGGTAATTACGAACAAACAAAATACACACGTATTGTAGGTACATATACCGCCATTGCCAACCAGTGCGATTCTAGGGGCGCAAGTAATTTTATTTGAAGTGTTCCATCGTTCTACACGCAGGCTCTTGATCAAAAATCAACTCAAGGCTGGAGTGATAGAAGTAGTTTTATCAGGCCTATGGGGCGAACACATTGAAGATGGAGCTACAGTCGCAATATCTGACAGACACAAATTGAATGGTTATATCACAATGTAGTTGCAGACAGAGCTAGAACCGTTTGTGAACTTTTAACTTTTGCTCCGAACATTTGACATTTCAATATCATAAGTGCCGTCATTTGAATAAGATTCTAGCTAATATGGGATCGAGATGACCTTCACGCTCCTTTCAAAATAAATAAAAATGTATTTACTGGAAATGCATTCTGATCGAACAAAATAAGAGATGTTACTTTTTGACAGTTGTACGACTAACAGATGACAACTAAGAATTGACATGTATGTATATCATATTGATCTTGGGATTGAAGTGAATATTTTAATTAGATATTTCTGTTAGGCTAGTTGTATGATAAGGGGCTTTCAAAGAATAAATTCGACCCTGCTTATATTTTCCCAACATAGTGCATTTCTATCACGTTTAATAGTACACGCACATTGAAGTGTTGATCCGGATCGACAATTGAGCTCTATGTAGTTTGACTTTGGGTAGTTGGGGAGCGGACAGATGATCTTCATCTTGCTAACCTATACGAACGATCGTGTTCATCTTCGACAACCGCGGCAGGAGACCATCACACCGCACCAACCGCTCCTCTAATCTGATGCTCTCTGCCTATGGTCTGTTCACATCTATAGAGTTGTTCAATGCATAATTGTTGTGTGTTTTCTCTGCAATAAATAAAGAAAAGAAAAACACGAACAGAACCAAATAACAAAATGTGGGCCTTCTGCTTTCTGTTTTGTTCAAAGTTGTATAAAACATACACATTATATGCAACATGTATGTTGTTACAACCATCTAAAGAAACTTATCGGTTGAGGAAAATAAAAAGGTCATCTCTCGGGTGACTACTTTAACAGACTTACTCCATGTAGATATAGATAGGGAAAGGGAATGAGTGAGTGAAAATTCCATTAGAACAACAGTGGCATTTAATAAATTACTATACATCTGAATAATAATTATAAGACTACTTTAATGATGGCGCATATGGGGTGAGAAAATTGTGGTTCTTTGTAGTTTTTACATCAACAAATGCTCGCAGACTTATTCACATATAAAATATCACTTCGCGGTTATTTGATGGAAACTACACAGAACTTTATGATTAATATTTTTAACATTTTTTCCTTTATAGCTAAGTGAGCTTCTTATAAATTGTTGTTTAGGTTAGGTTTTTTTTACAAACACATTTATGAATATATGAATATAAAGGAACGGCTGTGTAAAAGATGATGTCACATTTTACTGTCAGTGGGTGTTTAATTACAAATGACAGATAGGGTTTTTTTTGTATAGATATAGAAAAGTATTTAGATAAGGTGCAGCTTATAATAAGCAGTTATTATATGAATAGCTTTGACCTTTTTGAAGATGGGAAGAACTTTCGAAAAAAATGATAGTGTAATTTTTTGGTTGTACACATTTTTTGTGTACCTATTATTATATAAAAAAAAAAAAAAACAAAATAAAATATTAATCATACTGACAATACGCCAAAGATAAGCGCTTAATATTCAAATTTAAATGAATTGTGGGAGAATTCGCTTGCGTAAGTTAAGTTTTATTTTATATTCCAGCTCAGCGGTGTTCCAATTCCTTTAAGATGATCCGGGTGAGAGATGACATTTTGAAACTGTCAATCTGAGCCATGTTTATAAATGATAACATACAGCGCCATAAATGTTTTTAGGAATCTAAATTTGAGTTTACAATTAACGTCACTTTTTGGAACTAAAATTATTTTAAAGTCTAGAGTCAACTTGACAAATCAAGACCATCAGAACCAGACGTTGCAGTTCTGCAAATTTGATTAAGAATGACGTTTGTGTAGATATTCATTCATAAGACACTGAGCTTTTGATACCAGCAAAAGAATACAATAAATCGTAATTAATCTTGAATGAATCACTATTATAGAAATGTGGAACAAAGTACACCAAACTTCCAACTTCCGGTTATTGCTTTAATAAAAAATATATTTTAATTTTCTGTATTTTAACCTGACAATTTATCAGCGTTTACATGAATTTTAAGAAGATATGACGTAATTTGATCAGTTTGTCAATATAATAAAATAGCAGATATTTGACAGAAAATATGTTACTTAAGAGTCTTCTATTACATCGAGTTATATAAATTTATTACTTAAAAAACATGGTTTAGTGTAAAAATTTGTCTTTAAATACTCCACTTAATGGACTTTGAAATGAACTACACAAAAATAGTACCTACTCATCATTTTGTGGAAACTGAAAAATACAAAAGTTTCCAGGTGAAAATAATTCGAAAGAATTATATTACACAAGTTTATGCTAATGTTTGACACTTTAATTTTGAGTTCTAATGAAATTCAACTTTTCTATAAGAGAAATCACAGAAAATAGCACCATTAAAGTACAACATTAAACCCCGAATTTATGTCATTTGCAGCAAATGATTAGTTTATTGTTGTCAACAAATAATGGAAAAGGGGTTGATTCACAATTCAGTGCCATTTTGTTAACAATTATGAAGCTATTTTGAAAATTTAATCAATCAATTTAAAATTAAATCAACCAATTTTCATAAAATTGCCTTTTGAAATTACGAACATGGTAGTACTTTCTTAATATGATGATATGATTTATAATATTTAACTTATTTTTGATCACAAACTTTAAGTTGTTTTGAAATTCATCCTAAATGCTTGAAATTTGTTGTACTCAGGGCTTTGTTGTTTTTCTCACAATACTCTGTCTTTTTTTCGATCTTGACACAAAACAATCAAAAGTGTCAGTTACATCTTTAAAACTTCTGAACCCGATTAACACAATTTTGGGTTTGACAGTTCAAATTCTGTTTTGATACAAAAAAGAAAACTGGCTTATATTGACAGATGTCAGTGAAAATGACGTACTTAGGCCACTGTTGCAATGTGCACGCATTGTATGTTCATTGTTCATACACTCATTTACATTTAGGAATAATTTATTTCCCCGTGTAAATAACTTAGAATATTAAAATGAACAACTAACAGATTTCTCTTTTTTTGACAGTTGTAAACATTTCAAGGGTATGTATGTATGTTTCATTTTAATCAAAATTATTATTTGTAAGTGAAATTCCAATTAATTATTTTTTCATAAAATGTCAGATTTGTGATAAATGTCTAAAAAAAAACAATAATTATGTTATGTGTTCTTTTTTTAATTTTTTAATATATGCAATACAAACTCTTTGTGCATTTATCAAATGTTAAAAGTTGCATTCTATAGTGATTCATTTAATCATAAAACAAAGCAATAAAATATCAAAAAATACGTTTTACTTTCAAGGTCACACCAACAGTGACAGTAGGTATATAAACTTCTTAGATACATTTTTATTCACTAATCAAATGAAGTATCATATCTTAGAAATTTTGTTTTGTTAATTTTTAATTTCATTAAAAAACCATAAATATATCAGATAAAATTTATGATACCTAGGTTTTTCCATAAATTATATCGATTTCAAAAAAAAAAAAAAACAAAATAAAACAAAAACAATGTGAGAACTATTCCAAATCCAAAATAAAAATAAAATCTGAATGAATTCTAAATAAAAGGAAAGGTTTTTTTCTTTTGTATTAAGGACCCCAAAATCATTAATTTCGAATTTACCTTATTTTGCTTTAATGCGCGCCGGTTGATAAGAGTTTTATATTTCATTTTATTGCCATTTAATTAAGTGTATTCTCTTAAATATACTAATTGCTTTGCTAGTCCCATCTTCGCTTCTCCCATGTGACACATTCAAACAAAACAAAAACACATTTTTATACACTAGTGTTTGAATGTGCATCTTGTATCTTCGAGTATATGCTGTGAAGACTCTTTTAAATATGTATATATTTATATTGAATTAAATTAATGTAAATTTTCAACTCTACAGGTTAAGGTTACCACTTTCGATTATTCAAAGCAGAGGTTTGGGCTAAAAGCTAATAGAAAGCAGTTTAAATTACATGAATTTTGGGCCGATGTCTATGAAATTGAATACATTTTATAAGTTAATACAGGTTTTCATTAAAAATTCCGTTATTGACATTTGAACAACCAATCTGACTTCTGACAGCGCGGTCAATCTATAAATGTCTCCATCAAAAACGTTCTAATAAAGATATAAATACTCTGTAGAGATCTGAGTTTCCCTATAAGCTAAAGCGAACAGCTGATTCATAAAGTCATTATTGAAGTATGCGTGACATTTCTCCTCAAAATTTTGACATTATCCCTAAAAACTCAGTAATTGATTATATGTATGCGAACGAAGGATTTATATCTTCATAGAGTGTTTTTGGTCTCCATCTTTATTACAGCCTGTTCTAAAGTATGCACAACTTTTGATAGTTGTTTAACTACGAAACCATAATAAACATTTGTGTTGATTGTCAAATTTTCAAACTCAGAAACTTAAATCAACTGTCAAAAAATGTTCTTTATTGAATGCGTTTGAACTAAAATGAGATGAATTTTTGGAAATCTTTTATTTTTTTGAGTGCTGGCAACCATACTTCCTTTATACTCTCGTATCATCTATTTGGTCTTGTTTCGAGACTTTTAATGGATTTGAATGGAGGCGTCAGGCAATATCGCCTGTGGAGGATGTGTGTTTTATTTTTTGTTGCTTCTCCTCCCTGCACCTTTTAAAGATTTCAGTTCAGCTCAATTCAGAATCGATATCGATATCGGTAAAACGTAAAATGTATATTTCTCAATGGTTCTGCCAGAGTCTTATCTTTGTTCATATTGATCTTGAATATTGATAGATGAGAATATTACAGAGTTTTTAAAGAAAAATTAACTTAATGAACTTTTGATGGGGTTAAAAAAGGTAAAAGTGGTGTCAGTGGAGTTTATATTAATAAAAAGATCCTATCGGTCACAATCACCATTGTATAGAAACTCGTATTCTAGAAGCAGATTTCTATTGTGCTTCTTAATTCCTGATATTTTCAGGCAGATAAGTTAAATAAAAGATATGAATATTTTATTGAAGTTTGACGTTGAATTATTATTTGGTGACATTTACACTTTTACCGTATAGCTAGGTTGTATAACGCGGGGTCGTCATTCCGTCAATGCTGATTAGGAAGTCGTATTTTATCAAATAAAATAAAATCAAATGAATTGATTAAATATATACATATGTATGTTCCTTTGTATGAAATAAACTGATAGATTTTATCTAGTGCTATCATTGTGATGAAATTAAACAAATTAAAAAAAAACACAATAAGAAATTTATTCACAAAAATATTCGTAGAGCTATAAATTAGCGGTAAGATCTTAATAAAGTTTTACGATGTGCATATTTGATTTGATGTTTTTTAATTTAGACTAGTTTGTTCAAATATTAGTACCTATGTTTGTAGAAAGTCTTAGCTATGTTTGTAAATAAAAACCTTAACTATTTAATAAAGTTGTTAAACAAATAAAAAAACAGATAAAATCTGTTTGTATTGTATTGTTATCTATTCTTTAGAGAAGAATACCTAAAGTTAAAAATATTTTGTCATCATCATTCGAAACAATAAAACTTGCATCATAACATAAAAGTGAAACTTATCATTTTCACAATGTTCAATTTATAGGGGACCCCGAATTAGCTTCGGTGTTTTGTAAATATTTTCACATTTTTTAAGTATTTTGTATTAATATCAGACCTTGAACTTTAAGTGATCTCTGAAGTGCTTTTTAAGCTAGAATCAAAAACATGACAGTTAATTTTTAAATTTCAAATGATTTTCATACTTTGACGAGTTATTAGCGGCCATCTTGTAAAAGCTACATCTGTCAAATTGACTGTCATTTATTTAGTTGGATTTGCCAAATCACTATAATTTTAAAAAATATACATATATTCTGTTTGGGTTAATGGTGTTTGTTTGTTATAATGGTGCTATTCACAGAGTAGTGGATATACAGGGTTATCCATTTTGCAGTTTCAAAAGTAAACGTAATTAAAGCACATGTAAAATATTTTTTTCATGATATTTCTTTTTTATTATAAAGTTTGAACGTTAGCATTATATGTGAAACACTACTTCATTTAAATGAACATCATGCGAATTGTTGCAAGCATCGATTCTTTTGAGGTAATTTTCGACCACTTTTTGACATATATTGGGCGTTATCTCAGCCATTGCTTGACGAATGTTGGTTTTAAAGTGCTCAAGAGTTAAAAATTTATCTGAATAAACACGGTCTTTCGCGAAGACCCACAAAAAAAAGTCCAGCGTTGTCAAATCGCATGATTTTCGTGGCCATTTGATATCGCCACGACGGACGACGCGACGAGAAATAACGCGGTCAGGAAATGTCTCTTTCAACAAAAGCCATATTTGCTCGAGTTGTGTGGCATGTGGCACCGTCTTGTTAAAACCACATATTCTCCAAGTCGTTTTTTTTTAATAGCGGGCAAAAAAAGTCGTTTATCATATGACCATAACGCTCCGAATTGACGGTGACATTCGTTTCATCGTCGTTTTAGAAGCAGTAAGGTCCAATCACAACTCCGGACCAAAGAGAGCACCAACAGTGACTTTTGGTCAATGTAATAGCCTCTCTTCAATTACTTGAGGATTCTCAGAACCCCAAATACGACAATTTTGCTTATTAACATACCCACCGATGGAGAAATGTGCTTCGTCGCTGAAGAAAATTTTGTTCGAAAAATCGCCGTCCAATGCACCGCCTGTTGTTCAAGCACCATCATTCGAGGTATCTATGACGCGACGTTGTGCATGGTCAGCTGGCTTCAGTTGTTGTGTGAGCTGGACTTTATATGGATGTAGTTGTAGATCTAAATGCAAAATACGCCATAATGTACCGTAAGACAGTCCTAATTCCTGAGAACGACGAGGAATCTACACATTCGGGTCCTTGGCAACACTTTCACTTACAGCAGCGACATTTTCAGTGGAACGAGCGAAACGATAATGCAATATCTGTAACCAATCTGTAACCAATCTAGTCTTCAAATTTCTTCACAATTTCGCCAATTGCTTGCGTAGTTGAACGATTATGTAAACCATAATCTCCTCTTAAAGCACGATATGTGGCTGTGGCAGAATCACCATTTTTGTATTAGTTTTTAACAATTTTTATGCCTTGTGCGACGGTTAAGCAATCCATTTTCGTAAGTGTCGGACTTTCAACTGAAAAAAAAATTGGCTTAACAACTTAGCTTGACATATGTCAAATTACAGCCCTATACTTTTGAAACTGCAAACTGGATTACCCATTATATTGTTTTCCAATAAAAGTTTTCATTAAATTTCAATTCTCCATGTGGCTACAACGAATGGTGGAAACGGTAATAAAACTTTTCTTGCAACAAAAACTGCGACTACAACATTTTTGTAATGAATTTAAACAATGTCAGTGCGTCATTGAAGTGTTCATAGTTCCATTTCTAATAATGGCGTAGTTTTTACTTATAAACGTCAGAAATTGACAGCTTCAAAAGTGTCAATAATTATCAAACTGTACGAAAGGATTTTCGAACAAAGTCGATTATTTGTAGCTCACAAAACCATACCTTTCACAGATCGTAAACTGTAAAAATTTAGCCAAACTTTGAAAATAAATGACTAAAGAGTGAGCAAGATAGAAATATATAACCATAGAAAACGATCTATATTTTCTGACCCTAATTTTCGTTGCAAAATCATCATAAGTGAAGAAAACCCATTTCTATGTTAATGAAAAGCGCTACTTCCTTTTGTTCTCATTTGGTCATACAGTTCACGCCAAATTAAAATCATGCACGAGAACTGGCAATAGAGGTCGTGCGATTTACACCCGTTTGAATTTTTGCTGTGGGACTTTCTAAAGTCAAATATATATTCAAATAAGGCACCGACCCATCGTTTAAATACAGTTTGAGTTATTGAATAAAAAGTGAAGTGACCTGCCCAAAACATAACTTAATTTTTTTAGGTTTGAGTTCCTTATTTTGCAACCCCTATTAGAATACTCATCATTGACTTGTAGACTCTTATACAAATCATATTACAAATTTACCATACAATTCGAACAAACTGGCACTTAGATCATTCTCATTATCGAAATTCTATTGAAATGTCAATTATTCGGAAATTGATGAAGCAATCATTTCTGATACATTGTTAAACATCTTCCTTCATATATAAACTCTCAAAACTAACAATTAATGCAGTTCTTCTTTGAAAATTCAAAGTTATAAATACCGCGTCAAAATTTTTAGATCTGCATTTCTTATTGTAATCTAGCATAACAAATAATAATAAAAAAAAATATTTGACAAAGTGTTAATACAGCAAGTTAACAAACGTCTTCGAAAAACATCACTTTCACATTTCAAAAAGAAGAAGGTAAACCAAATCGATTTAGTGACTAACGTGATTGACGGAACTAGGTGTAGGTGGGTTCGTAATTACTATGCCATGCCGGCTTCAGTCGTTTGAACGAACCTACTATGTACATAAATATATTTATGATGCAGTATGTGTACATATTTTATTCAAAAATTAATTGAAGTTAGGAAAAAAGAAAGAGAGAGAGAGATAGTAATTGATGTGTTTAGTCCGTTGACCTAATCAATCAACTCAACACCATCGACAACAAGCAATTTACATTCTCGTTCATTTTCCCTCATCAGTTTGTAAAAATGTTAAAAGTATGAATAGGTATAAACGTGAGCATAATATACCACAACCTATAACATAACGATTAACTTAAAGCCGCAAATCGCTTTCAAATTGGTTACAAATTTTTACAAACCATTTTCCCGCACATCTTATTGGACAGAAGATATTTTGTGTAAAAAGAAACACTTTTGCGGATACAGCCATATGTAGATAGTTATGAAGACGAGGGGGTGGGCGGTGTGTAGTTGGAAGGAATGGCGCATATTACAACTTCGACTTGAAGCACGCGGCGGTAAGAGTAATTATATTGGAACCCATCATGCATACCTGAGTGCCGGAATGAATAGACTCCTATTGATCTTTAAACATTGCTAACGTATGTCGATAACTTTAATGAAAATTACCACACGCTCCCATAGTCTAAGCCTAGCCTAGCCTAGCCTAGCAGCTATAGGATCATACCACACGACCGCACTGAACAAGATACTTTTCATAGATACACTTTTACACCGTTTTTTTTGGATTTCCATCATCATCACATATTATAAAGCTAGAGACAGAGATGTTATAGCAATCTCCCACAGAGTTTAGGAGGAGTCAGTTTTGCAAGTTTTGTATGTGCGGATAGGTTATCTTTTAATTTTACCTAAGTTTTTGTTGTTGTAAGAAAGTCTTCCTCTTATAAAAGGAAGCCATGCAACAAAACCAAAAACAAAAAAAAAAAACTCAACCTTTCAATCCACCCAACAAAACGGTCCCATGCATAACCTCGTTATTAAGACAGTAACTGTAGATCAAGGAAACTCCTTCCTCCCATCAGGGTCCCCAGTCGCAGCGGCAGCAGTCCCAGGCCACAATGATCTACGGCTGGGTCGTCGCGCACTATCAGCGCACATATGCAGATTAAGATTATGAACACTTGATTAGACCGCTGCAACGCCATCATGCTGCTGTATGTAGCTGTGGCCACTGAGCTGAGCTGAACTGCAACAGCAACAGCAATAGCAATAGCGACAGAGCGCACGACTGACGTCTTTGTCCAAACTGGGAAAGACTAACTATACTACACTCTACTCTATAACCCACCAAACCAACTTAACCAAACTTACCATGCCAGACAGGGTAGCAGCACAGTGGTTAACCAATTCATCGATGGGTGTACAACAGCAGTCATTAGACAGAACAGACAGATTGAGATAAAATGCAGCAACCATCCTTGGCAGCAGCATTATAATACCAATACATACATGTACTTTACTAACTACAACTCAACTCAGTTTGCAGTTTCAGGGCCGCATTTGTATTTTTTTAGAAAACGGTCACCATTTACTTTCTTAGAATTCTTCGAGAAGCCATCATTCATTCAGCGAAAGTTACTTGAATTTGACAGATCTTCTCTTAGCTGCCATAAAAAACAATTTAATGATTCAAAATGGCGCCAGAAGTCACCAATATGTGAGAAGATTCTTTTATTATTGCAAGTGGCGGCAAATGTTAACTACGTATGCTTTGTCATTTTTGGTGAAGTTATGTGAAACATGAAACGCTATATACAGCTTAATTCCCCAGTGTTGTGAACTTGTATGAACATACCCTAATTCTTGTTTCCCCCTTACAAACTTTTAATTGACAAGAAGGTACCGTGTAAACTTGTCACTGCAAAAGTGACTTAAACTTGACAGATCTACTTTTTGCATAAATCAAAAACAAGAATTCAATAAATATTTTGAGTGTTTTACATTTTAAATAATACCAGATGACTTAAACGTCATAAATCTGTCAAATAATTCTTTTAACTATTGCAAATTGACATTTTTAAAGTGTAACTAAATACAAGTTTACTAGACTTCATGACTCAAAATTGTAAATGATTTAGTAAAACGTTAAAGCCATTTTTAGTAATTTACTAAGCTAAACAGATGGTTTTCCTAATTTAAAACGCCATCTCTTAACAATTTGCTAATGTTAAAATCATGGAATGGCTACTTTAACTTTTAAAGATTTGCTAAATCCATGTGACATCTATTACAGTTATTCTTATAAGAGCTGTAGATGGAGTGGTCCATTCAACAGTTGGGAAATTTAATTAATAGGCCCGTTTAAGAGTATTTGCTTTGTTTATTTTCTTGAACTGTCACATTTTAGACATGTTTGGATGCTCGTTTTTTAATAAAATCCAAATAGCAATTTACTATTTAGAAAAACGAAAAGAAAGGTTTAAAATTTTGGACTACCTTAGTAAATTGTAAATATTTAGCCAATTGTTAAACCCTTAACAATAGGTTGTTTAAAACTTTGCGCCCATATTTACTTCTAAATGACGAAATAATTCAATATTGCTGACAACTTTTGCGATATTTGAAAGCTTTAGTTCCGCCCTGTATGAACTTACACCCCTTTCTTCTATCGCCTCACACTTTCAACATGACTTGAAACAGCCATGTAAGCTTTTCATTGTTTAAAAAACCGCAATTCTCCGCTGTTCGTGGTATATTGAGACTCTCCCGGCGGCGGCGGCGGCGCAATGAACAATCTCGCGACGAATGCGATGGAACCTTAGTGTTTTTTGAAGATACAAATTTTTGCTAATTTATTGGCGCATAGATAAACGATTTGAGTTGAGCAAAAAAATGTCTGCTTTGTGTTCACAAGAGTTAAAGTTCGTTCAAAGATAAAAGATGTACGAGGCGACAAAAAGGAGACCGCTTGCTGTTTGGCTAAGACAACAACGACAACGAGGACGTGCCATAGTTCATGTTTTCGAAAAAATCACCCAAAAACTGTGTGGACTTAATTATAAGCTTATAATGTAAGCGCAGTCCTTAGCCAAACGATTAAAACTGCACTCCGCATACACCCGTCTGAACACAATACCGCGTGTACATCAGCAGCAGTGGTGGCAGTGGCAGCGGCAGTGGCGGTACAATTTCAACCACACGTATCTGTGTCTTTTTTGAAAGAGAAAAGAAAAGAAACAAACGATGACTTCAGGCTTCAGGGTGAACTGATTACTTATACGCATGCATGTCAACTTAAGTTGTTCCCTTCATTAACTTGTGAAGAACTGGCTTGAGATTGAGATTATTTTAGTTTAGTCTTTTTTTATTTGACCAACAAGATACAAGTCGAGTACGAGTATCCATAGGAACGTACTTTGGTGTCCTGGTAATATGATTGGAGTTCCTTGTAACATGGTAATTGCATTCATTACGCCTAAGTGAGTAATTTGGTTCCTGGATATCGAGTGTTTTGTGTTACCATTAGCAGCAGCACTAGTTATAATAGTTGTTGTTGTTGTTGTTGGTGGTAAATAGTGCAGGTGTTTTGCTTGTAGGGTAAATAATGTTGACTCATTTAGCCGGGTGTTGGGAATTCATGGAGTGCAAACTTAAAAAAACGAAGTAACTTCTCTTGTGGGTTGATCGTAATTTAATGCCATGGTAATACATCATCAATATACAAGATTTTGTAATTTGATACAATGCGGAACAATTTTTTTTGTATACCTATTAACTGTTTTTTTTTTTTTTGGTAAGGGTTAACAACTTTTTTAGAATTCTATTTGGTTTATATTTTACATTTAATCCAGCTTTAGGGCCCATTATTTTTTTTCAATTAAAGTTACTTACCCGAGGGAGTTAAAACCTGCTTGTTATAAAAACTTTTTGAAACTTACTTTTTCTGGATATTATATTATATCTGTTTTGATTCCATTACTAATTTTTTTAAATCATGTCCATAGATCTCGAGCTCGTTTGAAGTGCAGGTGTTGGCTAGGAACATAGACTAAGAGCTTGCCTTTTTGTACATTAGAGCGTTGTGTAGCTTTTATAATCATTTTGACATATTTATAACGTTGTTGTCAATTTAAAAGTTCGTTAGAATAGTTCGGCATATAATATAAGTTTTAAATCTTCTTCAATAATGGCTGTTATGTTTTGAAATAAAAAAGATTGTATAGGGTCCGCCATCTAACGTTTTTTTTTTTTCAACTAGTGAACTAGTTTTAAGGGGTTTTGTGTGAAATTTTACACTCGCAGGTTAAGGCAGCTGCTTGCCGAATTTACAATTGAAAATTTAGAATGAAACAACAACAACTTGTGTGTGCTACCACCAAGTTTGGCTGGAGTTATAGCTATTTCACGGGGGCCAACCCGATCATCAGACTCCTTTAGTGGTGCTTAATCGCTTTATGTTCAATTTAATTTTTGAAAGAACTTTGCCCGAGCTGGGCTTGAACAAGCGACCTAGCGTGTGAGGAGCTAGTGCACTACGCACTACGCCACCGCACCCACATGAAAGTTGTAAGCCAATCACAGGTTTTTTCGTTCTATCGAACTATACTGAACCGATTAGCATTTTTCTAAGTACACACAAGTAATTGTTGTTGTTTTATCCAGGTTCTTTCTATTATCTCCTCTCTTTTTCATAAGCCAACAATTCGATTGGATTCGTATGAGGAGGGAGATGAGGCGAAAGAGGTTGACGCTGGTCAAGATTTTTAATTTTAACAATTTTAAGGGGTTTTGTGTGAAATTTTACACTCGCAGGTTAAGGCAGCTGCTTGCCGAATTTACAATTGAAAATTTAGAATGAAACAACAACAACTTGTGTGTGCTACCACCAAGTTTGGCTGGAGTTATAGCTATTTCACGGGGGCCAACCCGATCATCAGACTCCTTTAGTGGTGCTTAATCGCTTTATGTTCAATTTAATTTTTGAAAGAACTTTGCCCGAGCTGGGCTTGAACAAGCGACCTAGCGTGTGAGGAGCTAGTGCACTACGCACTACGCCACCGCACCCACATGAAAGTTGTAAGCCAATCACAGGTTTTTTCGTTCTATCGAACTATACTGAACCGATTAGCATTTTTCTAAGTACACACAAGTAATTGTTGTTGTTTTATCCAGGTTCTTTCTATTATCTCCTCTCTTTTTCATAAGCCAACAATTCGATTGGATTCGTATGAGGAGGGAGATGAGGCGAAAGAGGTTGACGCTGGTCAAGATTTTTAATTTTAACAATTTTAAGGGGTTTTGTGTGAAATTTTACACTCGCAGGTTAAGGCAGCTGCTTGCCGAATTTACAATTGAAAATTTAGAATGAAACAACAACAACTTGTGTGTGCTACCACCAAGTTTGGCTGGAGTTATAGCTATTTCACGGGGGCCAACCCGATCATCAGACTCCTTTAGTGGTGCTTAATCGCTTTATGTTCAATTTAATTTTTGAAAGAACTTTGCCCGAGCTGGGCTTGAACAAGCGACCTAGCGTGTGAGGAGCTAGTGCACTACGCACTACGCCACCGCACCCACATGAAAGTTGTAAGCCAATCACAGGTTTTTTCGTTCTATCGAACTATACTGAACCGATTAGCATTTTTCTAAGTACACACAAGTTCTTTCAAAAATTAAATTGAACATAAAGCGATTAAGCACCACTAAAGGAGTCTGATGATCGGGTTGGCCCCCGTGAAATAGCTATAACTCCAGCCAAACTTGGTGGTAGCACACACAAGTTGTTGTTGTTTCATTCTAAATTTTCAATTGTAAATTCGGCAAGCAGCTGCCTTAACCTGCGAGTGTAAAATTTCACACAAAACCCCTTAAAATTGTTAAAATTAAAAATCTTGACCAGCGTCAACCTCTTTCGCCTCATCTCCCTCCTCATACGAATCCAATCGAATTGTTGGCTTATGAAAAAGAGAGGAGATAATAGAAAGAACCTGGATAAAACAACAACAATTACTTGTGTGTACTTAGAAAAATGCTAATCGGTTCAGTATAGTTCGATAGAACGAAAAAACCTGTGATTGGCTTACAACTTTCATGTGGGTGCGGTGGCGTAGTGCGTAGTGCACTAGCTCCTCACACGCTAGGTGAACTAGTGCTTATTTCATGAATGGTAACACTTAGCTCATGTCTGATTTGACAGATGATTAGTTTAGTTTTATCCTTCCGCTAAACGAATATGGTTGTGTATACGCTTGAACAACGCTTAGAGAAGATGCCGATTTTGCCAAAAAAATCATCTTTTCGGATAAAGCTCATTTTGATCTTGGTGGGTATGTCAATTCAAGAGGAGGATATTGGCAACATTTGGTTTCAACAGGACGGCGCGGCGGCGCTACGTGCCACACAGCCGAAGCTACACTCGATGTTTTTATAGCATTTTCAAAAAAAAAGAAGTTATTTGGCGGCCCCTTTATTAATGCTCCAACTTTGCCATGGGGCGAAAAAATTGCTAACTCTCTGAAACCATAAGAAAGTCTGAAATGGTGCGTGATAAAATGAAATGGTAACTCTTGTTGAATGTTTTGACAGCTGTACGAGTAACAAAAACTTTGACAGCTGCTGCAGAAACATACAAATTTAAAAACAAATATAACAGGTTATCCATTTTGCGGTTTCAAAAGTATAGGGCTGGAATTCGACATCTGTCAAACTATTTTTTTATTGAAAGTAGTACCCGTGGCATGATGGTTAGTGCTTTGGACTGTCATGCCAGCGGTCTTGGGTTCGATCCCCGCCTATGACATCAAAATTTTTTTTCATGGGTACTGCCTCTTGCGAGGAATTGACAAATTCTCCAAGAGTAATTCTTGTCATGAAAAGTGCTTTCTCAAATTAGCCGTTCGGAATCGGCTTAAAACTGTAGGTCCCCTCCAACCCTGACAACAGTACTCGCACACAGGAACGGTTGAGAGTTGTTCTCAACGGACTGTTGCGCCACCCAATTTATTTTATTTATTTACTTGAAAGTCTCACATTTACGAAAATAGCTCTCTTAACTATCACCCAAAGCATAAAAATTGTTAAAACCTACTACAAAAATGGTGATTCTGCCACAGCCACATATCGTTTCTTAAGGGGATAATATGGTTTACATAATCGTCCAACTATGACTAAACAAATATTTTATATGTGTTTTATTTACGTTTACTTTTGAAACCGCAGAATGAATAGCCCTGTATGGTTATTCTTTATATGTAAAACAACATAGTCAAATTATTCCTTGATCAGCTACATACATAGCTAAAAATTAAAATATAATTATGTAGAATTCCTTCGTGAAACATGCGTAACGGGTGTTTTTTTGTAGAGGTGGGGAACCCTAAATTGTTAAAAATTTAAACTTTAATTTAATTTTGACTAGCGGCCATTTTGTCAGCTTCAAGTGATGACAATCCTCAAATGTATGTTACATCCACAAAAACTGACTTTGGTTCATGGTTCGGTGGAATAATTGTTCAATAGTTCTTTAAAAACCATTATATTCCACACAGCTTGTGTCAGAATTATAGATTTATTTAAGGATACTATTTGCATCCGTATCGTTTCTCGTTACGAACCCGTGAATTTGCCTCCAAGATCGTGCGATTCAACGCAATTTGACTTTTGTCTGTGGGGATGTGTGAAGTCTTTAGTCTACGTTGATAAGTCCGAAACAATTGAATACTTGACGATATACGGCCCCAAATATTTTAGTAAAATCATCAAAAATTGCACCTTCATATTAGACGATCGGGACGGTCGAACCAGCCGTGGCGGTCATTGACCAGAAATAATACTTAAATTATAATGCCAGAAGATTGTGTTTCGAATTAAGTAAACTTCATGTCAATTTAAAAAAAAAAAATCATCTCTATTTATTCCATTTCAAAGTTATTTACCTCTTAAGAAGCACCCTTTAGTTACACAATCTTGGTAATTTTATTTGTAACTCTCTTTTTAAACAAACACTAAGCTTATGAAGTTTAAAGTTTAAATTGGTGTGAGCAGCTTTTTATTTAAATAAAAATATTGGATTGACATTTTAAAACAAATCGGTAATGTTCTTGTGAGTATGTAGTGCTTGTATCCGTATTCCATGTTGTTTCCGTTTAGTCCAACCTATTTTCCGTCTGGGTCAAGGGGAAGTCCATCTGTTCTGGATTTATTCATAACAAATACACCTTCGTTTTTTTATCAGCCTGAGACAATCAATGATTTAAGTTCTGATCACATTCCAGTTCTATGCAAGATGAATGAATTGGTTCAGCAAAGAGAAGAATACTTTTTGAATCTTAAAAATGCTAATTAGTGCCGTTTTAGATCAGAAATTAAATCTAAACTTAGAACAGTCTCTACAGATTTAGATAGAGTGTGCTGTAGAGAAGATATTGATATGCATGTCAATACTTTCTCTAATCAAATTCTTGACACGGTACAATCATGTATACCAAAAAAGTCTAAAAAACCTTTCTTTACTAAAATGCCTGAACACATTCTGGAATTAATACGTCAGAGAAATTACTTTAACAGGCAATGGCAACGTTATCGATTACCAGAATATCGTGATCAAACTAAATTATATAAAAAAAAGATTAATGAAGAAATTGTTAAACACAGAAATAGAAATTGGAACGATAAATTAAGTAAATTGGAAAAAAATGAAAAACCTTTTTGGAATATAGTCAAAATTATAAAAAACAAAAATAGACGAATTCCAAATATGGAAAATGGAAACGAAGTGGTTTATCAAGACTCAAATAAAGCTAATTTATTGGCCTCATCATTTCTGAACAATCATACCGTGTCACAACAAACCATTCCTTTCTATGCAAGTTATTATATTTTGTATTAAATTGTTTTTAAATAAATTAATGGCGTTTAAAAAGAAACCAGTTATCTTTTTCTTTATTTTTGATCAGATAAACCAATAGACTGCTTAATATGAAAACCATAGAACATACCTAATGTTTTGTCAAACTATGACATTTAATGACAAATGGGAACCACCAAGTACACACTCATAAATGTGTAGATAGAGATACATACGTTTATTAGACTTTTCTGACACTTTGTTGAATATATTTGACAGCTTTAAAAAATAAATACAATGCCGCAAAATTTTAAAGAATTTGCTAAAATGTCAAAGCTATTTTTAGCAATTTACTAAGCTTAAAAGATGATGTACCTAATTTTAAATGATTTCAACATCTTAATAGCTCTTAACAATTTCATAAAGTTAAAACCACGGAATGGCTACTTCAACTTTTAGAAATTTGTTAAATCCATATTACATCTGTACCATTATTCTTATAAGAGCAGTGGATGGATTGGTTCAACAGTTGGGAATTCCAATTAATAGGTCCGTTTAAGCGTATTTGCTTTGTTTATTTTCACGAATTGTCACTTTTTAGACATGTTTGGATGTTCGTTTTTAAATAAAAGCAAATAAGCAATTTACTAATTAGCAAAACGAAAAGAAAAGTTTAAAATTTTGTATTCCCTTAGTAAATTCCTAAATATTTAGCAAATTGCTAATTAGTACATTGTTAAACCCTTAAAAAAATTGGTTGTTAGAAGTTTGCGCCAAATAATTTAAAGGTAGAGTAGTTAAGTTCTTAAAATATCTTTTCTTATATAAAATAAAATTGCAACCCTGAAGGATTTCAAAGCATTTTAAAAAAGTAATTTCTTTAGAACGAAAAAGAATTAAATTTATACATTTTAATTTAAAAATCTCATCAACAACTATATAATCCTTATATCCAAAGCACCAAAAAAGGCTAAAGCAATATTTAAAAAATAAAATACAGCAATAACAAACAAATTCAATTTCGGAATATCCAATTTAAAACTCATAAAACTTTCAACAGTATTATGATCAAATTTTGTTTTCTTTTTTAATTTGTAATTTATTTCCAATAAAGAAAAAAACGTGCATCAAAACTTTTGATTTACAATGCATTTAGATGGTCAATCGATTTCGAATTAGCTTTTTACCTCGTCCACACTGTCCACCGTCAACCCTATCAACAATAGGAATCGAATTTTAAAGGTATGTTTATATTTATATGGACTCGAATACGACTACCTTTACGAGCAAAATATTATAATACCCTTCCCTTGTCATGTTGTGTTATCTTATGAATGTTTCAAACGTGCAGTCACAAATATGTATTTTCGTATAAATCGAATTGTATTTTAAAATAAAAAAAACAACATTTAAATTTAACCTTCTTGCCAGTGTTGCCAAACCCGTTCAAAAATGTGTCAATATTTTATATTCATTTAATATATTCCACTTTCTTTCTCTTCATTTTGTTGATAAAGAGTAAAATAAACACAAAAAATAGGAATACGTTAAACATATTCGTCCAATATATCAACTATAGTTTCCACAACCATTTTTAAGTTATATTTTCTAATTTGAAAACAAGCAAGCAAACTTAAAGGAAAAATTTGATATTGTATAAAACTGTTTGAAATGTTTGTCCAAATTAAATTAAAATGTCAACCACAAATTAACATAAATATTAAACAAATTTTTCTTAGAAAATTCTAGTAGGGTGGCAACGCGACTATTTCTTATTTGCTTAGCAGAAGGTATTACATATAAAAACGGTGTGGTCCGATTTGAATATAGTCGAGTGTGTGCTGAATTATATTACCTTGCCGCTGAATAAATCACTCGGTAGGCCGGACTACATTTTTGCCCACACCGCTTGGGGTCTCGTCTCGTTATTCAAAAAAGAAAAAGAAACAATGTATGTACCTAAAACATAAAGACACACTCAGCAGAGGATAAAACTACCAAGTCCCACGGTTAAATGCCAAACGTTTTTAGTCTTTTTAGAAAATGAAATTCTACAATATAAGAATATATGTACATACATATTTCTCACCGTACGCAGATAGATATCATTAAAGTATCTAGAATGTATATTTCTTTTATTATTTTGCTGCGCACTACTGTTTTTGGGGTAACATTTTATAGGGTAACCTTCAACATGTATAGAGAGAGAGAGACCCATTGACTACAACAGACAATGGAGGAACATATTTTTAAGGTCCCGTGATTGGATCAGCCGTTTCAGGTCAAAGCTTTTAGAGAATGAAAAATGTCATCTGGCATGTTATTTCCTTCAAGATGAATATCTTTACTCTAGATTTTATTTTCTAAACAAAAGGTAATTCTTAATTCTTGTTTACGTTCTGCTTAGCGATGGTATCTTTAGTTATTTTTATTTTATTTTTTTTTTTTTTCAAAAACTTATCTTTCCCAAACTAAAGGTGTTCAAGTTTAGTTCAAAAAAATAATCTAAAAAACAAAGATAAGAACCAAAGTGAGAAACAATTAATTGTATCTTATCTTATCATCTTTCACTGATATGCATTTTTTCGTGGGCATGCACAATTGGAAAGTTTGTTGTTTGTTGTTTTTGTTTTTCGTGTTTTATTTCACGTTTCACCTGATGGTATCATAATGAAGTTTAATGAAATTAAGTTAGAGGGGAAAAATTTCTGATAAGCTTTTTGAACTAGAGATAAGTTTGTGTATAGTGTGGGTGATTGTGCTTCTAAGCTGTTTTTACTTTTTTGTTTTATCAAAAACAAAACACCCACAAAATGCAATGATTTTTTGAATATTTGAATGAATGAACATGTACTGTACATATATTGTGAGGAATGTAAGTAGTTCAAATATTTAAAAGAAAACAAAGAATAAAAATACACAATAACCTAAGGTAGAAGTTGCTGCGGGGAAGGAGTTAAAGAAAACGTTAAAGGCTTTTCAATAATGGTGTCTGTTTTTTAAGTATATATGTATATGACTCTAAATAATAAAAATGTTATTTAAATAATGAAAAAGCAAGATAGCCGAAATAACAGATCGGTCAAATACTAAGCTGTAAAATTGTTTACTAAAAGGTTGCGTGTAAATATTCTAAAGGTTTTTCTTACAAAAGGTACAAGGAAACTGAGAATGGGCCATATCAGAGTGAACAATATAAGGTCTAAACTAGCAGATGTTTATGCTATTATCTCGCTATTATATCGTTGCTAAGCCATTTATAGATTTCCTTAAAAACACGTCTAAAAATTAAGGAATATTGGTGTTAAATTATTACGTATACACCCTATTGCAGCAATGTATTTAAGTTGTTTTTATAGTTAATTTTACTACCATCAAATGAAGTCTACATCAATTTTTTAGATTTGAAATTTATTTTTCAACGACTATTTTGCTTGTAAAGTGTTTGCTTGTGCCTTGCTTAAATTCTAAAATAGTCCTACTGTGGGCGTGGATTCGAAAACTGTCCGCGCCATAGCATTGATTTCCATGCGCTCTAAATGAAGTAGCCATCTCAGTCGTTGGACTTTTACCCTTCTCTGCTTTCCAGCAAGTGTATAAGGTGAATGCTTGCACTCGCCCGAACCACGACCTGGAGAACAGAGCCTTACTTCATCACTTCTACCTGAGGAATGATATTTCGCATTGGCGATCTGAGAACCGTGGTTTTACCCGGTTTGACGACGACTTTTTAGCAAACGCTATAATCGCCGATCGAACGGGCCCAAGTCCCTTGCTCATCACGAAGGTAGAACTCCAGCTCATCTTTGATTCAATAAGGAATAAGAAGTCAGCAGGTGTCGATGGTATATCCAATATTGTACTAAGACACCTACCGATTGAAGCAATAGACATCTACACCACTCTGTTCAACAACGCGCTGAATAATGCATATTATCCAGGGCGTTGGAAGACAGCTGTGGTTCATCCTCTCCCGAAAAAGGGAAAGGACAACTCCAATCCTTCAAATCTCCGGTCGGTAAGTCTTCTTCCAAGCATCAGCAAGGTATTTGAAAAGGTAATCAATAGGGCTCTGGCTGAGTGGGCTGCGTACAACAGTATAATTCCGGATAATCAGTTCGGGTTCAAGGCAGGACATGACACTATTCATGCCGCGTCTAAGCTCGTTTCTGATATCCAATGGAACAAGTCCAAGAAACAATGCACGGGTGCTGTTCTGGTTGATTTAGAGAAGGCCTTCGACACCGTATGGTTAGAAGGGTTGTACCTCAAACTCACCAGACTAGGCATCAGTAAACCATTATTGTATATGCTTTATGATATGCTCAACGGTAGAAAGTTTGTTGTCAAGAGTGGCAATGTAACTTCTACCACCACCTTTGAAATTAAAAACGGTCTTCAACAGGGAGCGGTGAACTCGCCGATCCTCTTCAGCATTTACACCAGCGATCTGATAGGTAGCTTAACTAACGCAATTGCGTATGCCGACGACCTGATTGCGTACAGAACGGCTCGAAAGGTTGAAGTTATTAGAATTCTCTTGCAGCATGACTTCGAGAAGATTCAGCGATACTGCGACGATTGGAAACTGAAAATAAATGTCCAAAAGTCGGAGACAATCTTGTTCCGGACTCCGTTGGCTAAAGCCTCGCGAGATACGTGTAAGAATTGGCGCAAGATGGTCATTGTTGACCCGCACGGACAGGCATTGACGAGCAAAAATGTAGTGAAGTACCTTGGTATCTGGTTGGACCAGTATCTATATTTCGACAGACATATGGATGCTGCTCTGACTAAGGCCAGAGGAGTCTTCGCTCTGACGAAACGGCTGTTTTACAGCAGTCGGCTTGACCCCAGAGTGAAGGTAATTTGCTACATGGCGCTCATACGGCCAATGATTGTTTATGGTTGTCCAGTGTGGTTCAACATTGCCCCTTCCCAAATGGAGAAGTTTCGGGTGTTCGAGAGACAGTGTCTTCGGCGCTGTCTCGGTTTGTATCGGACACCGGAATCTTCTTATCTGCATTATTATTCAAACGAGGTTCTATACAACGGGGCTCGAATCAATAGAATTGACAATTTCGTGATAAAACTTGTTCGGGGTCACATTGCGAGGGCTATGACTTCGACCAACAATCTGATTTTCGGGCCGTTCTATCCGAACGACAACTACTTCGACAATGCACGCTTGAGCGGCTTTATCCCACCAGAGGCATTCCTCTATCTAGACCAGTGCGGCATGATACAGGATAGATTGGCAGTACCGCTTATCTACCACGTCAGGCGAAAAACCGTAGACCGGCGGCTCCTGTATGAACGGGGCATCCTCGCTCGTGATGGAGCGGAGCTGCTTCGGTTCAGTAGGGCTGTGTCCGAAAAGGACCGCATTGATAGGGTGAAGCAGGAGAACCAGTTTTGGTGGCTTCAAACTGCAACTGATAATGGGTAATCCGGGGTGGGGTATCTTTGCCTTGGCCGGCTTAAATACTTGTTTTAGTCTTAAGTTTTAGGTTTAAGTAGAGCAGGAATGGTGGCACAATAAAATTAAAAAAAAAAAAAAAAAGTATAAAAAAAAAACAAAATCTCATAAAATACAAAACAAAAAAAAGAAATCAAAATACAAAAAAAAAAAAAATGCAAACACATATCACAGACAATATTATAAAAATCCACGATGGAATTACAAATAGAAGAACATAGTTGTTTTGCCGATGTGGTTGTTCTAGTTTTAAGTAGTTTGTAGGTAGATTAGGTAATTTTAAGTTTTATTTTAAGGACTTTAGTATGTAAGTAAAAACCCCAAAAAATGATAAAGATTTTAGTTTTTAAACTTTTCTAAAAAAAAAAAAAAAAAAAACATAAATTGAAATAAATAAAATAATCTTAGTTCGTAGGCCGAAAGGCATTAATTTTAAGAATCATGAATTTCTTAGAGCGCCCAATTAGGGTCAGTAAGTTATATTTAAGTAGAATTAATTAGGCTAGTTTCCCATTTTGTCTAGCATGTATGTATGTAAGTAGAGTTAAGTTTAAATGAATAAAAAAATGAATTTCGAAAAAAAAAAAAAAAAAAACTTTTACCCTTCTGGCTAAGTCTACGTCGCTGTACAGCCCATACGGCTCGTCTTTCCATATTCTCCTCCACTCACCTTCTATGCATACGGGACCGTAGATCACGAGAAGAAATTTTCTCTTGAAAAGATCCAAGGTGCTTTATTCCGCTTTTATCATAGTCTATGCTTCTGGACCGTGTAACAGGACGAGGATGATAAGGGGCTAATATAGCGACACTTTGGTCGCTTGAGAGAGGGCTTTGCAAAGATTCTTTGTTCTGCGTTCATAGCGGAGCCTAGGTAGATAAAGTCCTTAACTACCTCAAAGTTACGTCTTTCGATGGTGACGTTTCGACCAAGACGTCGGTGTTGTAGGTCCTTTCTTGATGACAGCATGTGCTTTATTTTACCCTCATTAACCGTTAAATACATTTTTGCCGCCTCTGCTTTAATACTCACAAAAGCCCCATTGACATCACGCTGAGTTCTTCCGATTATGTCAATGCCATTAGCATGTGCTAGTAATTGGGCAGACTTTTGAAAGATAGTGCCTCTTATGTTGACGTGGGAGCTCTGCACTATTTTTTCAAGTACGCTGTTAAAGAAATCGCATGACAGCGCATCACCTTGTTTTAAGCCTTTTTTAACATCGAAAAGTTCGGTTAAATTGTTTCCAACCTTCAAGGAGCAGCGCGAATTCTCCATGGCCATCCTGTACAAACGGACGAGTTTGGCAGGGATGTCAAAACTAGACTTGGCTCTATAATGCTCATTCCTGTAGATGATGTCATTTGCAGCCTCTTGAAATCGATGAAGATGGTAACCCTACAAGCAGAAAAATTGTTTGTCTAAATCAACTTTCAACTAATTTAAGATTGAATAAGAGAAATAGTTAAGAAAAGCAACTATGTATCTCTTCCATCCAAAAATTACCTTTTTGTTGATTTGATATAATGTTTTGCATTCCTCTTTATTTTTATAATTAACAGGGACTCATGGGGTTAACATGTTTAGAGTTTAAAGACAGTGCGAGCTTTAGGAAAATAGAGAAGGATGAAAGAGAAGTTACCGGTGTACATTCTTCTTAAAGTTTTGAATATCAAAATGAGAGAGAAAAACAGAGTTGGATCAACCATTCCACATTCTAGATGTGCGGTTAAAAAAGATTCTATATAAAGGGTGTCCCAAAATTAACGCAAGATTTGAATTAAATAGAAAACGCCGTTTTTAGTCTTTTGATAGTTATATTTTTATTGACTCGTAAAGTACATAGGATAGGGTTATGTATGGAATAACACATCGGACAAATGGCCTCCACGGCTTTGCATGCACATGCGCACTGTTTTGTTGAAATTTTCCATGACCATTCTGCATAAATGTGGCTGAATTTCGTTGATGCAGCGTTGAATCTCCTCCTTTAATGCACGGGTGGTAGTGGGCTTGTTGACATAGACTTGTGATTTCAAATAACCCCATAAAAAGAAGTCTAATGGTGTTAAATCACACGATCTAGGAGGCAGGCCAATTTTGATCACCGAAACGAGAGAGTACACGACCTGGAAATGTCTCATGCAGTAATTGAATTGTTTCACGGGCTGTATGACATGTGGCACCGTCTTGTTGAAACCACATATTGGACACATCAATATCATCCAATTTTGGCAGAAAGAACTGTGTAATCATGTCGCGATATCGAGCACCAGTAACAGTCACTGCTTGACCAGCATCATTTTCAAAAAAATATGGCCCAATTATGCCTCCAGCCCAAAATCCACACCATACAGTCACGCGTTGTGGATGCATTTGTTTTTCGACAATCACATGTGGGTTCTCCGAACCCCAAATGCGGCAATTTTGGCGATTGACAAAGCCATCAAGATGAAAATGTGCTTCATCGCTTAGGATGATTTTGCTCGAAAAATCAGGGTCCACTTTAACTATTTTTGAAATATTCTTTAATAATGAAGACACGTTTTTCTCTCGTGTAGCGCTCCATTTTTAATAACCCTATACTGTTAGCTGTCAAATTGCTTTTTTTTTCAGGGTTGCCAACACTTCACTGCACAAATGGCGGCAAATTCAAATCTTGCGTTAATTTTGGGACACCCTTTACTTGACAGTATATAGAATCCGAAATTGAGCTCAAGTGTAAGCTGATTAGCATTCTTGGAAAAGCGAGTATTACGGCTGAATTATCTGAGGGGTGGAATGCTGTGGCTACTTCGACAGAACATGGGTAAAACAACGAAATGCAAGAAACACTGTTCGAGTGATCTAAATATTTGGGTTATAAAGTTTTTTTTTAGTTTTATCGCGTATCATTTACAAAGCTCCTTTTTGGATATCCAAAAGACTTAAACTTGTTTTTGGGGCATCAACCCAAATATGCGAGTTTTATTTTAGACCAATCAAGGCTTTATAAATTACAGCCAAATCATAAGGCGTGAAAAATTTTGACGGAGAAATCCTAAGCACCTAGCAGTATTTTTGGCAAAACCAATATGTGATAATTCCATAAGAGTTGATCTGTAATGCACATGCCAAGTACTGAAAGTTGATTAGTTTCTTGGAAAAAAGTGCCACTTTTCGGGGGAAGGTTACACTTTAACGACAGAAGTAAGCCTTTAGTTTTTCAAGCGTTAAATTCTAAACGGTTAATAATTCCCCATACTACAATGCTTTCAAGATCGGAATTTAATGACCTTATCATACAAGAATTTCAATTTAGAAATAAATATGAAAAACTGAGGGTACTGTCGTGACAGAAAAACTGTTTAATGGATTAGGAGTGGCAGGCAAGAGATATTTTATGAATATAAGAAAGAGAGTCGGGAACAAGCATTTATTTTATGAATTTCAGACTTGAATTCACTTGAAAACAATTAATTTGTTTGTTCCACAATTAATTCGAAAAAAATATTTTCCGAATTTCGGTTTGTTCCATTTTCTGAACGCATTCAAATCACTTTGTAAATGTTCTGTCAAAAGAATACAATTGCAGTTAGATTGTTAAGTTTGGGATGAAAAACATTTAAAACGTTTTTAATGATTTTACAAACCGTCGTCGGTCGTTTTGCTTAGTCTTTTTTCAAAATCATTGCCAATCGATCTTTGCTCAATCAAAAATGATCATGAAACCAAGAATTTACTTTATTAACAGAATAAATCTGATATATTTTAATGTATCTTATAACTTTTTTGTTTGAATTTAAATTCATTTTTCCCTTAAACTTGCTATTAATATTGCATTTTTGTTTAAAACACCAGTAATTTCATTTAATACCTATTCAGTTTAGTTTGACAGTTCGAATCAGTTTCGAATTTTCGAAATCGATAAGAATGCAGAATTCTATACTATTTGATTTTACGTGAAATTGAAAAGTTATATTGGGCGAGTGTTTTGTTCGAAGCACAACTTTATTTCTCATTTGACATTACTAGTGGGGATCTTGAGTCTCTTGGCTTTATAGAAATTAACATTTATAATGGATTGAAAAAACCCACTCCTAAAGGGAAAGTAAATATAAATTGAATCCTTCCTTAAAAATGATATTGTTTCAAATATGATCTCATGTATGGTAAACTAAATTTAAGTTATCTTTTAATAAATTCATTAAGACCCTCATATTGATGAGCTTCAATAAAATAAAATAAAAATTCTATGTTGTATTTTCTTACACGATGTCAACGTCAATTTATGATCACAATAGCATTTAGACGAGTCCCCTTAAAAAAACAACAATAATAATTATGCTGACCTTTGCAATTTGACACTGATAAACCATTAGAACATAAATTACAAGCGAGTATACTGTAGTCAGCCAATGAATTTGGTTACATAGACTTTCAATTGTCATGGGATATTTAAAAAAACATATCTAACGAACAATATCGACCTTCGTTTGAAAAGATGATATTTGTTTTTTTTTTTTCTCTTCTTGATCAATTGATCATTCTGATTGTTGTAAATTACTTAAATATCAGTGAAGGGGCTTTATTGTGAATAATAATATGACTAAGAGATCTATTCTATGACAACGACGACACCGATCGATAATGTTAATGACCTATGTTATATCATGAGACAATTATTTATGAGCAAGAAGCGTTTTTTTTTGTCTTTCTATGGCTCAAAGCTGAGTTAAGACGACCTATTTCATATAAAAGAGGAAAAAAGACTCTCAATAGGAGGTTGGATTGTGAATTGGTAATTTTATACCAGGTTGATATTTGCATAGATTATAAATGTCATTCCACTCATATTATAGCTTAAAAGTATTTATTATTTAATTTTCGTTCTAAAGAACTCGAAGGTCATTTTCATTTTTTGATTGCTAAAATTTTTTATAGAAATCAGAAGTTCTTGTTATAATTTTAATGAAAACTTTCTAAAGTTATGTGAAGAGAGAAATAATAATATAACGATGTCATAACTTAATGCAAGTTTTGAGTTTGCATTAATTTATATTGTATCTAAAGTGTAAGCAAACCTTAATAAATCCATTTGACACATGATGGCTAGCCATTGCAAAAACTAAGATAGTTGTCACTTTTGAAGCTGTCATCTTTTGACATTTTAGAAGGAAAACCTATGTCAAAAGTAACAACCCTTTAACAATCCATTTGACAAATGATGGCTATCCATTACAAAAACTAAGGTAGCTGTCACTTTTGAAATTGTCATCTTTTGACATTTTAGAAAAAGACCTATTCCAAAAGTGTAAGCAACTTTTTAACAATCCATTTGAAAAACTTATGTAGCTGCACTTTTGAAGTTGTTATCTTTTGACATCTGGCAATTAATAACTATGCCAAAACTATGGACATCTTGAAACTACAGTTCTTTTAAAAAAAAATGTTGGTGTTCATCTTTTAAAAACTCAAAATATGATTAAAACATTTTTTAAACATTTGTCAATTAAAATTTAAAATTTTAAGCATTTCATTCCGCCTCCCTAATCATTGTAGCGTCTTCCAAGCGGAAATCTTAGCGATCAAACAGGTTCTCTCAAGAGAAAACGTGATATCAACTTCTGATATCCGCATCATCTCTGAAAGTCAGGCTGCTATTAAATCTCTTAACGGTGTCTCAACCAAATCAATCTCAAACGGCCCTCGATTGTCGATCGTCTCTTATGGATATGGCGCAGCAATTTAACATTCACCTCTGTTGGGTGCCGGTCCACAGAGACATCACAGGAAATTGTAGAGCCGATGAACTCGCTAAAAATGGAACCGTCATATCTATTTCACATGAAAGGGAGAAGATAGGTATACCGATAGCTACATGTAAACTTCTGCTAAAAGAAACAGCTTTTGCGATAGCAAACTCTAGGTGGCACAATTTACCAACATGCGCAGCCACTAAACTCATATGGCCTTCACTGAACCTAAAGCGCTCTAAAGACTTGTTATCTCAAAGCAGACTTCATATTAGCTCCCTAATAGGTGTCCTTACGGGACACTGTCTTATAGGCAGACACGCAATGCGACTTGGTGTAGCCTCAAATGACTTCTGCAGGAGCTGTATGGACGAGGAAGAAGAGGAAACAATCTCTCAACTCCTCTGCACTTGCCCTGCTCTTTCACTAAGACGCAAACTTCATCTGGGAGAATACTCTTTTGATAATCCCAGTGAACTAGCTTAAGGGTAGGTCTCATGCAGAAGCGAACTCAGAACTCATGTAAATGTATTTGAATGTATTAGTGAAAGAACGTTACTCTCTTCATTATCAAATTCAAAATTTGAATTTCTTATTACTCTATTTGCCTCTTGATCTTTTTTGTCTCTCAGAGCGAGGGATATATTTCCGCACAAGCACTCAAGCAGCCAATAAAAGAAATAAGAAATAGATATACACATTCACACAACAAGATATATGGATGAACAACGTTGCATGATAAACCGGTTTTTTTTTATGTCTAGTTAGGTAGATTTGTTGTTGTGTTTTGCATATGGTTCGAATCTTATAAAGCAAGTGGGTATTTTGTTATCGATGGAGATGTTTTTTTCTTGAATTTCTTTTGTTGGTCGACATTTTCTAATTATTGAAAATACTTATTTTGTTTTCATATTTTTTTGAGAATTTTTTTCGTGGGACTGGTAAAAAGAGAAGAATCGGAGTAGGCTCACTAGTATACAGTGCTGCCGCTCAGGAATTTAAAAAAACATTATTTTAGATAAAAAAGCATTATATTTTTTTTTAGGAAAATTGTAAAAGCTGAAAAAAAGAGATCTTAAAAAAAAATGAAACCACGTCTTGGCTTGTGACAAGTAAAACAAATATTTTCAAATAATTATTAGAAGTATTTTATTATAGAATTAAAAAAGAGGCTGGGAGGCGACCCACACTGATAACTTCCCATCCCGTCTGTCGATTTGTCTTGCTTAAAAGTTTGTCTATATGTATCAATTTTTACCAAATTTGCGTACTATTTTTTGTAGATTTTATTTTTTTATGAAAAAACGGACTGTTGAATTTTTATTAAAAAAATTACTGAATATCAGAAACAATATTTTCTGTGAAATAAAATAAGTTTGAAGCCAATATTTGTAATTTTTGAAAAGCTGTTTGAGTCGAAAGTAAATTTTTACCAAGTTTTAGTATTGTTTTTTTGTTAGGTTTTTATTTTTTGTAAAAAACCTGTCAATTAGATTTTTCTCAAAATTTTACTGAATGTTGACAACAATATCTCAAAGTTTTAAAAAGATATTTGAGTCGAAAAACAATTTTTACCAACTTTTATTAATTTTTTTGTTTAGGTTTTTATTTTTTGTAAAAAAAACTGTCAATTTGATTTTTCTCAAAATTTTATCGAATGTTGAAAACAATATTTCCTTTAAGTTAAAATTAGTCAGAAGCCGTTATCTCAAATTTTTGAAAAGATATTTGAGTCGAAAATCAATTTTTACCAACTTTTTTTAATTTTTTTTTTCGGTTTTTAATTTTTTGTAAAAAACCTGTCAATTCGATTTATTTCAAAATTTTACTGAATGTTGACAACAATATTTTTGAAAGATAAAAGTAGTTTAAAGCCAATAACTCAAAGTTTTGAAAAGATATTTGAGTCGAAATTCAATTTTTACCAACTTTTATTAATTTTTTTAGGTTTTTAGTTTTTGTAAAAAAAACTGTCAATTCGATTTTTCTCAAAATTTTATCAGATGTCAAAAACATTATTCTTCATTGCACAAAATTGTTTTGGAGATGAAATCATATTTTAGTCGTAAAATTTTCGAGGTGACAAATTTTTTTTTTCAGTTTTTTTGATTTATAAAAAAAACCGTTAATTGGATTTTTTTTCAAAAATATAATTGTTTTGTATCACGTTACAATATATAATATAAAATTTAATTCAAGTCTCTAGCGTCATTGGTTCATGAGATATTTAGGTTTAACCAAAATGTTCACCTTTTTTTTAAACTGCTATGGTAAAAAAACCGCCCACGCAATTTTCTTGAGAGCCCTTTCTGCATCTTTCTGCCTTATTATCTGTATAACAAAATTTATTTGAAGTCGATATCTCTTCTGGTTCTTGAGCTATGGACGACGAAAAAAACGTCGCGAACGTACGGACGTACAGACGTACGGACGTACGTACACACGCACGCACAGACATCTTTCTAAAAATCTTTTATTTCGACTCTAGGGACCTTGAAACGTCGAGAAATGTCAAAATTTTCAATTTGTCAAATCGGACCCATTACAATAACTTCCTATGGGAAGTTAAAAACATACTGAGCATCTTCACCACGATCCCATGCTCCTACCATGCAAAGTGACAGCGAAATTCCATCAAGTAGGTAGGTGTATTACATACGCGTTGGAAAAAAAGGACATACATACTTATACATAGCTACCTTCCTTTTTTATATGACTTCTGCCTTTTTCCTTTATCTAAGGAAAGCAGCTGACCATGAACAAAATCACAAAAAAATGCAATATCCAGGAGTGATAGTACGCAAAAAAAATCAAGAAAACAAAATATATGACAGCGAATTCACGATACCTACAATACCTATTTACCCTTTTTTATACCTACACTACAATGTGCAACAACAAAACTTGCCGAAAGTTGAACCAAAAATCAAATTCTGCTTATACGATTGACTACGTAACACCCAAATCACGATTCCATGACCTTACATCATAGCACATACTAGAAATAAAAAAATATGTCTAAGAAAAGTTTTTTTTTGATATTTTCTGTTATTGTGTACCGCAAGCCTACAAAACAAAGAATAAAAAACTAAATGAGCCATGAGACCAAAAACAACAACAAAAAAAAAATCTGAGAGAGAATGGGCGGGCGAAATTCTTTTGCAAAGAATTCTCTTCCTAAGCGCTGTATTGCAGCGGCATTCTTGGGAACTGGAAACTTCATTGTGTGCGTTTACAAAGAAATTTGTTGTTAAAAAATGCAAAATAGACCTCTTTTATAAAAATTAAATTAAATAAATAGTGGGCGCAAGAACTTTTTACTTTTTTAAATAGAATAAACAAAATGCCAAAAAAAAATAAAAAAAATATTTTGGAATTATATAAGCTCCCAATCCCTCACAATTGCACCACAAATGTTGTTATTTTGAAATGCATTTTTAATTATGTTGCGACAAATATTTTTTTTTTTCAAAATCCACACTATGTGTAATATATATGGACCTTTTTTTTAAAAAAAAAAGTTAAAACTAAAAAAAAAAAATCAGTTCGCCCCATGAATTACCAAAAAAAAATTGGGAAAAAAAGAAAGCATTTTGGATTTTTTGTCTAAAAAAGTTACTATAACTATTTAAAAAAAAAAAAATTAAAAAGCAAATATCTGCACATATCTTTAGAATTTGAAAAAAAGTTGAATTGACTTAGCTGGCTGTTATACTTTGGAAGTCCTATCAATTATTGCACCTATGCCACAATGCAAATTTGCCCTATTTTTCATAGTTTTCTAGAATTTTTCTTGGAATAAATAAATAAATTAAAAAAAAAAAAAATCGGTGCTATGTATAAAAATGTATTGTTTTTTGGAAAAAAATATAAAAAAAATAAAAAATTATATTTAACACACTGCCCCATTGATTTTCCCAAGTAACTACCTGAATTTAATGATTTTTTAGTGATTCTAGTGCTGTTAAGGAACAAAAATTTTTTTTAAATTTTGGATTCCTTTATAAATATTTAGCCCAATATATTTTCAATCAAAACCCGTTTATTTCGTTTAAATATTTAAAAAAATGTGAACGCTACAAAGCTAAGCGCAAAGCACCAATCAATTTTTTTACATGAGACATGCCCTTAAAAGGATATCAAATATCTTCTTCGCTTTATGAAAAGCTCAAAATGGTTCGACTTAACACCAAGGAAACACTTCTAATTCAAAACTGAGCGACTTTCAAGAGTTAATATCAAACCAGTTTCTGAAAATTTTTGTCCAAAGTCCGGAAATATCATATATCTTTCGAGAAATTTCCTTGCATTCTTTCACTATTTTTGAATATTTTTCAACTATTATTATGATTCACAGTTTCAATTTTTACATTTAATCTGTCAGCTGTCAGCTGTAAAATTGTAAATTGTTTTACTGCTACAAAACCTTTAATGGCAGCTGTCAAACTGAATTTTTGCATGGTTTCCCAAAAATTAAGTCAATTATACTGGCAACAAATTCGTATTTTTTGGAACATCCTTTAAAAGATATTGGTTGGAAATACGATCATAAAGTTGACATGACAGTTAAAATATTTGATCCATTCAAATTAGGTTAATGATATGAGTTGTCATCATGTGTGTATAGTTGTCAAACCTTGAGGTTTATCTTGTTCTTGATGCGTTGATCACATGTTCGAACTAAATAATATCGAACGAAACAAAAATATCAAACACAAAACTTATCAAAGCTTTTGCCGCTTGATCATCCTACGCAAACTGAAACTGAAACAACATTGGGTGTTCGTGAAGTTGATTTAAAAGCCTATAAAAATGTACACATTATGTATTCGAATTAGTTCTTCTCCTTCGAGTTTTTTTTGTTTTTATGACCTACTGATCATACCGCCACCGCTATTGACACCTCAACCCGCTGCATACTAACGAGCCCCTTTCTGACATAGATACAACCGTCTTTTCTTGAGTGGAGAGAAGCCTTGTCAAATATATACCCACTTATGTGTAGCTGCTGGCCATGGTAAATATACTGATGAATGTAAAAACGGCGCTAACTCAAGCGAATCGAAATTACACCTAAAGTCCATTGAAATAAAACTAAATGCCATGAGATATAAATTTCCAAGCTCGGCAGCACACCCGCAGCAAACTATTATAAGCTCTATCTCCGCATCCGTCAGCCTTCACCAAACTCCAAAAGTTTTTTTTGCCGATGCTGCTTAGCTTACTTTGGTCAGACGCAGTAAGCGTGAAAATCCCTTCCACACAAAAACATACAAACGTACCTAACGTAACCACATTAAAATCAGACCATTTTTCTGAGTCATTCAGACAGTTTGTATAGATCTGTGTGTCAAGCCATGCCATGCCATGCCATACCATACCAATTTACCAGCAGAGCAGAAGAAACAATAAAAGCAAACAAATTGGTTGCTGCTGTCGTTTTAGTTTGTTGATTTGTTAACGTTATTTGAGCCAACAAGTTTTTGGCCATCGCCACCGCCAACCGCCACCACCATCACCAGCGATTTACCTTACCTGACGCTTTACAGACTAAGACTGCTGTTGTTTTTGCTGTCACTAGAGCGCAAAGATTCATTGTGTGTATCTTGAGATAAGATTTCAGAATCAAGATAAATCGTCTAATTACTGCACCTGCGCTATGCGCTATGTTTGACAGCACTCATGATTATTGTCACAGAGAGTTCTGCTTGTTTAGCGTCGCGTCGTCGTCGTTGAGCATACAAAATTACTTAACGTTCAAAAACATTTGTAACGATCAACGCCACCAACTCAACCGATACTCGACACCACCGCCGTAACAGCGCAGCACTACAACAAAACAACACAAATGACTCAAATCCATTTCCGGTAAGGTGTCATTTAAAACAACATTAGTGCTGACTGCTGCTGAATTATCAAAAATTACTTTGCAAAAGTCTGTGTACATTTGTACAACCTTCAATTTCAGTAGGAGTAGCAGTATAGCAATCATTAAATGAAGATTATAGAGGGCTCTCTGAGCTATGTACAATATTTAATTTTTATTGTAAGGGGCTTAACAACCTTTTAGTGTGTTGTCATATTTTTTTGTGACATCATTTTTATGGTTGAAAATATTAAGTCATATCTATGACACATGAGATCATAACATTCAAATGATTTATAACAACATCCACATCTAGACTCACCATAATTGTTGTTGTTGAAGAAAATAACATTTTTTTGACACATTTTGGGTCTCAATAATACCGTAAGTAGTTATTGTAGGTATATAGAGAATAGACGGGGTAACGAACCTTGCATTCATAAAGTTTGTATTATCTTAGGACTTATTGCGATGCTAAGCTCATTAATCAAAAAAAAACTAGTTTCGAGGTCAAAAGAGTGTAGAGATATTCCCACGTGTTTTATTTTTACTTTTCTTCGTTGTTGTGTCATTTTTAAGTATTTTTTGTTGTTGTTTGTTTGACCAAAGGATTTATTTAGACTGTTAGTAATTATTTCCCACGGCTTTGTGAATGAAGTTTTTATAATCTTTAGTTTTTGTTGATTCTTGTGAATGGAAAATAAATGTGATCTTAAGCCTGTTATATGATGTAATGGGAACTTCCGAACTTTGGCAGGTAGTAGTGACCATATTGTTAAAGCGACATCTGTTGAACGAGCTTTTATTAATTCAGTTTGGTTTTATCAAAAATACAATGAACTTTTTTTAGGATCTGCTTTTTAAGAAAGTATTGTTCCATAATAAATACGTTGTTCTAGCTATCTTACTTACTTAAGGTGGCGCTACAATCCGGGGCGGACCTGGGCCTCAACCAACATGCGTCTCCAGCCAGCTCGGTCCCTAGCTAGCTGTCTCCAGTTTCGCATGCCAAGTTGGTTGAGGTCCTCACCCACCTGAGTGCGCCACCTGAGTCGCGGTCTTCCTCTACTGCACCGTCCCTCGGGATTGGATTCGAAGACCTTCCGGGCTGGAGCGTTGATGTCCATTCGCTCTACATGACCCAGCCATCTAAGCTGTTCTAGCTATACTGTTTCAATTTGTATATGTATCTCTTAACTGTCATCTGTCAAATTATATATTCCAAATTCGTTTACAAGGTAGGACATGAGTCTTAAAAGGTTTTGGAGCCTTTAAATTAATTTAGATTTTTAAATGAAATAATGAAAATGATTTGCCAAATAATTGAAAACTAATATTCCTAAATCTTTTCTTGCTTCTTTTACTTCTTATCGCATTGGGAACGAAGTTCCAAAGGCGTGTAAAATGGACAACAAATTGCCGCTTAGTAAAAAGGTAGTTGAAACGAGGTTTTATGAGTATAAAGGTCCTTGTTGAACTGGGGAAGTTCAGGCCGCAGTGTAGATAATCCGGTTGTCGGCTTTGAATGATTTTATGCAAGTTATTTACCGATCGGAAGTTAAGTAAGTTGTCTAGACTACAGCTAGAAAAAATCCAACAAATTGGATACACGTTCATACTGACACAGATTAAAAACATAGCGGGTAATATTGTGGTATGCAACATTTAGTTTGCTGCTATTAGCAGAGTTCAAATTACAGAAAACTTCAAATGAATATAGCGATTTAGTCTTTGGTGGGGGTGAAACGTTTATTTACCTAAAGAGCGTGAAGACTGCCATAAACTTTTCCAATAACACTGTTATTGAAAATAAGTTCTAGATTCCTAGCTGTGTTTAGATAATCAATTATTTCGTCTCCCAACTTTAAGTGGCTTAAAACCGAAGGATCAAAGATTTTACCATGGATCTTCTGATTGTTGATGTAAGTGGATTTATAAGAAGACGGTTCCTTTTTGAGCATTGTAGAGTAAGGTGTTAATCCTCATTAATTTTAGCTACATCACCATTATTCGCAGCAAGGGGTCGACTTAAAAAGAGCTGTACATCATCAGCATAAAGATAAATCATACAGTGTTAAACAAGTATAAGTATGGGTCCGAGGATAGATCCCTGAGGCACTCAAGCAGAGACATTCAGAAAGGAGTAAAATCTTTTCATTTGCCACTATACATTGTTGTCTACCATTAAGGTAGGAATTAACTAGTTTACAAGACTAAAAGCCAGAATTATTTCTCATCTAATTACAGAGTATTGGATGACTTACAGTGTCAAAGGCCTTAGAAAAGTTTAGTAATGTTAACAGTGTCATTTGCTCATTATCTGTTGCGATTCTTATTTCATAAGTCACAAGAATTTAGGCTGATTTCCAATTGTGCTTTGCTCGAAAATCAGATTGGCAGGGACTTGAGAAGTTGTTGATCGATAAGTAATTGTGTAGCTGCTTTGAAATAGTTTCTTTGAAACACCTTTGAGAGAAATGGAAGAATGACAATGAACCGGAGCTTTGTAGCATTTTTAGGGACAAGGATTACTTTGACTTTTTTCCAATCTAAAGGAAACTTCAATGTGGTTAATTTGGTTTTAAGTATGTACATAAATAATAAAGTTAAGTAAATATGGAATCAACAGTTTAACGTGCTTAGGTTCCATGAAATCTAAACCTGTGGCATTTAACTTGATTGATAGTGTGGCTCCCACAATATCCTTAGAATGTTGAAAGAACTGGGAAGTCATTCCGTAATTTCCGAAACGATAATCGTCAAAACGATTATCATTAACGATATCGTCAATAATTTGCTTCACGTAACTTTATCAATATCGTCTCGTCAATCGTTTTCAGTATAAGATCGTTCAGTGTATTTCAAATACTCTTATACTATGACTGAAATGTCAAAATGAACTCAACGAAATATAATGTTTGTTCAATAACTTGAAAATGTTATTAAACTTGGTTTTTCTCTTTGGGAAATTTTTAAAATTTGCAAAAAATGTATTGTTAATAAACATGCCAACTATATTGTGATGTTTATTGTTATTGTTACTTTTTGTGTTTTTATTTGTTGCCGCCGACGATAAAACTATAATATCAAAGTGCTTGTGTCATGTCTGATATTTTTGTAAATCAGCTGCAATAATAAACCCAATTCTGTCCAAGGGAAGGAAGATAAGACTCCATTTTATTCACAATGAACATAACTTGGCTTCAAAAATATTTTTTGTTTAACTACTTTGGATTAGTGCTTTGTGCAAGAGCGATAGTAAAATCGTTGCCTGTCGAATATACCAATGTTAATCCGCCCAAAGTTTCAATAGTTACAGCAAATTTTAATATTGAAGTTATATACGACAACCGTCTGGCGAATTTATTGTTTACAATATCATTATAAAGTCCTTTTTTGCAATTCCAAAACTACAATTGTTTTATTTATTTAACAACAATTAAGAGAGATTACAAATGTTTTGTATATAAAAAAAATGCTTACATATGGGTTAGAATAGATAGAAGATCCGATTTATCTCTTAATTTTCTTCGTAACCGAAATAATTGTTTTTTTTTTTTTGAGTTTTTATTTTCATTTTGTAACAAAACTAAACTACATCGAAACTTTTTTACTTCAATTTGCTTAGTTATCAATTGAAATTAATAGCAGACGGTAACTACTTAGCTATCGTGCAAACGCTATCGTTTTGAAGATATCACTTTGACGATTATCGTCTTACGTGAAGTGAGACTATCGTTTAACGATTTTCGTTTTACGGAATGACCCCCCTGTTTATTACTATTTGATTTCTCTTTAATTCGAGAAAATGAAGTTGGGATTAAGTTTCGGGAGATAGGTGTGGTCGTAAGCAATCAATGTCGCCTTTCACATGGTATCCCTATAATGATATCTCGCCAGTTGTTCCATAGTTTTTTGAAGGATGTCGAAGTTTTTGTCGTTCTAATCATTAGGACTCGACGACGTAATTTCATAGTCTGTTTTAGTCAATAAATGGTGGCTAATTCGAATTTTGCTTCAATTTCAAGATAGCCCGTAATAGTACCTACCTGGAAGAAATAAAATTACCTTCTCTGTTGATTGTACACTTTGTCATGACTGATATGTAATTGAAATATGTTCATTGTTTACTGTGTATTTTAAACTAGGGGCTGAAGTATCTTGTTATATATTAACAGATTTATTCTTTGTTAATTTTTGTTACCTAAAAGTTAAAGAAGAAACCTGAGAGACACCTCACATGTTTTATCCACTTCACTCAACGTTAAATTTCTAACTTATTAAGCTAAACGTCGATTAAGTGAAATTATTTTCCACTTCGACAGCTTTTTAACTTACCTTGTGAAGTTATTTTTCTTCAAAAAAAAATATTTTTTTCAAAAAACTTAACCGACTTAGTTAACAACATAAATTAAAACATCAAAATTAGACGCAATTTTATCAAAAGCTAAAAAATAAAAAAAAAATGCTCATACGCCCAAGTGTACTTCTGTTAAATCTACGTTTTTTTATATAAATAATGCATCAATGACTTACTGACAACATAATTAGCAATTAAAATAATTAAATTTATTTGAAAATTAATTCGTTAATTGGTGTACATTTTTGACATTCATCCACCGTACAAAATTCTGCTCTTTAACAGAAAATGTTTCAATAAATCGAAATACTTTTGAACACTTCAGTTTGTTTCCAATTTTGTTTTTGACAATAAACTAGTTTGATTGATTTTTGTTCATGAGTCATTTTAATATATCTTAATATATAAAAATCCAGTGTCATACGTATGTATGTTCCCAGTGAACTCTTAACCAAGTCAACCGATTTCGATGAAAGTTGGCATTTTATGTGTAATTTGGTCTAACTTGAGATATAGGATAGTTTATATTTCGATTAATGGTCTAAATAATTTATAATTAACAATAAACTGATTGTCAATGTTGATGTTTGTTATTAATCGTAAGTTTCATAAGTCTCGAACAGATGGGGCCTTAAATCAGATTTTTTACATGAAATTTTCGGACCATCTATCGTGAACTTCTCATAGATGGCGCCACGTGTGAAATGTGATATTTTGATCGATCTATAACGTAACATCGCTTTTTATGAATTATTTCTCATTTAATTTCATGTGCTCTATATAATTCTGAATATTTCTTTTCAACTACTAAATTACAGTTTTTTTTTCATTTCATTAATACAATCTTAATATATAAAAATCCAGTGTCAGCAAAATTACTGTTAGCAGTTACTAATACTATCTACACTAATAATAATAATATTATAAAGAGGAAAGATTTGTATTTTTGTATTGTACTCAAAAAGTACTTGACCGATTTTAATAATTCTTTTTTCATTAGAAAGCTACATTATCTGTACCTATTTATATCTACCCGTGCGAAGCCGGGACGGGCCGCTAGTCAGCATATAAATTTCCAATTACCTGTTTCCTGGATATAAAAAAGAGAAATTGGCCAATATTGATGTTTGTAAATGAACAAAAGAACGATTATAACTATTTTGCAAAGAACTTTGTTTAATGCTACCTTTTATCCTATTTTCACAAATCCGCTTATTGTTTTAAGTTAGGATGCATAACATACATAAATTGGCCTTATACCTAATCAATCAAAATACTTAAATGTTCACGATACCTAGTTAATTTTTGTTTTATCTGCCAAAAGCTTATTTCGCAAATTCATCCAAACAATAAATCGATTAAAAGCCATTAAGTGCTTATTTTGTTTATATTTTTGTGTTGTATGTGTTTCACTGATAAATGTTCACAAAAAAGGTTATACCTAACAAATTAAAAAAAAATTAGGTTTTTTTGCAATGCTCATATCGGTCTATAGTACCTATGGCACTACATATTATTATTTATATATTTAATTTAATTTAGCTTCGTATCGATAAAAAAATTATTGGAATGCGTTTTATTGCTCGACAGATTGGATGAAGTCATGCTGCCTATCAATCATTGATAAGCACGATAATCCCAGGCTCACTATACAACACAATACCAAACCAAACCAAACAGACAAAGCATATTGCAAATTATTATTAAGCACAGGGTAGGCCAAAAGTGACTTCTTATTTTAAAGTGATAATAACTTTTATAGATTCAAATTTAATTTAATCCTCTCTAAAAGTTATTTAAATGAACCTACCAAGTTTGCTCTATAAGCATCTTAAAAAAAGAAAAGAACAAAAATATCGGGTGATTTTTTTGAGGTTAGGATTTTCATGCATTAGTATTTGACAGATCACGCGGGATTTCAGACATGGTGTCAAAGAGAAAGATGCTCAGTATGCTTTGACATTTCATCATGAATAGACTTACTAACGAGCAACGCTTGCAAGTCATTGAATTTTATGACCAAAATCAGTGTTCGGTTCGAAATGTGTTTCGCGCTTTACGCAAATTTTATGCGTTTTTTTTTTTAAAAAAGTTCTCAAGCTCTTAAAAAATCACCCATTATATTAAACAATGTCCTCTTTTCAATGGAGGACAATAAATACATAATGGGTGATTTTTTAAGAGCTTGAGAACTTTAAAAAAAAAAAAAAACGCATAAAATTTGCGTAAAGCGCGAAACACATTTCGAACCGAACACTGATTTTGGTAATAAAATTCAATGATTTGCAAGCGTTGCTCATTAGTAAGTCTATTCATGATGAAATGTCAAAGCATACTGAGCATCTTTCTCTTTGACACCATGTCTGAAATCCCGCGTGATCTGTCAAATACTAATGCATGAAAATCCTAACCTCAAAAAAATCACCCAGTACAAACGGAAGTGTTATGATCTTTTTTAAATTCAGGATACAACTTTTGATCCACCCTGTATAAAAGTGTGTGTTGTAAAGAAATAGATAGAAACCCACCATCCCTCATTTCGATTTCGTCTGTCAAGTGCCTATATCTGACTTTGACATTTCACTTGGCTTACAATGAATTTAGCACACACATTGCACCAAGGCATTAAGGCGTATACACAATAATTCCCGTGGGCATACATAACAAAAAAAAAGTACGTATAAGCGTTAAATGGATACGTTATGCGTTATCAGTTATCCACTCTATAACTTGGTGTGGTGCGTTAACCAAATTAACAATGATTGTCGTTATAATAAAACAAACGTGTACAGCAGCTGTCAGATTTTTTAGTTTTGGTTGCATAAAATGCAAATTCGTAAAACGTTTTCGTTGGTATTCCATCAATCATATGGTGATACGGATATAGCGTTTGTTTTATTTTTGTGTAAGCTTTTCAAAAAATATGTGTCCTCAATATGATCTCTCTCTCTCTCTGTTCACTGTCAAGGTGTGGTCTAATGCCAGGCGGGGTAAAGTCAAATTTTGTCTGTCTAAATACCTATCTTAGCAAAATTGAACTTGATTGATGTCCCCATATAAAGTCGGGACAGGAGTATTGTATTGTTTTTTGAACACATTTATCATACCTCATACACATAAACATTTAATAAGTAGTATTTATTTCTGTGTCACAATCAAATTATGTAGAAATTTCTAATGGACTGCTAATTTGATCGATGTTCATTGGAATCAAAAAAAACATATGCGAATAAATATTTTTGAATCACTTTGATTTTACCAAATAGCTTAACATAAATTGCTAAACTCTTCACATAAATATCTGATGTTTAATAGGCCTTGATTAGCATAAAAATAGTCTTACCTTACTGATTGGAATATTTTTAAGAGATTGGAATTCTGGTGGAAACAGATGCTGATTAGTATGCAGTTTGACAATGGTAATTACCCAAAAGTGTAGGTCACATATGAATGAGTTAGACATCAAGCACGCCCACCTGTCCGATGCCGTTCCAGAGTATTACTTTTAATCGACAAGTTATGATGATTAAAGTGCCATGTGCCGCCCGTGGCCCTATATTCCTTTTGGTATTCGTATTCAAGTCTTGGCTTCGATGTGCTGAATGCTGATTGCTGAATGCTTTCACTCATAAACAAAAACTGTCATCATCATCAGTCAACTGTCACTTGACTTAAGGTAGTGTCAATTGGGAATATAATGGAAATTAGTTAGAAAATGTCAAAAATTAGCAAATTCTAAGAAGTGATAAATCAACGATGATTTCATTTTTACGGAAATCCGTGTTTATTTTTTTAATGCTACGAATAAGAACATTTCGTTTTGTGCTGCAATTTATTTTGAATTGAATATCTGCCAAATTGAACTGACTCACATACAGGTTGTCACGAGCGACGACGGACGTTACGTTGTCGACTAAATGCGAGTGGGATGTTCGTTTTCGTTTTGGTTTTAGTTCTGGTTCTGTATGACGCCATTAATATTAGAATTGAAATTGATTCTGAAAGTAGGTGGTTGCGGACAGGTAAACAGAGAGAAATGTTGGTATTTGTGTGTGTAAGACAGAATGACAAATCACTCTTCTAAAAGCAGACATAAAATACAAAAAATACAATTTATTTTATTTTTGTTTCATAAGAAAAGGATTTGATTGTAAAGAACTCCTAAATTAATATTCGAGTGGTTTTGAAGTGGTTTTAAATGAAACAAAAAAAATCATTTTTTTTTTTGTTATTTTCTTAAGTGGAATTATAATTTTTTTTTTACTTTTGTTCAATTTTATGGAACGATCAATTTCAAGTGATTAAAGAGCTCTAGACAGCAGACTTTAATACTGCGCAGTCTGAAAATTAAGTTATTTTCTCAAGACAAAAAGAACAACATTTGGCAAATATTGTATTTGTTTTGTATTTTTGGTTTTTGAGAGAAAATTCTGGTTATGTTTGTTTTATTTCTGTCCGTTAATAATTTGACAGATTTTACTTATCAAAACTAAATTTATCCCTAACGCAGACCAATTAAATTCGACTTGTCAATGTTAGTTTAGTTAATTCTGCTTTATATTTTAACAAGTTGAAAGTTCTATTACGGATTTCATGAGTAATGTCACATTTATGTAAGTGATTTATTGCTGTACACACATTTTGCTAAGAAAACTAGAAAAAATAATGGAGAACATGAATAATAACTTATTTGATATTTCTGAAAAAATGGCACTTCTTGTTCTGTAATGAAATAAAAATTAAATTATTTGTTATAACTTTTATTTGAGAATCCAGAAATCAGAGTTGTTCACACGTAAGAAAATAATCTATTTGTGAGGGAAATTTTCACAATTTCACAACTCATAATGATAATCCGATAAATGAGCAAATTAATTATTTACTATATGAACTGTCATCTGTAATCGATTTGATTGGTTAGTAGAACGATAGGTTACCATCTCTGACTGTGTTGGGATGACTCATTTTAATGTCTCGTCATTTTATCTATTTCTCACTGGGAAGGTTAGACAAAATAGTAAGTAAACACAAATGTAATTTAATACAATGCACCTGGTTGTCAAAAGTTTTCGAAATTAAAAATGGCCGCTCAATTTATTTGACATCTAAAAGTTGAAATATGACTCTTGAAGGGGCACTAATTTCAAGATGTTTTCGATTTAGCGGTGATTGAAGTAAGCTTAACGAGAATTTAAGTAAATTATATACAAATAGAGGTGAAGTCGATGTTGAAATGAAATAACATGAGATGCTTTTGGGGTTTCAAGGGATTTTTCATAAAAATAACATCTTACCTCGACTGTGATGACTCATCTATCGTTTTTGTTTTCGAGCAAATATGCAAGTTACTAAAGATGAATTTTTAAAATCTACAAAAAGGCTAAGTTTTATTGTACGGTGAGGTTAAACACATTATTGAAACTGCATATAATTACACGAAAAGTAAATGTTTGCTTCGACTGGGAGAAGACCACTGTAAATAAAAACTATGCATAAATGTTGAGACAATAATGAATGGTTTCCTGAAAACTTAGCTCCAGTTTTGACGACAATGATAATGCTTTTTCCAGTAATCAACTTATATGCTTCTATGTCTCATTTGCTGAGCTTTACATGCAAACATTAGTTTGACACAAAAATATAAACCACACATTTGACAGATCCCTTCTAAACAACATCGCTGTCAAAGATGACAATATCGAAAATTCGTTTTCAATCTTCTTGAATCGTATTCATTCAACTTTTGATCAAGTCGCAACTTTTCAATTGTTTCAATCGAAAAAATTATACTCTTCTTTAATGTTTGTTTATCACAAATGTCTTCTTTTCTGTCTTAAATCATTTAATTAAAAGACCTATGACTTGTGGGTTTATACTTGTAAAGTTTGATCAACTCATAATGACTGCCATTAAATTAGATTAGTGTGAAAATCCATATGATCTTTTAACCACGTGTTCCGTTGATACAAAATGTTTTTCTTTTTTGTCACACCTTTTTTGTCTGAACCAGTAAGATTCTCAAATCTTTACAAACAATCTCCATTTATTTTTTTATTTTTGCAAATACTTAACAAGGTTATCAGGCGGTAGGTAAGTAGGCAAGGTACTAATTATAAAAGTAATCTTCCCGTTTGCTTAGTGACCGCTTCATAACCTATGTTTTTTTTGTTTGTGAGGAGAAAAAAGAAACAATTAAAAAAAAACCTTAAACGAAATATGATTCAACTTCCTCGACACAATTACATATTACGAAAAATGTATATTTACTCAAGTAATTCACGGGATTGCCCAAACAAGACCAAACTAAAGTCTTCGAATGGGTTGGTTGCATTGAATCTTTCTTTCAACACAAATTAATATCTGACAAAAATATCTAAAATTTACAAAAGTTCATCTGCACTGAGAACAGAAATACAATTTTTCAACAACTTGCACTTGCACTTGAACAGAGGTTTAACATAAGTACAAGTACTTCTTCCGACACTCACGAGCCTTGAATCATCGTTGAACCTCACTTAACTCAGAAAAATCCATATTAATTAAAATAGCTGAACAAAGTTTAAAATATTGAATACTGATTGTACAACGAGTGTCAGGCCTCCGCTTAGGTTTTAGGCCGAACTAAGTGATGGATTTTAGGTTGGACATATTTCTTGAGAATTATTGTTTAGTCTCATCATCTTGGTTAAAAAAGAAATTAAGATGAAGCGAAATGAAATACTGAAATGTCAAAAGTCACCTTACAGTCAATGTAAATAGATCCAGATTCATTTTATACTGTTAGTTCATAATTTAACGTTACGTTACTTACATGATGCAATAAAATCGGTAAATAATAAAATTACTGAACCACAGTTTACATATTGAACAATGATTGTGCAAACAGACCCTTAGATTTTCAGATTGATTGTTTTTAGATTGAACTTGAGTTCACTTGAGTGTTGTTTTATTTGACGTGATCAAATCAACTTTACTTTGGTGTGCCCAAAATTAAAAACAAAAAAAAATAATTTTTCTTTGAAAACACTAACGTTGCCTTTAAGAACATAAGTGTAAGCGTAGTATATCAAGAAGAATATACTTACCGGTATCTTTGTATATCTCTGTTTACACTTCAAGGTTAGACCATTAACCGACTTGAGAAATACAAATCTATAGTACATGAACTGACGTCATTCATCGCGTGTTCTTATTTTGTTTTTTTTGCTCTATCTTATCTACTCTACATGAGAGATATACATAACTTAAGTTACATTCAACGAAAGTACAATAAGATGAGGTAAAACAAACTTTGCAATGCTCCGACGAGGACAACGAAAGAAAAGAACGCAAACGGACACGACGACGGACACACGCAGACGTTTCACATTCAGCGCAATAAAATTCTTAGTATTTTTCTCAGAATTACGTTACGTATATTCAAACTGACTTTTCTTTACGTATACGAATGCTAATTGGTAAAGCAAAAAAAAAAAAATTGTTACTTACATTTAAAGCCCGGTTTAGTTCAGCTCAGATCAATCGACTTGGTTAACAGAGCGAGAGAGAGAGAGAGAGATAAAGACCGGCTACTAAAAGAGAAACACCAGGAGAATAGAATGTAAAACGCATCATAAATTATGCAGGACAAGGCCACGCAAATATGAATATAACTACTTTAAACATACCTTCAAAGTATACAAACTGACAACTACTTTATACACGCGCTTTATGCTAGATGCTAATTTATTTCTTTTTCTATCTTTTCAGATACGTCATAGAGTGGATAACATCGGCTTCATTCTCTAAGTGGATTTATTACCAACCATCACACAGGTAACGTGCATAATATATTTCCTATGACTTCTTGCAGTCCTACGAGTATAGTGTGTATATTTTAACTTAAGAATCCGTCCTATATCAATTTGCCATTAATTAGCCTTTTTGAATAGGTATAGTATATAGAGGTAGGGTAGGTAGAGGTAGAATATAAAAGAAAAATCTCAGAATAAGTATCTCATGAATTGCTTTAAGTATCTTTCTATAAAATTCATTAGCTGTATCACGCATTTGTACACTGCACTGCACTCTGCACATTGCACAGGTGCTCTTAATGCACATAAATGCAGATATATGAATATGTAAGTCATGTCGGAGATTAACTGGCAGTTGTTAGTACGAGTACGAGTATAGTAGCAACTTATATAATAATAAATATTTGTTTAATCGAAAGTTGGCAGCGCACACGTTACACGAGAACAACCCGCGTGACACGTTGTTCATATGGGGCTTTTGTAGCTATGTGGTGACCATATATATATTTTTATGGAGAACAAAGAATTTAGAATTATCTGAAAATTGAAGTTTTGTTACATTCTTTGGGGTGACATTTCTAGTAAAACTACTATAAAATTTAAATTTAAAGTTAGGAAATTCCTCAAGCCCCATAAAGTCTTATAGCATCTTAAAACTTACGGACCGGTATTCGGTACTGCTAAAGTTCTTCATTTCATTCTTTCATGACTAGTGCACGTAAAGAGTTCTTTTATTATTCGTTTCTTTACAGAACCTTACACCGAAATCAAACCATGAGGAAGGCAAACAATTTAATCAATCAAAGTGGTATAAGAATTGTAAGGAGACTAAAGTTTAAATAAATAATGAATGCATTCAGAACAAAGAAAAACTAAGTGAGAAGAAGCATAGCCTCTTTTGCTGGAATTTGTTTTGTATTTCTAATCGGCGTTTCCATGTGCTGATTCTTAATGATTGTATTTAATATTTTTGCTTCTCTCTAAGAAAATTGGTCCCTCAACCAGGATTGCAAATTCTGGGCTCATTTTTCTTCGTAACCGCAACAATCACTCTATACATACTTTCAATCCCTATCTGCATGAATTGATGTACAGTCAGCTTTAACCTGTCGAATATCATAAAAATCGTTTTGAGAGGCTTATCGGAGAAAGCATTGTTTGGGTGTGTGAATTGTCCAATGTGCCATGATTTTTGGCACTAATTTGCTGAGTTTAGCTATGTTGGATTGGAAACCGCTGTAGTTTATCGCTTATGTGCGGCTTCAAGAAAAAGACGAACAGAATTTAGTTAAATTGCTTGAATTAAGGCTCGGTGACCTCTTCTCAATACCTCCTTCTTATAGAATTTCCAATGTGCCCTTAGTTGTGTAGAACGTAAGGCCGGCATCTTGTTTAAATCACATGTCTTTTTTGTTCTGTCCATTATTAGGACTTGCTGTTAAAAGTGATGGCTTTGCACAAGGTCGTTCTTAAAGAAAAATGGATCAATGACGTTTCCAGCATGAAATCTACATGAAACAGTAACTTTCTTCGTGGTGCATTAGATGCTCATAAATCCTAGGTAGATTAACAGTGTAGTTTGTTAACGTTTCCATATTAAGTGTTTTTCATTACTTAAAATTTAATTTTTTTTCGGCGAACAAACGCGCTCCGCGCCGTGATTAAAGTTCATGTATCTTGAGTTTCTGTAGTATCTGGCTGGAGTACCCGTGGCCTGGTTAGTGATGGTAAGTGCGTTATGCCAGGGGTCTTGGGTTTCGTTCCTGCGCCATGGGTAGAGCCTCTTGCGAAGAAATGTAAAAATATTAAAAAACTAATTCTTGTCATGAAAAGTGGTTTTTCAAATTAGCCGTTTGGATTCGACAAAAGGCTGAAGCTACTCGCACACATCAATGGTTGAGAGTTGTAAGTCATTAGGCCCTGGTTCTCTGCGTACAGTTGCGCCATTTAATTTAAATGATAAGTCCCTTAATGATTTGAAATTTGTATGTGTGCAGGTCCAAGTCACGACTCAAAATTGGCCAATCTCTTATGAGTGACCCCCCAAATCAAATTCTACGGAGAGTGGTGATCATTTGCGTCAAATACAGCTATTTCTTGACTAAACGCTGAAATACGATACTGCGAAAAATACTCTGTATAGGACGTTTATGACGATTGTAAAGTATTGAACGTCTGATCCAAACGTCCATTTTGATAAACAATTTTATTATTTACAAGTGTTGTGGGAATCTATGTCCGTCCATGGTGATATGATGGTTCACCTGAATCATTTAATTAATTAAGGCCAGCCTATTTACCAAAACTTAAGCTTTTCTTATTTGTGTATAAAACAATTGAAGGTGTGTCAACAAATCAGATTTCACTAATGCTTATTGCTTATTGACCAAAGTTCTCCGTAAACATCTTTAGCGCCAATCATTTTGTTCAACAGAGATTACCTACCCACGTATTTGCTTAATCGAACTGTAAATTCGTCTTAAAAAAGAAATAAGAATTATTAAACTAGGGATGCTTGTAAACAAGAAGTAGGAACATACATAATGTATGTATATTTTAAATAGAACAAAATGAATATGAACAGATGGTCACCATGTGCCTACAAATAGTGCTGAGTGCTCTTGATGATCAAATGCGCGGGAACCGGCTCATATGAGTTGAACTGAGCTGATTTGTGCCATGCTGCGGCAGCGTCTGTCGTTGTTGTCGTAGCTGATCAACAGAGAATTGATCATGTAAATTGCTTGATCAATGGAATGTTGTCCCGCAGTGGAATGAACTAAAGCGGCAACAAGTGGAATTCCTTCCTTATAAAAAAAAAACAACGAACCTAGGAGGTACTGCGCCAGGTCTGCTATCTTTAGCCAGCTTGAGAAATGATTTACTTTTTCCGATTGTGTTGGGCGAGGACGAGGACAGTAGGTAAGGTAAATATGTACATATATAAAAAGATATTCCAGATATACCGCACCCGAATAATAATAATTGTAGAAACCTGTTACAAGCGATAAAGGCACTAACATATCTACGTATATCTATTTAAAACACAACTTTTCGGTATAATTAAGTTCCGCAGGTTTTGAGATCTTTGTTTTTGTTCACATATGACCGCCAGATCTCATCTGAAAGCGGGTGAGCGACAAGATTGTCGACATCAAAAGTAATTTGCACGCCGATTTTACTTCATGTTAATGCCAATCATTAGCTTATCTAGAGTCTTCATTCAACTTTGTGAGACTATCTCGAGTCTGTGTGAGTCTCTTGTGTGCGACTTATGGATAGATTTTGTATCTGAATCTAAACTGAAAATGAAAACAATGATTTCTTTGTTGATTTAGCTGGAAAAACTTGTTCATTTCTGCTATGGGTACATAATTTCGTGTATCTAGATACATTTATGTGTGAATATCTGTTTTCTGCCAAATTCATACAAATAATATCTATGTAAGAAGCTTGCGGCTATTTGAGCGCCAAGCCGCTATACTCGTACGATCGTTCGTTGACGTTGTCTCTGTCGTTGTTCGATCTTGCTTGCATACCTATATTTGTCGATTAGAGTTGATTGAGCTGAAAACGTACTAATTTTCTTTATAGCGAAATACCACTGTTTGATAGATATAGATTGCTATAATTTTTCCTCATTTTTATAGATAGATAATTTTTCGTTTTTGTTGTTATTGTTGAAGTCCATTGGTACCCAACTTAATATAATGACGACTTTTTGTGGTTCACAGCAAATAACTTTTTTGTATCGTATCGTCATCGCGTCGTCGGTCGTCGTTCGTCGCGTTTCGTTTATAAGTATAAGCTAAGATAGGAGAAACTTTATTATATTTTTCTAGGTACCTAATTTTGTATCTATCAGTTCGGTTCTCATAATATAACTTACGTGATTTCTGGGATAGTGATGGTGATTTAAAGAATTATTGAATGACTGCTATTGTCCATATTCATTAGTGTGGTGAAAGCATGTGTACCTCTATATAGATACCTAGACCAAAAATGTAGGTGATCATGATAATTTGAACTTCGTAGACTTTGGATCTGGAGTTGTTAGGCATAATTGGTATACCTTGCCTATACTAGAGATTTTTATTTATAAAGAAAGTAAAGTCATTTTGTTTGAGGTTTGATTTTGGAATAAGAATTTTGCAATGAATGATTTCTATTTTCGTTTTGTTAAAAATGTTTGCTCATTGTGAGAAATCATTATTATTGAGGCATTCTTTTATCGTTTGAAGATAGTTTATTATTTATAAGCCGTTCTTAAAGTAACAGAAGTTTTAATTCTTCTCTATTCAAACTCTGACTTGTGTAATTCACACGATAACTTTACGAATTCCGCCTTTTTGGAATTTTTTTAAATCGAATGTGTAGAATTGACATAGACTTTATCTTTAACGTGGCCATAAGATAAAGCTATTAATTTTTGTTTATATCGTAACCCCTTTAGTGGGTTATGAATACCCTTATAATGAGTAGACATAGTGCGAGAAATTAGGAAAGGAGAAGAGGATTAAAAAGGACAAACCGATGCATATTGGTTTTGAATATCTGCACATTGTGATGAGTGGGAAATATTTAGCCTGGTAAAGAATTCCACATTCGTGTAGTGCGACTAAAGAAAGAATCCCTGTACTTAAAAGTACGTCCGAAATTGGGCTCAAGGGTAAACTGATGGGCATTCTTAGGAAAACAAGTATTACGGTTGAATTGTTTAAAGGAAGGAATGCAACTTTCTATTTCACTAGAGAATTGTTTATAGAAATAACGATAAAACAATGAAAGACATGAGACCTTGCGGCGGTGTTCAAGAGAAGGAAATGACTCGATAAGGACCGGTCTCCTATCATTTTCAGAGCTCTCTTTTCAATTCTATCCAAAAGACTCAAGTACGTTATTGGGACAGCAGCCCAAATATGCTAATTGTACTCGAGTTTTGGACGAATAAAAGTTTTGTAAATTATAGCTAGACCAGAAGGGGTAAACAACTTCTTACATCTTCGGAGAAAACCTAAACACTTAGCAGCGTTTTTGGTAATGTCAAATCACTCCATCAACAAAGGGTTTGTGATGCCCATACCTATAACTGAAAGCTGTTCAATCCCCTCGATGCAATTACCACCCATGAGAAGTGGGATTGGGGAAGGGATACGCTTTTGCGATAGTAGACAGCATTGAGTTTTCGAAGCACTAAATTCTAATCGGTTTTTGATCCCCATTGGACAATGCTGTCAAAATCAGAATTAAATGAGCTTATCATACCCTACCGTTTTTAGTCCTTATCTGAAGAACAAGGATGAGAATCTAAATGCGAATATAAAAAGCTGAGTGAACTGACATCAGCGAAACATTTATATGGGTAAGAAGTTTCAGACAAAATATCGTTTAAGAAATAAGAAAGAGTGTCGGAGACAAAACGAATCCCTGGGGCACACCAGCGTTTATTTTGTGGATATCAGATTTGAATGCGTCCAATGCGACTTGAATTGAACGGTCTGGAAGGTAACTTTTAACCCAATAAAGAAGAGATTCATCATACATAACCAAAAGCACGCATTTTCGATAAGAGAGCCTTGCTTTCTCCAAAACGATGTAAAGATTTGTTCCACTATTCGGTGAGATAAACCATGAGATCACCAGTGGACCTATTGCTACGAGAGCCATACTGCCGGTCATTAAGAAGCTTCGTACTTCAAGATATTTATTAAGCTGAAAATTAATTGGCGTTTCCATGACCTTGGAATACAGGGATGTAAGTTTATAGTTAAAGGGGGAGGAGGATTTGACTTTTTTAGGGCGGGCTGGACAAATGCAGTTTTCGATCCACTCGTGAAGAGACCTGTAGAATATAACAGATTGAAAAGCTTACGCAGTGGTTTTGGCAGCGTTGAAGAACACCTCTTCAGAACAATAGCGGGGATACTATTCGGGACAGCGGATTTGTGAATGTCAGGATCCTTAAGTACTCTTATCTTGTTCTCAACTTTCAGGCTTTTTAAAGAGTTGAATGTTTTCTAATCAATTGATTGCAATTATTTAAGACCTAATGCATTCTTCTGAAGTCTTTACAGACTTTTTCCAAATCTTTTCATTCTTTGGAAATATTTGATTGTTTATCACTTATCAGGTTGCAGTGCCTTAAACCACTGTTAAATCCAATTACTTAACTGGAGACTACAAAATATAAAGTTGTATTTTTCTACTATGTAAATGTTTGTTTATAGTTACGTTTAAAGTGGATGCGAATTATAAGGACACAGAAAAACTTAAATTAAATTTCCTAATGCATCTTCTTTGTTGCAGATTGGGATGGGGTGAGTATTATTTTATTATCACATTTATTTTGTGATCTTGTTTAGCGTTATAGCTTTATAGCATATGCTTGGATAGCTGTTTTCCAAATGTGATATAAACTTGAGATGAGTATGTTAGGACCACTTACGTGAGTTACATTTTTCGTTCAATTAAAATTTAGAACGGCAAAACGATTTGCTGTTTTGGAACATAATATTATGAGTGAAATTCTATAAATCCACATTTAAAAAGCTTCATTGGAAAGCTTTATTTTTAAGTGTTTTGTAAATCAAAATATTTTTCAAACTTTTTTAATTTTTGTTTTTATCTGAAAACCTAATTTGAAGACATACTTATTATTCTTAAAAAAATATCCAATTTGAAGATGAAGATTGAAAATTATATATATATGTCAGGAAACAACAACCATACCACCATTATCTTGTGTTTTCTTTAAATAAAGGGGAAGACCTCAAAAATGTGGTAGAAACCACATAATTTTTGAAATGTTTGAATCTATAGTGCGGCAACATTACAACTCGGAATTATTTAATAAGTGGTCTTGAAATGAACCCTGTTTGTCGGATACATAAATCAACAAAAACTAACACTGGCATTATATGTTAAGTAAATTTAAACGGGATGTAACTCTTTCTTCAAATACGATAAAGATAAAACTTGCCATTTCTGGTTTGTTTAATTTTTTCAAATGTTATCTTATAAGATACTTATCTTTAAATTTATGAACACAAAAAGTTAATCGTTGTGAATTTGTCAAACATAAATTCCCAGATGATATCCAATGATATTAATGTTAATTGGCCTGAGAAGATGATCTTTTGCTTTAAGAAATTTAATATCCGTTTAGTTCGGTTTTTCTTAGTTGTTCTTTTTATAACAAATTTATTTTTCGTTAGAACACATCCCAGAAATAAAAAAAAAGATAACAAAACATTTAACTAATGAGATGTCATTTAAATATTCTGCTGCAACATTTGTTATGCGCGGGAAAATAACCTTCCATGTATAACAGTAAAGGTTAACTGATGCTCATAAGTTGTATGCGATATTTTTTGAATCTTAAAGACTTTTGACTTCCATGATCTCAGATGATTTTAATCATTTTGCTTATGGATTCAAATGAGACAAGAATTTAATATTTTAAACTTTTAAACACTACCGATATTTTTTAAATTTCAATTTTTTAGGCTTGGTCATGGTGATGAACGCTTGCTGCTATTTTTTACTTCCAAGAAAACACAGATTTTAGTTTCAAAAAATGATGGTGATAAAATGTTGCTGTTTAATAATTTTTTTCTTACAAACAATTTGAGAATTTTTGATATCTTTCTACTATATAAAAATAAGTCGGGTTTTCCTTCCTGACGCTATAACTCCAGAACGCGCATACTGATTTCCACGGTTTTGCATTCGTTGGAAAGGTATCGGGCTCCGTGAGGTTTATAGCAGACAAAATTCAGGAAAAAATTTAACAGAAAAGCGGTGAACTCCGTTTAGCTTCCTATAGAAAGCTATTGTAAAAGTTCCGATTTGTGGAATTGGAATTTTTTAAAGTTTTTGACGTTTCAAGGGCTCTATATTCTAAACCAAAGCTTACTTTTGGGAACATTTTTTAGTCAACGACATCTCTAGAAACGTCAGAGATATCAACTTCAAAAAACGTATGAAATCTACAATGAAGGAATGATTCTGATTGAGGATCAATGCTTGACTATTGCAAACAAGCTACTGATTGAAGTAGAAATGATTGCGCCAAATCGATCGATGCATGATGCATTGAACCAAGAATTAAATGGAGAGCTGCAATACAATGTTGATACATTGCAGGAATTTGTTCGAAAAAATGTGCCGTTGCTGAATGAACAGCAAAAACAAGTATACGAAACATTAATGCAAGCGGTGGACAATAATACTGGTGGTCTATTCTTCCTGGACGCACCTGGAGGAACAGGAAAAAAATTTGTCAGTTCATTGATTTTGGCCACTATTCGATCAAGATGTGACATAGCTTTGGCGTTAGCATAATCTTAATTGCGGCAACTCTTCTAGATGGCGGTAGTACTGCACATTCTGCGTTAAATTGCCACTCAATTTAAACGCAATGGATACTCCAATATGCAATATTTCCCGATCCAGTGCAGTTTGAAAATTGTTGTTGCAATGCAAGCTCATTGTTTGGGATGAGTGCACAATGGCACATAAGAAATCACTTGAAGCACTTAACTTCACACTGAAGGATCTTCGACGAAGTAACAACATCTTAGGCGGCTTGATGATATTGTTGGCAGGCGATTTCAGGCAGACGTTGCCAGTAATTCTCCGTGGAACGCCTGCAGATGAATTGAATTCTTGCCTGAAGGCATCACTTTTGTGGAATAACGTAAAAAAATTATCGCTAACCACTAATATGAGAGTTCAACTTCAAAATAATCAAAGTACTGCACAATTTTCAAACAATTGTTAGCTGTTGGAAATGGAAAAGTGACAGTTGATGCGACAACTGGATTAATTATTCTTACCAACGACTTTTGACGATTTGTAGCAATTAGCTCTTATTGAAAATGTTTTCCCAAACATTAGTGAGAGCTATCAGAACTATGCTTGGTTGACATACAAATCCGTTGATTCCATAACAAATCCCGATTATGTAGTAAATTATCCAACGGAGTTTTTAAACTCTCTGGAGTTACCAGGATTTCCACCACATAACTTGCAACTCAAAGTTGGTTCAGTTATTATGATATTGCGTAATTTGAATCCACCGCGACTTTGCAACGGTACTCGACTTGCGGTGAAAAGACTTATGACGAATTTGATTGAGGCAACCGCATTATTAACGGAAAGTACGCAGGTGAAAATGTATGTATCCCTCGAATACCAATGATTCGGATCATTTTTTACTTAGAGAAGTTCAACTAAATTACACTTCACTTTTGTAATCGAAATGAATTCATTACTGTTGTGAAATTTTGTGTATTATATTTCCTTTTCAAATATAAAACAAAAAAAATAATTTTTCTTCATCTTTTAATCCCCAAACAAAGTGTTACAAAAAACGAAGCCATCTGTTCGCGAAACGGAGTTCGCCGGGTTTGCTAGTTATATTTAAAAACGAGATTTTCTTTTCTCTGAACTCTTAATAATATCAGATTTATTCAACTGAATCCTTAATAAACATCAAAAGTTCTATTTTTGCAGAATTTGGAAACGATTTTCCTGCTTCCATTTACAAATTGTGTTTCGAAGACAAGTAGCATGTTTCAAATCTAAGGTTTTGAATCTTTTATTGATTATTGAAACTATGTCAAAGTGCTTAAGTCTTCCTAGTGAGTTCATTGATAACATGAGAAAGAAACTTAACTAATATCATAAGTGAAAACGGTGTTCCCGTAGTTTGGCATTTTTATTTCGATATTTTAATAAACAACTTAAAATTAATAATGATCCGCTGAAAAGCTGCACCTCATAACAAACCAATATATGGTTATCTTAATTCATTGGATTATTTTTTATTAACTCTTGACATTCTCAGTGAGTTATCTCATCACTAACAAACAGGTCATAAGTATTTATTAACTTTAAATATTTTAGTATTCATATAAAGGGCAAATCGATTTGATCCGCAGATTAAGATTTTAATCTTCTAATACAAATGGATTAAGTGATGTTAAACCAGCTTGCTGGGTGACCATCAGACTACCTGTTTACTACATACGTCTTTGAAGCTGTTAAAATTGAATAGATCTACATGAAAAAATAAGTTCATGAAGGGTGCGTTTATGTAATAGATTCGATAAACAATTCACGCGCCGGAATTGTAGGGTGATTTTTTTTTTAAAAAGGAAGCATAGAACTTTGTTTTAAATTCAAAACACAACTAATTTTATGGAATAACGAAAATGTTGGCTTATAAAGGAAACAAATTTCATGCCATTCTATATTTTAAAATAATGTCTGGTTAATGGCCTCCACGACTGCTCATATCTTCCCGATATAATTTCGTTAGTAGTGCATCGAATTTTCAATAAATAAGGTTTGGTTTATCAAAAAAGTTTGGCAGCTGTTCAGAAGTTCAATAACTAAAACAAAGCATCCGAAAAAAAAAGAAGCTGGGATGCGACCCACACTGATAACTTCCCATCCCGTCTGTCGATTTGTCTTGCTTAAAAGTTTGTCTATATGTATCAATTTTTACCAAATTTGCGTACTATTTTTTGTAGATTTTATTTTTTTATGAAAAAACGGACTGTTGAATTTTTATTAAAAAAAATTACTGAATATCAGAAACAATATTTTCTGTGAAATAAAATAAGTTTGAAGCCAATATTTGTAATTTTTGAAAAGCTGTTTGAGTCGAAAGTAAATTTTTACCAAGTTTTAGTATTGTTTTTTTTTATTAGGTTTTTATTTTTTGTAAAAAACCTGTCAATTAGATTTTTCTCAAAATTTTACTGAATGTTGACAACAATATCTCAAAGTTTTAAAAAGATATTTGAGTCGAAAACAATTTTTACCAACTTTTATTAATTTTTTTGTTTAGGTTTTTATTTTTTGTAAAAAAAACTGTCAATTCGATTTTTCTCAAAATTTTATCGAATGTTGAAATAAATATTTCTTATAAGTTAAAATTAGGCAGAAGCCGTTATCTCAAATTTTTGAAAAGATATTTGAGTCGAAAATCAATTTTTACCAACTTTTTTTAATTTTTTTTTTCGGTTTTTAATTTTTTGTAAAAAACCTGTCAATTCGATTTATTTCACAATTTTACTGAATGTTGACAACAATATTTTTGAAAGATAAAAGTAGTTTAAAGCCAATAACTCAAAGTTTTGAAAAGATATTTGAGTCGAAAATCAATTTTTACCAACTTTTATTAATTTTTTTTAGGTTTTTATTTTTTGTAAAAAAAAACTGTCAATTCGATTTTTCTCAAAATTTTATCAGATATCAAAAACATTATTCTTCATTGCACAAAATTGTTTTGGAGATGAAATCATATTTTAGTCGTAAAATTTTCGAGGTGACAAATTTTTTTTTTCAGTTTTTTTGATTTATAAAAAAAACCGTTAATTGGATTTTTTTCCAAAAATATAATTGTTTTGTATCACGTTACAATATATAATATAAAATTTAATTCAAGTCTCTAGCGTCATTGGTTCATGAGATATTTAGGTTTAACCAAAATGTTCACCTTTTTTTTAAACTGCTATGGTAAAAAACCGCCCACGCAATTTTCTTGAGAGCCCTTTCTGCATCTTTCTGCCTTATTATCTGTATAACAAAATTTATTTGAAGTCGATATCTCTTCTGGTTCTTGAGCTATGGACGACGAAAAAAACGTCGCGAACGTACGGACGTACAGACGTACGGACGTACGTAGACACGCACGCACAGACATTTTTTCAAAAATCTTTTATTTCGACTCTAGGGACCTTGAAACGTCGAGAAATGTCAAAATTTTCAATTTGTCAAATCGGACCCATTGGGAAGTTAAAAATGATCGCTTGCTTTTTCAAAGCCACAAATTAGATACAAAAAAGGGATTTATCGACTTTAAGACACTCGATATGTGTGTTACGGATAAGAATTTCTCAGTAGATATAAGAAAATGTTCATTCCTTCTGATCTGGAATCTACAAAGTCCTCATCCGTGCAAAACTTGAGTAGGTACAACTTACATATTTGGGCAGGTGTCCAAAAAGAACTTTGTAAATGTTAGGCTTTATAACTATAACAGAAACCTTTAAATCACTTAAACCGTACTGTAATGTTCATGTCTTTCGTTGTTCTATAAATATTTTTATCATTTCCATTCTAAACCTCAAAAAATTCTGCAGTAATACTCGGACTTCTCATCACTTTACGTTTGTCGATGGTCACGTTTTGACCGAAACGTCTGTGTTGTAAGTCCTTTCTTAATGACAACATGTACTTTGTTTTGCACTCACTAAACCCATTTTTGGCGCTTCTGCCTCAATACTCACAAAAGCCCCACGCTGAGTTCTTCTGATTATATCAATGTCATCAGCATAAGCCAGTAATTAAACCGATTTTTGAAAGATAGTGCATCTATAGTGTTGATGTGGGAGTTCTTTACTATTCTTTTAAGGACGATGGTAAAGGAATCGCATGACGACAGCACATTACCTTGGCTAAAGCCTTTTTTGACATCGTAAGGTTCGGTTAAGTTGTTTGCAACCTTTATGGAGCAGCGATGATCATCCTGCACAAACGGACAAGTTCGGCAGGGCCTGTTGATGATAGGCTTTAGACGTTCACATATTACGGCAAAGAAGATTTTGTAAGCGATGTTAAGTAAACTGATTCCTCTTTAGTTGGTAAAGTTTAGAAGGTATCTTTTTTTCTGTATCGGACAAACAGTACTCAAGTTCCATTCATCGGGCATGCTTTCTTCCGACCATATCCTACAGATAAGTTGGTGCATGCTCCTAACCAAACTATCTCCAGCTGTTTGAAGAGCTCGGCATTCAAGCCATCTGCTTCGTTAGACTTCAGTTTAGATATGGAAATCTTTACTTCGTCTAAGTGGGGAAGACGAGATTGTTGGCGTTCGTCGTCTTTGTTGAATGGATCACCCTGCTGACAGATGAATTCATTTAGTCGTCGCAGTTATAGAGTCTGCAGAAGTGGTTCTTCCATATCCTCAGCATTGACTGTGATTTCACTATGATGTTTCCACTTTCGTCTTTGCAGTCTTCGGTTCGAGGTTTGTATGCTTCTGTGTTCCTCTCTCCTCTTCTGCTCATAGAGCTCACATCAAGAATGTGAAATGCTTTACTAAACTTGTTTTCCTTCCAATTTTGAAATCTAAAGCCTTTAAACCAATGTGCGTCGGTATCTTTTCATTATGTTTTAAACATGTTGTGGGTAGTTATAACCTCTTTAAGGTGTGAAATGGTCATTCTAAAAATTCCAACGGACAATTTATGAGTTATTGGCTTAGTGACAAAATTGATAGCCATAAGTCATTTGTCCTTAACTGAAACTGAATAAGATTTGAACGATAAATAAAATCTTAACTCATTTTATTTATTTTTAACCGCTCAAAACAGAATTAAAATTCATACAAAAAGCTCTATAGAGACTTCTTTAATAACATTCTTCAGTACAATGATCGAAATTGAAGCATTAAAATGTTTTTATTATTCTTCAAAAATGTTTCAAAAATAAAAATCACTTAACTTCGAAGCTGTTCTACTTTTTAAAACAATAAAATATTTATTTTTAAGCTTAATTTATACAACATGTGATTATTTAAACAATTATTATTATCATGATACCAATAAGAGCAATTCTTGTTTCAAAAACAAATTGGCTTGTATAGGAATATAATTCCACTGAAAAACCATCAAATTGAAATCGTAAAAAAGCAGTAGCTTTTTAGATGTCATATATTGACTTTCAAAAAAATATGAATATATGTACATAAGTACCTACATTAACCAAACACTTCCTTGAATATTTACATGTACTACTTTATTTTTTAATGTTTCAATTAATGTTTAATTTTGTTTTTATATTTTCTTGTTAACACCATAAACTTTAACTTTATTTATACTACAGAATATTGATAAAGTGACAAACAAGAGAAACGAAACCAGGCTGTGCATTACAACTTGATTGGATCATTTGACAGCCTCTCGACTTCATCATCGGCAGCTTCTTGTTTTGGGTTACATCTCTTGAATAATAATAAAAATGTATAAATGAAAGCAACCGTCAAGCGCGTTCAGTAAACTTTGCTTTGACCTTGACTTAAATGTCACGAGTGTATTTACTATATATGCGATACGTACTTTCAGGTAAATATGCATATTTTTATGACTTAAACAAATACATAAACACTAAAAGTATCTGTGATGTGTGTTTAATATCAGTAAATTTACATAAATCAATGAACGAACAAAAATATGTGCAATAACCTCTTCATCTCTTAAGTTTTATATAAAAATATGTAATGTTTACATTTTTCGCTGGAATATGAACGGAGACCGACCGAACGACGCGACGTCGACGACAACGACGAATCGATATCAACGTCGACACATGGCAAATCGAGTTTATTAGCAAATATATTTTTCACCGATTTGAGGCTATCTGATTAATTTATCAAAAATATCTTTAAAAAATATGGAAAACACTACAACAACAGCAACAAATAAAAACACAAATCTTTTTTGTAAAATCAACTTCATAAAAATTTATTAAAGCAAAATGTGTTTTTTATTAACGTACATACATATGTACTGTCCATACCTATACTTTATAGATACTACACTATAGTTTATACGTACTGAATGTAGATAGGTTCAAGGTTTTCGAGATACAAGTTTGTTTTTTTGTGTAATTTAATATAAGTTCACAACACTATACACTTCACTACACTACACTACTCTACACTATAGAACATCACATCACGCCATACGCATCTAGAAAATTATGGATAGATGAGAGAAAATTAATATCGACTTTATTTTTAGGAGCGAATGTTGATTATTATTAATTTAATATAATAAAGATGTTGTAGCCGATAATGAACTTGTACATGGGTCGCAATAAATCATTAAGCCTTATTTGTTCTCAGATGACCATACATTAAGCCTAAAGACGTTCAAAACAAAAACAACACTGAATGACAACATTTTTTTTAAGGAAATATTTAAGTTATAGACGAAATCTGGAAATGATAATACGTTCTAAGTTTGTGGAAAAACCTTGACTTTTGTTCATATTGAGTATATACTGTTTTTGAACTTTGTAAAAGTAGGGACTTTCAGCAATTTCACTTCTATCCAGCAGCTTTTCCTTTTCGTAAAGTTGTAAAGTACTTTAGAGAACTTTTGTTTGTATTTACAAGTATTCAGAACCATGTGTTTGAAATTAAAAAATAAGTTAAAGGTGCTTATTATAGTTTAAAATTGGGGTCCTCTTCCAAACGATTCGAAGCCCAGTCATCGACCGAACGACATTGAACTTTGAGCTCCTGGGTCAGTTCGGTCGTAGGTCCAAGTCCCGACGCAAAAGTCGTAAAGTTAAAGTCTGCGAAAGGCCGAGTTCTTGTGCACGGCCACCACGAATAATAAACAAAAGATTTGACAGATGACAGCAAAATAAAATGGCCGCCTCGGGGCGCCAAAATCTACCCGCACCATTTGAAAAACCCTTAAACTGAAAGAAAAAAATTGGGGACCTGTACTTAGTCTTAAGTTCAAGTAAATGTTATTGGTACTTCTCTAGTATTGGTACTTGCTTCATACCGGCACTTTTTGGTACTAGTGATTGATTGTTAACAGTTCTGTTCAGTACAGTGAATTGAGGTTATGTCTCACTTAAAATAGTCTTTTCTTTAAGTTCAAAATAGTAACGATCTTATGAATGAAACTCAACTTAATTTTCATGCTTCTCTTGAATGTTTGCACCTAAATTTTTTTTGTATACAAATTGTTTTAATTCTTAGAAAATTGCAGTTTTTAAACAAAACTGTCATTGCAGTTAATGTATGTAGATGATCTGAATTGAAAGCTATTTCTTTCGTTTGTGGTTAATATCCTTTTATCCGATGTAGCAAGATTTCCAGCACTTTTTGGATTTTATTCAATAAAAACACGAAGTCAGAAACTTTAACAAAATCGTAACATTGGTGATTAAGATTTTTTCTCCAATTAGTTTTCAACAAATGTTAAAACGTGAATACAAATACGATACTTTAACTACAGTTTAATTTCAGGAAATGCATTGAAACTTATATGAACACAAATTTCTAAATTTTTTTTAAGCTTAATGAAAATGTCAAAAAATAAATTGAAACAATAGTTTCAGCGTCTAAAAGAGAAATATGTGTTGTTTGTTAAATCAGCTTTTGACGTTTACTTTTCTGTCAATTGCCTTTCCTTTTTCTTGTCCCGAATTTCGAATTTTGTATTGCTTTTTGACAGGACTAAAACTGCCAATTTAAAAAGTCAATTAATACCAAAATGAAAAGTATTATAAACACACGGTTCTTGCAAACTCCTCCTATTCTTATGTTTGGCCAAAATTTTGCCATTAGATTAAAATTTGATGTCGTTTTCGAAGATGTAATCGGTAGAGCTTAATTATATTCGATTAAGTTTAAATCAGCTTAAAGCAACCGAGCAAGTACATAATATAAGGTGTCAATAACCAAATTAATTATCCTGTTCAATTTCCGCAAAAAAATTAAACATAGCGTTCAAAATTATCGCAAAGCAATTTAATTTTGTTTTATATTTAACAGTTGCTTAAGTCAACAAAAGTAATGTCAACGAAATGTTTATAATGATTCTAGAAAATTTCTTATTTAAAAGTATGCTTTTTTTACGGATCTTATAGCATCTAACTAGCGCTTCACATTTTATGAAAGTTAAAATCACAAAATGGCTGCGAACTTCTAGTAATTCCCTTGATCGTTATGGCTTCTCAGAATAAGGTTCGTTTGCTTTGTTATTGCTCACGAGCTGTCAGTGTCAGTGTTTAGACGTATTTACGTGCACCGAATTAGTATTTACTCGGTTTTTTATATTTTATTATGTATGTATTTCGAATTTACAAAACATGTCAACCCTAATCGATGGATTGAAATCAATGAAAGAACACCTCCCCCCTTTAAAATAATCAAACTATCGACAATTTAAGAGTCCGTTTCATGTTTTTCCTTACGCTGTCAATTGATTCCACTTGGCTTCTCGAGCTGACAAAAGCATAACTCAAAATTAACTTGATATCTTGATACTTCGAATTAGTTAAGTATTGTTTTATTGTCTTTATTTCATTTTAGTTCCTTGTATCATATTGTTTACTGAATTGGAACAATCAATTTACAATATCAAATACATAATCAAATTCAATTGAATCATTCGACAACAACAAAAAAACTACAACCAAAATGACAATACCAAATTTGACATGGAGTCCAGTTGTTGTCATATTATTATGTTGATCCGTTTACAAACGAGGGAATCGGAATAAATAAATACAAAAATTATATTATATTGGGCGGTAGATCGTGATTAAATGACGTTCTATTCAGCCAAATGGGGTTTCGAATGACATTTTGTTTGTCAAAAGTTGTTGTTGTTTCTCTTATATTCCTTTCTTTTAATTTATTTGATTTATTCAAGGCAATGGTTCAACGCCATATTTGTTTTTAATCCGTCAAAATTCTTTTTATTTTTTTAACTTCGTTATTTTGTTCATTCTGATCTTTTTCGCTAATCATACGAAACACAGAATAAAAAGAAAACATTTTATTTGAAAATGCGGTGTTGGTTAGGAGTGGTTTATATTTTGGCTGACACTACAATCGATGTTTCCATATGTGACGTTTGTTTAGACGATATAACATATTTGATGTGTTGCTGTATTTTTGTTTTTGTTTTATGGGAATGTCACGTAGAGATTCTTTAGAAAAAATATTTGTTTGATCAATTTATTGATATGGACGTGGGAATGCAATATGCAACTTTATTATGATTGTGACAGGCTTACGAATAGGGTGGGCCATCAGACAGAAAGACATTTAATACTTAGAAGCTATGAGAGGATTGGCAAAAAAATGTAAATTATTATTGAATTTGGTTAATGCGAAGTTATGTGAAATGTGATGGCCTTGGAATTAATGAGATATAGTCGTAAATTCTTTAGTTTTTTTCTATCTAAATCTATAAAGAATTTTGTTGAGTTTTTATGTGGTTATTACGATTCAGATGTTAATCAATGTTTATAAGAAAATTGTGTTTGTTAAATGAAACTCTTCTGCAGTTTTAAGGGACTTTTAAAACATGTTTTATAATATGTGTCAGGAGACATTTTACCATTTAATTTTCTGGAAATACATATAAACGAATTACTATATTTTGGTGTTAAACATCTAGCACAGTCATATATAATTGAACTAACTTGAAGCATGTTTTTAAGTTAAACTAATTATAAGTCAATGAAATCCAAATTATATTTGAAAAAAATTGTTTTCAATTTTAATTTTGGAAGTTGGAAATTTGTTTTAAAAAATTCTCAAATTCCGAATTCAACAACTGAAAATCTTAAAGAAATGATGACGACATTTGCAATTTATTAACATGAAGGAGTTGTTGACAGCTTTAAATTGTCAAAAAACTGTAACATTTTGGAAATACATATGTACTTCAAAGTTATTGTATGGTGAGTGTGTTAAGGTGCTAATAAAGATTTCACAGCTATCAGACAATTATTTATTTAAAGCTTATAAATTACTAAATATCAGTGGATTTTATTATATATGCAGATTATAGAAAGTATCAAATTGCAGATTTAAATATATATAAACCTCTGTTCTTTATTTTAGAATATCAGAAGTAGATTCATGTATATTCACCAATGATTTATACATAGTATTCACCAGTAGCTTTGAAAACTGTCACATCGCTATGCTTGCAGCTTTGCACGGTAAGCTTTTAAAAAAAGTTTTAAATTCTTTTTATATTGTTTCGTAACAGTCTTAGCATTTTAGGAATTAAATTTTCTGCATTGATTCGTGTTAATAGCTTATATGTGAGTTATGGCTGAATCACAAACACGCTTCAGCCTCGGCTTCGCCTGACGTTTACGAGTTCAGCCATAGGAATTCAATGCATGCTATCTTAATGGAACTTCGACCTCACGTTTCTTTTGACAATCGTAAGGAAAAGAACGTAATGTAACGTAATGTGACTCCAAACGGAAGCTCTATTTCAATTATCTGAACATTTGCTTTGTCTGACAGCTCAACAGCTGTAAAAAAATGTCAACAAACAAAGTATTTGCTCTTTTGAGAAATGAAATAATAGAAATGTCATTCAAAGCAACCTCGAAGCAGGCCCGCCGTAACGCAGACGAAGCCGAAGCTGAAGCGTGTTTGTGATTCAGCCATTATTCTTACTTACTTAAAGTGGCAAGTCATATCTAAAATTCAGTATTACTGGTTGTGTCACCAATGTAACACGATAATAATTTCATAAACTTATTTTCGAACTCTGATTCTTTTTTATTGCAGATATGTACGTAGTAAACTTGAACTAAATAGCATAAGTTTTGTCATAAATGTAACAGATATAAAATTTCACAAATCTAGTTTTCTGAATTGAATTTGGTCAATTAAAATTTTATATGACTATAATGATTGTGTCACACCTGTAACTGGCCTAGAATTTCACAAAATTCACCCTAGATTATTACAAAACTATATTAGAACGCAATCTTCAAGGAATTTATTTAAAACTTTGCACTTGTAGATTTAATTAATGCTTAAAGATAATATTTTCTTTTTGGCGTAGACTAGCGAATTTACATATCCACACAGAAAAAAGTCAAAAGGCTTTCATTGTACGATCTTGGAGGTCAATTCAAGGGTCCGTAACATAAAATTATGCTGTTACTAACCTTTTCTTTCAATAAATAAATTTTATCACTGTGTTGTGTGACATGCTGCGCCACACCACCCTATTTTTGAAACCACAGCTCCTGCACATCATGGATATATATCGGTCACCATTGAGTAAAACGCGACAACACCGTTTTTAAGGAATAACGGAGTTACTATTTTACCAAACAGTCAGTATCAGTGTTTCAACACAAATTTAAAGATTATCATTTCCAATTCATATTGAAATGTCAAACCAAACTAAAAATGAATCATCTGACAGCTGACAAAATGGCCGCCAATTAAAATAGTTTTTCCAACATAAGGTCATATATAGCTCTAAAAAAATATAATTTTGTGTCAAACTCGTCACATAGATACTATTTTTATGACATTTCTTATTGGTGTTAATTTAATACACACAAAAAAAGATAGACACTGTCAAACGTTTTCTATTTCAGCTGTTTTATTAATATTGTACTTTTATAAACTTTACGCGCTTACATGTTACGTTGCTACAAGTGCCTATTTTTATTCATATATTTATATAAAAACAAATGATGTTGGAATTATTTTGTATTTTATTCTATACTTCAAACCCTTTAGTTGTGATCCCCTCCCCTTGGCTTGAAATGCGTCTAAGACTTATATAGCTCGATCATTTAGGTACAAAATAAGAAAAACGCCAAAGAAGTAAAAACAGTCAAGTGACACGTATCATCCACGGTCGATGGTCCTATTGCCCGTATAGTCTACGTATACACGTAATAGCTGTATTATGTACACAAGTGTCTCATTGTTTATTTGACGCTATAAATGTTACGCCCATGCTTCAAAAATTTAATTATGTCGTAATAATCTCAAGTACTATAACATCGTATTGTAATGAAAATGTTCATTTCAATTTATTTAATTTGCCTTCTCTTCCTCGAAGATGTGCAGTGAATAAAATGTGATGTATGTAATTCGTTGTGCATAGGTCTTCTAGTTCGTGTCTGTAGCTGTCAAACCGAGTTTGTTACTTCTTTCGACTCTTCTTGCATTGTTCAGAATGTCAAGTTAAAGAAGAATTTGTATCTCAAACCCTTATCACTTATAACAGACAACAACGGACCTATCACACTTGTTACACACCCTAAGAATCTCTCTCCTTCATCACTTCAGAGAAGACTTTAATTAGTTCAAAAAATGTATGGACCAATATCATATGTACTTTTATAAGTTTTACATCTTCGTGTTGTAGAATCTATAAGAGCACACAAATAAAAGAATTATATATTTTTGTATTAATAATCTTTATTCTGGACAAATAGTTGTTTAAATTGTGGTTTCGTCTAAAGTGCGGTATGACAGCCCACATTTCAACAACAACGGTTCAGATAAATAGACAGACGCCCGGGTATAAACTTTTATAAACAAATTGGTTTTGGTTACAGAAAATCAATTAGACGGACGACTTTGTCGTCGTATATTTAATTGCTTATAGCGTTACATATATCGTACAACCTAAAAGTTGTATAGATCTACATATTTAGTACATTTTCAACAAATTGAATTTAATTTATAGTTTACGAGTACTTCTTCCTCATCACACCACATCACTCAACACAACACTCATCATCATCATCCATCAGGCGAATATGCTTGATGCATATGCTTTTCTTTCTATAAACTGATACTGTACTGTACAGTGTATGTACATACATATATGTATGTGAACAGTATATGTACTGATGAGTTTTTTGTTTTGTTGATTAAATAATAACACAACATATATAAACTTTACTCAGCAGGGTAAAGGGATGCATCACAATGAACTTTTGTTTGAAATATATGTTTATTTCTGTCTTTTAATACTAGAGTGCTTATTTAACTGTCACTCAGTTTTTTTTTGTAGACCTTACCAAAGAAACTGTTCTTGGCTTAATATTCACCATTTTTGTGGTGAATTTTAAAAATTCCAATGCGTTGCTGAAATAGTGTATGTATCTAATTTTTAGTAATGAGGTAATTTTTACCTGTCTAACGTCAAAAGATGACAGCTTATAAAGTGACAGCTGCCAAACAGTGGGCTATTAAAAATGAAAGTTTGAACGTTGACATTATGTGTGAAAGCATACATCAATTATATGACCACCACGCGAATTGTTACACGCATCGATTCTTTTGAAGTAATTTTCGACCACTTTTTGACACATATTGGGCGGTATCTCAGCCATAACTTAACGAATGTTGGGTTTTAAGTGCTCAAGAGTTAATCTACATAAACACGGTCTTCGGAATAGCCCAACAAAAAGCTGTGTCAAATCACATGATCTTCGTGGCCAGTTGATATCACCACAACGGCTAGGACATGTCACTTGCAATAAAGCCATATTCGCTCGAATTCTGTGGCACGTGGCACCGTCTTGTTGAAAGCACATATTTTCCAAGTAGTATTCTTCAATAGCAGGCAAAAAAGTCAGTTATCAAATGACCATAACACTCCGTATTGACGGTGACAGTCGTTCCACCGTGCGTCGTTTTCGAAGGAGTACGATCCAATCACAGCCTCTCTTCAATTACTTGAGGATTCTCAGAACCCCAAATACGACAATTTTGTTTATTAACATACCCAGTACCCACTGAGTGAGAAATGTGCTTCGTCGCTGAAGAAATTTGTGTTCGAAAAATCGCCTTGCACCGCCTCCTGTTGTTCAAGCACCCATTCAACGTATATACGACGACGACGTTGTGAATGGTCAGCTGGCTTCAGTTGTTGTGTGAGCTGGACTTTTTATATGGATGAAGGTGTACATTCAAATGCAAAATACACCATAATGTGCCGTAAGACAGTCCTTATTCCATTCGGGTCTTCGGCAACACTTTTACTTAAAGCAGCGATATTTTCAGTGGTACGAGCGAAACGATGATGCACATGCCTTACAATATTTGTAACCAACCCAGTTTCTTCACACTTCTTCACAATTTTTTCAATTACTTGCGTAGATGGACGTTACATAATCGTACCATAATCTCTTCTTAAAGCACGATATGTTGCTGTGGCAGAATCACCATTTATATAGTAGGTTTAAACAAATTTTTAAGCGTTGTGCGATAGTTAAGCGATCCATTTCCAAAATTGGTTTAACAACTTAGTTTGACAGATGTAAAATTTCAGTAGAATGAGTCTAACTCTCGTTGACAGTGATGACGTGGACAACTTCGTTGTAAAGGAAGTATTCTCCCGGTCACCATTTGAATTTTGTTCAAATTAATTTCAAACTCTTGGATCACATGTTTATTGGTTTCGTCTTGAACTCGAAAATCTCGTTTAAGTTACGTACCTATTCCTCCAGAAATCGCTGAAGAGGATTTTTCGCTCAAAAATTGCCACTTTCCAATAGTCCCAGAACAAATTCAGCGAGCACACGTCATTTCTATGATAGTATGCTTTCGTAACATGTATCACTTGAATTTTAAAATGATGCATACCCAAGTCAAGACGCAAAATTCTCCAAGTTGTGGTCTGCGAAAGGCCCAGTTCATGTGAGTAAGACTAACAACAAAACGACTGTTTCGGATTCCCTTTGTTCTTGCATATCTTTAACGTACGTTGATTGTTGATGAATTGCTAGCCAAACCAGTGATAACTCAAATTTATCGACTACACTACGAATAGTCCTTTCAGGAGGATGACCGTGTAATAGGTGAGCATTTTCTTGACAAAATACCCATTGATTGCAGGTGTTTTTAAACTTTGTAATTTGTAAAACAAACGTAATAAATGACAGCTCATTTGACAGATGTAGCTTCAACAATATGTCAAAGTTTTAAAGTTGCAATTAAAAAAACTTTAAACTGAACAAAAAATGGTTTGACAATATATATATAAATATAAACGCAAAAACAGAAATAAAGATAAGAAGTCTTTTTGTTACTAAATAAACTGTAAACGAAAATATAATGTCAAATCAGTCGTTCGTAATACAAGATTCATGTTAGTTGTCAAACTCGAAGTCAAATCATCACATTTGATGAAAGAACTCAAGCTTAACTTTAATATATGACTGATTCGAGACTTAAACCTAGACCTAGAAAATGCTGCGTTTCGGTTAAAACAAATTTTTTTCCACTGATATTTAAAAACACTTTGCACCTAATTTTAAGCTAATTGTTTAACGTCTTTACACCATAGCTTAATATTTACACAAACGAAGCTTAAATTCAGAGGTTCACCTGGAGTACGTACTTATTTTACTATATTTCGTATTTCTCCTTAAAAACAAGCTTGAAAAAATCCTTGTTCGTTACTCAAAAGCCTTATTTTTAAAAGAAAGCATTTTAAGTTGTCAATTTTTTTGCACTTAAGTGTTAACATTTCATTCCGAGTAATATAAGATAGGTAATCAGATATCAGGGCAAGTTAAAATAAAAAGTGTATGTTTACCTTTCGGAATGAGAAAAAGCATCTCTTTTCCCAGTAAATTAACTTCAAAGCTAGAAAAAAAAAGATCACACAACAACTGGATTACATCATAAAGAGGTTTTTGTCTTGTTTTTGAAGCTATAGAGTATGGGGCTGATATAGTGATGGGCGCTCTTTCGCTGCACTGAATCTTGTGAATGGGATGTGTTGCGCATGCATATCGCACTGTTGAACAACATCGCAGACCTTTTTGTTTTACAACATTAAAACAACAACAAAAACACACAACATTCCTATAGTATAACAGCAACTGAAGAATTATGTAAATTCTAATTTGGTCGCCATATGTACGACCCCAGCAGCGTGAGATTGAAATGTTAAAATTAAATAAGACAAAGAACTGGTTTTCTGGAAAATACCACCGTATTTTCTACTCTACTCCGCCATAAGATCTTGACGAAGACGATGAAAGAAAAGATACTGGATTAAAGCAAAAAATAAAAGAACTGAAGACATTGCTCAAAGTAAAAAGGAGTTTCATAGAAGATAGATTGATGATGATGATGGAATCATCACTTCTTACACCATCCAATCCCCCAGACCAGCCAACATCACTCCAAGAAGTATCACTATAACGCAAGTAACCAACAGACACGCGGAAATAGTTTTGAGTTAATTGAAATTTGTTGAGATATGCTAAGACGTATAGCTGAGTGTGTTGAAATTATTTTTGATTGATTTGAGACAAGGTTATACATTTTTTTGATAGACTTTTAGAAAAATAAAATCAAGTTCTAGAAGCACGCACGAAACCTGACGAAAGCATCAGGTGAACATTAGGTAATTTTATAGGTACCTAGTTTCGGTTTAAAACAAGTTCCCAAATTAAGTTTAAATTTATTTTTTAAGTTGTTAAGTGTGTTTTTTTTGAAAAATTGTAATTGCTAAGTGTTGGTAGGTAAATTATTTTAAAGAAGTGAGAATAATAATGTACCTAATTGAGCTAATTGTTTGGGCATATTACGTGACTGTTACTTTTACTTTTGTAAACACTTTATCAAGTCATACCTGAGTAGCTGTCAGTAGCTTACCTGGTTGCATTGTCATCATTAATAGACTTGGCTTCACGCTTTTTTTTAATATTTATTAGAATAGCTTTTCTACGAAATTAAGAAATAGAGTATCGAAGATCATAAAACTCTTTAGACTAAGAAATTTTGCATTTTGTACCTTACTCAAAGATGTTATGTCCAATACATAACATCTTTGAGTAAGGTACAAAATGCAAAATTTCTTAGTCTAAAGAGTTTTATGAACTAGACCCGTACAAAGGTCCCTTAATGCATAAGGTGTTCCTGCTTCCAATTTGTTATTTTGAACTAACTCAAATTGTGTTAAAGTCTTCTTCTAATTATAGCATAAGCGAGACCATCTTCAATTAGGTTCTGCCAAAGACCTTACGAGTAGGAGCATTATTGTTCATTTGTTGTATTGAAGATGTTACGCATAACCTTATATACAAGAGTTTCAATGAATAAGGTGTCAATGCTTCCAATTTGTTATTATTTACTAACTCAACATTTATTAAATTCTTTTTCCAAAAGCTTAAGCGAGATTATCTTCAATTGCATTCTTTCAAAGACTTTACAATTTGAATCATTAATCTTCATTTGTTGCAAGCAAAAAATGCTTTTAAAAATATTTTGATAAAAAATAGACAATTGGAGAGGATTATTAATTCGCCTTAGTTTTTAGCAGTAACCATAGGGTCGTACTACTCAACTGGTTTCCAACAATTATTATTTACAAGGTTTGTTTTGCAAATTCTTCATAAATCGTTACCTAAAGGCGATTCTGCACATTTATTGAAAACATCCTTTATTAACTTAATTTTAAAAAAGGTCCCTAAGAAGATATTTCAGCGTATCGCTTAGTTGTCAAAGTGTCCCATATTCCAAAAATATTTTAAAGCATTTATTGCTCGTGCCTCATTTTTCCCACGGACTTATACTCATTGAGCCTTTGGATGGATTACATCTATCTTGGGGATATCCCAAAGGTAGCCACTTAGGCCCGCTTCTTTTTATTCTTTCCATAAACGATATGGTAATTGTATTTAACATACATTTTTTTTTACATTATTAAATGTTTATACTCTTTATTAAATTAGATCTATTCGATAGATGTTCAGTCTGCTGTGAAAAGCACTTATTAGAAATAAAGATAAGCAATTTTCAGTCAATTGTAGTAACCGTGGCATGATAGTTATATCATGCCAGAGGTCTTGGTTCGATCCCTACCCATGTCATCTAAAGTTTTTTCACGGATACTGCCTCTTGCGAGGAACTGAAAAATTCTCCAAGAGTAATTCTTGTCATGAAAAGTGCTTTCTCAAATTAGCTGTTCGGATTCGGCATAAAACTGTAGGTCCCCTTCATCCCTGACAACAGTACTCGCACACAGGATGGTTGAGAGTTGTAAATCACTAGGCCCTAGTTCTCAACGGCCTGTTGCGCTACCCAATTTATTTATTTATAATTTTCAGTTAATTCCTTTATCATAATAGTTGTTAAAACGTCGTTAAATTTCTTTAAAGTGATTTTAAATTAAAGCTTTTTATATGACGTTTTGGCCGATGTTCATTTTAAGCGTGTATTTTGACTAAATTTAAAAATCTCTTCCTTGTTTATAAGGATTTATGAAGAGAATGTATGTGTGGCGACAAATTCAAACTCTGGATGTTACACCATATTTGAATTTGTAACTGACAGCTGACAGTTCAGTTTTACTTAATATATTGTATTACACGATGTAACTTGTTTTAATTGTTGACTAATATTTCAAAAAACTAATCTTTGCTGTACCTTATGTGACGCCATAATGTCCCGTAAGACAGTCCTAATTCTTAAGAACGAGGAGGAATCGACACATTCGGGTCTTCGGAAATAATTTCACTTACAGAAGCGATATTTTCAGGGGGCTAAAAGATGGTGCAAATGCCTTACAATATCTATAACCAATCCAGTTTCTTCAAATTTCTTCACAATTTTGCCAATTGCTTGCGTAGTTGGACGATATGTGGCTGTTACAGAACAACCATTTTTGTAGTAGGTTTAAGCAATTTGTATGCGTTGTGCGATAGTTAAGCGATCCATTTTCGTAAATGTCAGACTTTAAACTGCAAACAAAATTGGTTCAACAACTTAGTTTGACAGATGTCGAATTCTAGCCATATACTTTTAAAACCGCAAAGTGGATAATCCGTAACTTCTAAGCGTAAAGTAAGCTGTTGAAATGTCAATCTAAGGCAATGTTGCAGACTATAAGTGAAATTCGAAGAACTTCAGGTATGTTTTAAATTTTCGTTTCCAGTTTGTAATCATTTTAGAAATGTTGCTCATTTTTACTATTTTACTAATTTATCAGTTGTCAAATTGGGATTTGTTTATAAATTATAATCTTTCTTTAGATTTGGGACATCCTATGAATGTAAGGTTCTAGTGAGAGCCCTCTGAATTCTAACTATGCAAGGTTTTTTAATAAAACGACCTTATACTTTATTTCATCTATATTATGATATGGTATCAGTAATCTAAACAAAAACTTCTGTGTAGCTATTACAAAACACCAACAGCTGTTTCATTCATTCACTTTATTTCTCTTCAATACAACAAAAGGTTTTGATTAATTGACTCATTATTTTATTTTCGCCTTTATTGTAACAAAACATTCGAATGAAATATTTGAATAATTTATGTAAAATTTCCAAAGGTCATTTAATAACTGTCACAGTTCGTTACATCTTTGTTATATCAAATGATGTCTGGTTATGTGTACCGAAAACAATAACTTACATAACGTTTTTTTTTTCTTTAATTTTCACAGTTTCCAGCTTAATTTAGTGAGTCCCAATTAGTGATGGTTGCGTTCAACAATCACATCCGGCAGCATTTTGTTAAATAGTTCAAGTTATCATTGTCATCATCACACCAAAGCTTTTGAAAAATGCAAACCAAAAACTGAAAATGCAACAATTAAATATCTACACTATCTTGGTTGTATCATGTTCAAGTGAAAGGTAATGAACACGAATGTTATATGTAGGTACATCTTTTGTGTATTTTCGAGTAGATTGTCCAAACCAACATCACACAAAAATGAATAAAATAGAAAAATAAAATACAATTCATCGATTTACCACGCATATGTGGGTTTTTGTAAGCCAAATGGAACTCATTTGATAAAACAAGAACCATATTGCCAACGAAAGTTAATTTTACCTCACTTTTACAATATTTTTCTTCTTGTGGTTTTTTACATCAAAATATTTCAATTAAGGAGCAATTTCGAATTTAATCTCGTTTTAAACAAATTTTCCAATGTTTTCTATTAATAAACGGAAGTTACCGATATCAAAAAAAAAAAAAGAATTTGACAGCTGTCATTAGTGAAATCCTAAAATAAATGCTGGATATGAATTTGCTGTCATTTTTGTTCAATTGACAGTTCAGCTAAAAGTTCAACTGACTACAAAGATTTAAGTTTATTGAGCTTAAGTTTAAAAATTCAAAGTAAGTTTAGAATTTAAAATATGTGAGTGCTTTAGTGATTAATCAAAAATTTCTTACTTTTCAAACTGTGAAAGCTGACAGATTTTATACTTTCCACCTTTAATTGACAGCACTTGTTAAACTATTCTTTTTTAAGTTGTCAACACCCTTTACTAGAATTAATAATGGCAAATTCAAGGTGCAAGGTGCAAGGTGTGGTTGGTGTAAGGTGGGGTGCATGCAAAGTTTCTTTGCATTTAAATAAGCTAGATTTAAGAAAAATTAATTTATCCAAGGTAAATCCTAATCCATATTCGATTATTACTATCAAAATAAGATTATGTAAATACTCAAGCAAGGAAAAAATAATTTAATTAAAATTTTTCTTTTGGTAATTTTTAATTTTTATAAAATCATCTAGTTTTCAGTTTTTGATCACAAACAAATGAGAGAAATTAATTCTAAAAAAAAACAACAGTAGATATTCTTATAGTTTTGAAAAATTACACTTTAAGCCTTTTTTTAACTTTTTGTTGCCCAAATTTTGAGTTTAAAACAATTTTTTTCAAAAACTATGCATAGTTTTGACTTGATTTAAAAACAAGCTGATAGACAAAGGTGTTGGCTTATTACCGTTATTTTTTAACTATGTTTTTCCATTTTAAGTAATAATTTTTTTTTAAATTGCCCCTCCCGCCTAAAAAATGCTTGTTCTGTTCTGTTCTGTTCTGTTCTATACAAATCGCCTGAGTTATCGTACTCTCCGCAATTAAATCTAACTGACATTTACTGAATGTGCAGGGATACTTTTTTAAACTTAATTGTCAGCACCTGTCAAACTATTTATTTAAGGTTATCAACACACTTTACTGGGCCTTATAGCAGCGAATAGGGATCTTGCGTTATTTTTGGGGGCACCTTTTAAAAGTAAAAATTACAGCAAGTTTAAGCTAATAAAATGTGAAGTAGGAAAGTGATTCGGCATTTTGGAATTTATTTCTTTGTTTTCGAAATCCTGAAGCGATATAAAAATACTTTTTTGAGGTTTTCTAAGTTGGCAACATTGAACTTAATCAAACTTAACACCGCCAATATTTCGAGTACATAATACACCAAACGAATCATCATCATCATCATCAGATAATCATGGCTTGATAGACCAATTTATAACAACATGTGGGTGGGTGGCCTATACCGCCACAGTCACCGCCGCGCCGCCATATCCAACCCAACAACATATCGCCAGCGCCAGTGCCACTGCCGTCAGTGTGCCGTCATCATGGGATTATCTGATTTTTCAGCAAATTGCATTGGCCTATTGTGTAACAATCACAAAAGAGTTCCAAGTTCCAACATCTCTCCGATGGGAGTCTGGAGATGGAGTGAGTTCGGTGTGGCATCGAGTTTTCGATGTAGACCGCGGCCTTTATTGTTTGCTTGATGTGAGGTAACCCCTACCACACACGTTAAATCTTCAATGTTTGGACTCACTATGCCATCAGAGCAATCGAATTGAATCGAATCGAATTGAATTGAATTGAAAAAAGAGTGAATATGCGTTAACGTTTGAATACCGTATCCAGGTTAAGCTGATTTCTGAAGCTCCGGTTTGTCTTCTCCTTTTATCTTTTTTGATATTCTGTTTTGGCGTTTGTATCTCTTCGTGTCGCCATCGCCATCACCATCGCCACCGACCGCGACGGTTAAAGCTGGTATGGGATGAATTTCCTGATCTGTGATTCTTTTCCTGCTTGCTATGCCTATGCTATCTGCCATCCTACCTACCTTACCTACCTACCTACTTCAGGCGCATGTAATCCTATTATTATTACATCAAAACCTTATCCCCATGTGTCAAGACAGAACTGTGTTTGCTTTTACTCTTAATGGGTTTTGAGTGACGCGTGGAAGTGGCGGTATCTTCGGTCTTCTTATATGCTATTGAGAATACCTACAGATACCTAAGATACAAATGCGCGCACGCGAAAGCAACATATGAAGTTGATGAAGCGACGCAACGTATTCTTTTCTTCTTCAAGAAGATGAAATGTTGAAGCATTTCTTCAAGTCTGGTTTTTTATTCGAGTGCAAAAATAAAACAAAATTTAAAAAACCAAGTGAATAAGTAGTAATGATAAATCCCGGTGAGTAAAGAAGAAGAATAAAACAAGGAAATAACATAGCTTGCCTGAGGTATTCTCTATTAAGAAATGAAAAAAACAACTTCATGAATAAAGGGGCTACGACCTTGTAGAATTATTCACGAACTTAATAATAACATTATAATAGTTTTTAGTTGTGTTCTGGGGTCAATTGAGTTTATTGTGAGTGAGTTCCGTTTTGTTTGTTTTTAATAGATTTGGAAATTTACCGCATTAGAAATTTTGAATACATTTTAATATGATTATAAATATATTTCGTATCTTAAGAGGATACTTGAGATTTGTAATGCATTTAGATCGACTTTGAGATGATTTATTTATGTTTATTTTTTTAGAATAAATTTACTAAAGTCTTATAATTTAAATGCTTCAAATGTTTTGAAATTCAATAGTTTGGAAAAAGAATAAAACCTGAAAATTTTAACAACGAATTGATATGAAAGGTTATTTAAGTGTGTCTTGCTTACTTTGAAATTTCATTGTGAATACACCCTAAGAACTGTCAATGTCAAAATGTTGAATAGAATCTTCATCTCCGTCAGATGGAAATGTCACGAAGGAAGAAATTGTGGAAATTCAAGTCGGTGACCATAACTTTGAGACTAATTTCATCGCAAAACGTCTTCATCAATAACTAGGTACGAGACGTGTTTTATTGGCAAGTGATTAGGTTACATCGCAAGCTAAAAACTAATTTAACTCAAAATAAAATTTCAAATTCTGAAATGTAGGAGGTGGTATGATAAAATAAATACAAGTTGACACACTTGCGGGTGTGTTCGATGATATTTACGATAATGATCGTTCTCTAACTGGTTTTTAATTTTCACAAACAATATAAAGTTCCCGTGGCATGATGGTTAGTGCGTAGGAATGTCATGGGAGAGGTATTGAGTTCAATCCCTGCCTGTGCCACCTAAAAGTTATTTTCATAGGTATACTGCCTCTTGCGAGGAATTGACAAGTCCTCCAACAGTAATTCCTGTAATGAAAGGTGCTTTCTTAAATAAGCCGCTCGGATTTGGCATTAAAACAGTAGTTCCCCTCCATCCCTGACTTGACTTGCACACAGGAATAGTTGAGAGCTGTAACTCACTAGGCACTGGTTCTTTAAGGACTGTTGCGCCACCTACATACGATTTTTTTTTTTTTAATGTGAAGGCCAGAAGGGATTGAACGAAAAATGTTTGTAGAATAGATACTTTAAGGCCCATTTAAAATAAGAGAGTGAAAAATCAGTCCAGTCCTTCCTTCAACAGTTTTCTTTTTTTAATTATAAGTTCAGGCCCAAGAGTGCCAAGTTCTATTAGTTACTCTTTATATCGATTCCAACGCTTCAACGACTTATAGCATCAAATTTTTGGTAAATTGAGGTTTTGTCTTCACTTTCATTATTGTTGACTTTTAATTGCAGTTTTTCTGTACTAAATTTTTACTGTTTAAACCTTTTGGATTAAATAAATGTTGAAAATACCATTTGAACACTTATAAGAAATCAGTAAAATTGATTAGGTAATCACTTAGTACGAAGTTAAACATAATTAAATGATAATCGATAATTTTATCGTTTGAGGATCGTTAAAGTACAAATTCAATAATAGAAAAAACATTGAAACATTTTTTAATAAAGAGAAAAACGAAATTTCTGAACACACCCTTGCCAAATAAATTTAAGAAGTGACAATAGAGAAATCATAATGCTTTGTTAAAAACGTTACTTCGACCATCTTTACAAATTAATTTGAAAGAAGGTTTTAAAACATATATATTTCTATAAGCACAATCAAGTTTTTATGATAATATTCAAAAACTTTTGATAATATCGCTGTCAATGCAGACATTTGAAAAGAAACTGTCAAAATCATGACAGTTAGACATGAGAAGTCAATCTTTAATGTTCAATTTTTCAAGTTTACAATCGAAACCAGAAGGCTTTTATTTTCAATTTCAACATTGTAAGATCCAAAAAGAGTATGTACTGTTTATTCTTATAGCTTCAACTGGTGGATTTTCATGCATTGAACAGCCTTGACTCGGGCCACATAGAGCTCGTTGTAAGTCAAATCGTGTTGTAAACATTAATTCATAAAAGCATTTCGAACATTTTAAGTAAAAATTAACATATCGAAACGGAAGTAGGTTTGAGTCGAGTTAAGTAAGTTTTGAATCCATCAACTGTCATTAAGACATACAAGAAATACCACTAATTGCGGAATATAATTTCTATGATCTCATCCACAATTAATATCTGTCACTTAGATCGTGCATTCTATTTTAAGTCAAGATTTGTTACCCATCTACAAGCAACATTATTTTGTAACTTTGTTGTGTAAATCTCTTACGGAAATCAAATTAAAGGTTGTATAGTTTTGTTCCCACAACTTCTCAAGCTAATTTCAAACCTTTCGGCAATTTATTAGCTTTAGCTAGAGCCTATTTTACATAAGTCTTTTACATTATTCATTCGAATTCGAAATTTAACCAAAGTTTCCTATCTAAACTATTTCTTAGCTCTAGTTTGCTTGTTAAGCAATTACTATGCCACTGCCACTGCCACAACAAAGAGCGCATTTTCGACGAGTTCCAATTTGAGTTTCCCCTTTGCTTATGGTATACCCAACGAATGTAATTATTTTCCTATGTTATGTTGCATGCAACCTAATGAGTTTAATGAGCCAATTACAATGTTTCAAGTGCCTTGGTGCATAAATGAATATACCATATAGCATAGATAGTCACAGTGGATATGTAAGCCAGCAGTTGTGGTCGTTCCAATATCCTAGAATTTGTTCAAGTAATCGAAGTTGAGGTTAGGTCGGTCGTATAGAGAATAACCGCATGAGCAATTTCGACTTGAAAATAGCTTGAGAAAAATCAAAATCCTATAATACAAATCCACGAGTTCGAGAATGTAATAAAAGAGTAGGTATAATAGGCGTTAGAAATGAGGAGGAAAACGATCGAAACGTAAAAATGCCCTCAAGTATTTCGAGATTGTGTAATATCCATACTTAATGGGCTAAACCGTCAAGAGATTGAGTTTGATTTTGAGTGAATGACTTCGAACACGTCTTTTTTTGTTGTTGTTGATTTTATTTATTTATGCTTGTTGTTGGCGTCTTATGCCGCCGCGCCACGCCGCGCCGCCGAGGGCAATCGGTAAAGGTCAAGGATTAACATGCTTAGTGTATATTTATGTCTTTTTTCTTGTACATATGTTTGAGTCTTTATAGTAATGGTGTTTTATTATTTGCTTTTCAATTTACTCGGTGAGAGAGAGAGAGTGAGATAAAAAACAAGAAGCAGAAAAATATGATCGACATAAACTGGTTGCAATCGACTTAATCTGACAGCAATATCAGCACGAGAGTGCATTTAAGTGTCAGATTTATATTATACTCCAAAAAGGGCTAACTACGTAACGAAGCATATGTGAAGTATAAAGACACGGGTGGAGCCTGTTAGTGAATGTAAATTAGGGGCTTGGCACATAATATAATGATGTGAAGTTTATAATGGACAAGACTTATCACATGGGAATAAATTCAAGTTAAGGAGATTAATCTACATTTATATGTGCCAAAAATGGTTTGACCCAATGGTCGTATATAGTGAAGTGATAGCAACCTTGTAAGATGAAAGAATCTGTTGAAGGATATCAATTTCTCTCTCTCCACTTATAGTGATTTAGGTCACTTGTTTTTTTCTTTTAACTGTCAGTAGAAATATGATTGGAAAAACATCAACTTTCTCGATTGTTCTTTGGGAATTTTAAAGAAATATCAAAACTGAAGAGGAAAATCATGAAAATAAGGACAATTTTATGATTACTGCGATTATTGGTTTAAAAAAGTCACAAGATAATGTATTGTGTTTGTTTAGAACTACAGGGTCTTAATATCTTTAAAATTAAATAAAAAGAAGCGTGATTTAAATATTTCCTATTTGTTTGAAATATAAATATAATAATTAATTTATATTAATAAAGGTGGCGCAACAGTCCTGTGTGAACTAGGGCCTCACTCAACAAACTTCTCCATCTAGCTCGGTCCCTAGCTATAGATGTCACCAGTTGCGCACTCCAAGTTGGGTGAGTTCACTTTCCACTTGTGCGTGCTACCTGATCCGCAGTCTTCCTCTTCTATGCTGTGTTGCTCAAAGACTCTCCGGGCCGGAGCATTGGTTTCCATTCGCTTTACGTGACCCAGCCATCTCAGTCGTTGGACTTTCATACTTTTGCTAAGTTTATGTCGCTGCACAGCCCGAACAGCTCGTCGTTCATCTTCTCCTCCACTCACCTTCTAGGCAAACCTTCTCTCGAAACCACCCAAGGTGCTTTAAACCGCTTTTGTCATAGTTCATGCTTCTGCACCCTATAGCAGAACGGAGATGATGAAGGTCTAATACAGCGCCACTTTGGTCGCTCGAGAGAGGGCTTTACTACTTAATTGCTTTCTTAGCCCACAGAAACAGCGGTTAGCAAGAGTAATTCTGCGTTTGATCTTATCGCACGTGTTGTTTTCTGTGTTCATAGCGGAGCCTAGGTAGACAAAGTACTTAACTACCTAAAAGTTTGTCGTAGGCATTTTCTGGATGACAGCATGTACTTTATTTTACCCTCGCTAAACCCTTTTTTGCCGTTTCCGTCATAATACTCACAAAAGGCCTATTGAAATTGAAACTAACATTGAAATCACGCTGAGTTCTTCTGATTATGTCAATGCCATCAGCATATACCAGTAATTATTCAGAATTTTAAAAGAAAGTGCCTCTAGTGTTGACGTGGAAGCTCTGCACTATTCTTTCAAGAACGATGTTAAAGAAATTGCACGACAGCGCACCACCATCTCTAAATATTTGTTTGACATCGAAAGATTCTGTTAAGTTGTTTCCAAACTTTATGGAGCAGCGCGAATTCTCCATGGCCATCCGGTACAAACGGACGAGTTTGGCAGGGATGCCAAAACTAGACATGGCTCTTTACAGTTCGTGTCTGTAAATGCTGTCATGTGAGGCCTTGAAATCAATGAAGGAATGGTGGGTATCGATTTGATGTTCTTGTGTTTTTTCCAGGGTCTGCCGTATTGTGGATATCTGATCGACTGTGGGACTTTCCTGGTCTAAAATCACACTGATAAGGACCTATTATTTTGTTGACGATTAGCTTTAGAAGTTCACATATTACGGCAGAGATGATTGTATAAGCGATGTTGAGTAGACTGATCCCCCTATAAATGGTGCAGTTGAGAGGGTCTCCGTTTTTCAAAATTGGGCAACCTATACTGAGGTATACAGATCAGTTGGTGCATGCTCCTAACCAAATTATCTCCAGTTGCTTTGAAGAGTTCGGCATTTAAGCCATCTGCTATAGCGCCTTTATACATAGACACTGATGATTATATTGCATTTAAAACAACATTGTTTTCGCACATTCGGAATGTGTAATTTTTAGAAAAACCCATTAGAAATTGTCTGTAGCACACGTGGTGTGATGGTTAGTACGTAGGAATGTCATGCCTGAAGTCTTGCCTCTTGCGAGGAATTGACAAATCCTCCAAGAGTAATTATTGTCATGAAAAGTTCTTTCTCAAATAAGCCGTGAGGATTCGGCTTAAAACGTAAGGTCCCCTCCATCCCTGACAACGTAACTCGCACACATTAATAGTTGAGAGTAGTAAGTAACATGTCCCTAGATTTCTAACGACGATGCCTTCGAATTTCTCCTGCTTGAGCATGAACTATGTAACATATAGCTTAGTGCTGGTGCCACCCTTCGTGGACTCGGAAAGGTCAATATATTTAGAGCTTTTCGTTATTGACTGTTTTGTTAATCATAACAAGATCAGTTGTAGGAAGATTCTATCGGCCGTAAAATGAGCAAAGATTGGTTGAAAATATACAAAATGAATGACAGCCAATTTTACACAGGAATAGTTGAGAGTTGTAAAGCACTAGACTCTGGTTCTCTATGGACTGTTATGCGACCTAGCTTATTTTTAATTATCAGAGTTCGGAAGTTCCCAAATCTACAATATTCATTGAATTTTCTTTACTTTTTTTTTGATGTCTCGAATTGCAGTAAGTCCTCTTATAACATATTTTAGACCGGTTTTAAATCTTTTGATTTAATATTTTTCATGGCAATATTCTTCTTAGCACATTTATGTCTATAAGGTTCATCAGAATCAGCCTCGAAAAGCACTCCACTTTTACCGATAAACCTACATTCTACATTTTATGTAGCTTGACGTTTAAAGGTCTACAACATAATGATAGAAAATAAGGTAACAAATAGAAGCAATGTTTTTTGTTCAATAAACAATACAACCATTCACAACAACTGCTTCTAAAATTTATTTTACTATTCAATCTAACTCATATATGAAAAACATTTCGAAAAACCATTAAAAAGTTTTTCCGTTCGAGTGAACGGCTTTGAAAATCTCGTAATACAATCGAACCTAATTATTCACTTGTCCATCAAAAAGCAAAGACCACCGATTTAAAGTTTTTGTTATCTTAATTTGTTTTGAAAGTTGCAGTTTCTATTCATTGTAGAAAATTAAAAGGTTTTTTTTTTTATTGTTATTATTTTTCTTTTATTAATAGAATGCTTTAAAAAAGTTATCAAACTGTGCGAGAATAATTAGTGTGCTATAAATTTTTGGAAAACAAAATAAAAAAAGTGAGATAACAAAAATAGAATTCATTTCATATTAAAATAATTTCCTCAATCAAAAGACTCAAAAACTAGTTGGTGAATTAATCTTTTATTTGGAATTTCATTTGTTGTTTGTTGTTGTTGTTGTTTTTTTAACCAATAACAACAGCTGTCAAACATTTATATCGGTTAAACTTATAACAAGGTGCCTTAGCCCTCTTGAAGGTTAAGTTTGTTAACTTTTTTGAACTCAGTCATTCAAAAAATTTAAATGATTAATTCGATACAAGTTTATGATGATGATCAAATCGTATTATGGTATGATGATGATGACGGTATACACATAGGTATGCATGTTATAATATTTTATGAACTTCGAAGATATGTTGCTATTGATAAGTATACGACACAAAGTCAAGGTTTTGTCACCTTTATAATTTCATCATCAACTTTTCGCGTGGTTGGTTGGCTAACGAAAATAAAACAAACAAAAATTGTCATTCCTATAAATTTTTGTTTTAACGTAGGTAAAAATCTTCAATCGGATTAAGATTGAATAAAAATATAATTCACATTCAAGGGCATCGTTTACACGGCAGTTAAGATGGAACAAAAAGAAAAATATGCTTTAAAGACGGCGCGCGTCGAAATAATGTTGTTGGATGTTGGGGGATTTAATTCATTTTCAGATGATTAAGTGTGGTGATATTTATCTTAAATAACTTGTAGGATTGCTAAACGGTGAGAAGAGATTAAACAATTATGATGGTGAGACATTCTTGATTTAAGTTTCGTACAACCAACACCACAAGCAGACAGAGACAGACCCACGCATCTTGGATTGATGGTATTTTAACGATAGGGTGTTATTGTCCTTGAAAAAACAACATTATGAAATTTAAATTGAGATGGGAATTATTGAAAAAGGTCCTATAAGAATAATTCATTCCAACATATTTTAATTTTATGAATAATCGTTAAAGTTTTCGTCACTGCATTTATAGGATTAATTTATGATTAACTGTGAACAGATTACAATGTATGAATATTTCAGTTCCAAAATATGTCTCATTGTCAGTCTGGAGAAGATATGTACTGATCCAATCCCTCATGAACCCACAACCTGACCCAAATGCTTACATGGGCCTCAGTCTCCACCCAGCAGTAGTCTGTTGTCTGTCTCTAACATAGGAAATCCGGATCGAGGGACCAAAGTAAACTTAACATTTCGCAAATTAAAAATTCCTTGGTGGGGGGAAGTAAAAACTAACGAATTGGTTGGTTGCCATTTTAATAGAAAGTGAAGTTTATTATTATGAATTTCCTACTTTTATACAAAATAAATACCTACTGAGCTAGTTTTAAATAAATAAATGCTGACTAAAAATTAATATGATACAATACCGAAATTTTATGAAATATGAATATGTTGGTGTTAAATGTGCATGCCGTTGAGACGAGACCTTCATGTCAATAAACATGAAGGTTAGGTTAGGTTAAAGTGTCTGTTTGTGATGGTGTAGGACACACTTAGGCTAGTTTAATGGCCCATTATGATACCACATGAATCTTGAGGCTTTCTTCCAAGCTCAATGAAACCAGTTTGAGTCCCTTACGAAACGTGGAAGGCTTATTATGTTAATATGATTGAGATCGTTTAGATCGTTATAGAAGAATTCTCCTAAGTAATTCTTGCGTTTCTGAGCTAGAGCAGGGTATGTACAGAGGAGGTGAAGAACTGTTTCCTCCTCTTCCTCATTCATAAAGCTTCTGCAAAACTCATTTGAGAATACGCCTAGCCGCGTGCTGAGCTTTCCTATTTGGCAGTGCCTAGTTATGACACTGATTATCGAGCTTATATGCGATCTGCTTAGAGATAGCAAGCACCTTGATCACTTTAAATCTAGTGTAGGCCAGATGTTTTTTGTGACCTGACACGTGGTGATGTTATTCCACATGGTTTTGCCTTCTTCATAGTATCCTGCATTAGCAATAGTTTACATGTAGCGATTGGTATGGCAGCATTTGCAAAATGTGGTAGAATGCGTTGTACTGTACCATTCCTGGTGAGTTCATCTGCCTTACAATTTCCTGGAATGTCTCTATAGACCGGCACCAAGCAAAGGTGAATATTTAAGTGTTGTGACATCTCCATTAGAGACGATCGACAGTTATGGACTGTCATAGAGCTTGTAGAGACAGAGTCCAGATTCCAGAGATTTGATAGCGGCCTGACTATCTGAGAAAATACGGATATCAGATGTTGATATCACGCTTTCTTTAAGCCAGGACAAGACTTCTTTTATCGCCAAAAGTTCCGCCTGGAACACGCTACAATGGTTGGTAAGGCGGAATGGGAGACTTAATTTCAGTCGTTCAGGGTACACACCTTCACCAACCCCTTCTTTTGTTTTTGATCCATCTGTATAAAAGTGGACTGACTCGTCTTACAGGAATGCCCTATTCTCCCAGAAAGATCTGGAAGGTGTAGAAATCTGGAAGTTTCTGTCGAATTGCAGTTAGGGAATGGTGTAGTCTATGTGCTTTCGAATTGATTCTAAAGCGAAGCGATCCTAAACGTTGTACTTTATTTAATTTGTCGCGGTTTATAGCTAAAGCAGTCCATACCATACTTCCACACCGTACATTGAAATCGGTCTGATTACCGATGTGTATAACCAATGCGTGATTCAGGGTTGTCATTCTCAATTATTATCGATAGCTTTTTTGCAAGAAAAGAGACCTACAGTGGCTTTTTGACTCTTTCTTGTATCTAAATAAGACCCAGGTATACTTAGCCTCGTCTGAGAACTTTAATTGAATTCCTTTATTATCGGGAGAGTTAAAAATGGAATTTTGTATTTCCTCGAAAATTGGACTAATTAGGTTTTGTGTGGGTAACACCCATAGTCCACACCGATCAGTCAAAAGTATAAGTTTGTCTAAGGCATTTTGTAAGAGTTCTTTTAGGGTGTTAAGATGCTTTCCTAAAACCGCTTTAGCAACGTCATCCGCATAGGCAATCATTCTTAAAACCCTCCGCATCCATACCAGTTATTATTTCATTTAGGTACTACCATTTCTTCTAGCAGAAGAGTTGCCAAGTTTTGAGTTAATTATTCTGCTAGTCCGCATTCAATGAACTAACTCCACAAACGAACCCTCTATGTTCAGAAATGTTAGTTCAGATGTGTCCTCGTTGTTAAAAGCACCTTCGTTGTCAAGGAAAGCAACCATAGTAAAACATAGAAAACTTTAGACGACATTAATGACAAATTATGTTACTTCGATAAATTGAATCTCCTAAAAAACTTCTCTAGAATTTCCAACAACCTTCGAATTTCTAAAATTTTTCACTGAAAATTTCTATAAATACTAAATAATAGTTCGACATTAGAAGATATTTCTTTTATTTAAATTTTTTCCCTAACTGAGGTCATAACAAACTTTCTTGAATGAAAAATAATTATATTCGAAATTGAGAAAAAAAAATCTTTAACCTACAATTTGTTAAAGGTAAGGCTTAGAATAAACTATGAATAATTTATAAGAATTTCAAAATACACAAAATCTAAGCTAAAACAGAATAAAAAAAGAGGCTGGGATGCGACCCACACTGATAACTTCCCATCCCGTCTATCGATTTGTCTTGCTTAAAAGTTTGTCTATAAGTATCAATTTTTACCAAATTTGCGTACTATTGTTTGTAGATTTTATTTTTTATGAAAAAACGGACTGTTGGATTTTTATATCGAATGATATATGAATATCAAAAACAATATTTTCTGTGGAATAAAATAAGTTTGAAGCCAATATTTTTAAGTTTTGAAAAGCTATTTGAGCCGAAAATCAATTTTTACCAACTTTTATTAATTTTTTTGTTTAGGTTTTTATTTTTTGTAAAAAAACTGTCAATTCGATTTTTCTCAAAATTTGTCCTAATGTTGAAAACAATATTTCTTATAAGTTAAAATTAGTTAGAAGCCATAATCTCAAATTTTTGAAAAGATATTTAAGTCGAAAATCAATTTTTACCAACTTTTGTTAATTTTTTTTTTCGGTTTTTAATTTTTTGTAAAAAAACTGTCAATTCTATTTTTTTCAAAATTTTACTGAATGTTGAAACCAATATTTTTTGAAAGATAAAAGTAGTTTAAAGCCAATATCTCAAAGTTTTGAAAAGATATTTGAGTCAAAACTCAATTTTTACCAACTTTTTTTTTTAGGTTTTTATTTTTTGTAAGAAAACTGTCAATTCGATTTTTCTCAAAATTTTTCTTACTGTTGAAAACAATATTTCTTATAAGATAAAGTTAGTTAGAAGCCATAATCTCAAATTTTTGAAAAGATATTTAAGTCGAAAATCAATTTTTACCAACTTTTGTTAATTTTTTTTTTCGGTTTTTAATTTTTTGTAAAAAAACTGTCAATTCTATTTTTTTCAAAATTTTACTGAATGTTGAAACCAATATTTTTTGAAAGATAAAAGTAGTTTAAAGCCAATATCTCAAAGTTTTGAAAAGATATTTGAGTCAAAACTCAATTTTTACCAACTTTTTTTTATTTTTTTTTTAGGTTTTTATTTTTTGTAAAAAAACTTTCAATTCGATTTTTCTCAAAATTTTATCAGATGTCAAAAACATTATTCTTCGTTGCACAAAATTGTTTTGGAGATGAAATCATATTTTAGTCGTAAAATTTTCGAAGTGACAAATTTTTTTTTCAGTTTTTTTGATTTATAAAAAAAACCGTTAATTGAATTTTTTTCCAAAAATATAATTGTTTTGTATCACGTTACAATATATAATACAAAATTTAATTCAAGTCTCTAGCGTCATTGGTTCATGAGATATTTAGGGTTAACCAAAATTTTCACCTTTTTTTTAAACTGCTATGGTAAAAAAACCACCCACGCAATTTTGTTGAGAGCCCTTTCTGCATCTTTCTGCCTTATTATCTGTATAACAAAATTTATTTGAAGTCGATATCTCTTCTGGTTCTTGAGCTATGGACGACGAAAAAAACGTCGCGAACGTACGGACGTACAGACGTACGGACGTACGGACGTACGTACACACGCACGCACAGACATCTTTCTAAAAATCTTTTATTTCGACTCTAGGGACCTTGAAACGTCGAGAAATGTCAAAATTTTCAATTTGTCAAATCGGACCCATTACAATAACTTCCTATGGGAAGTTAAAAATAAAATAAAATTAGAAAAATAAAATAAATAAACAAAAACAAAAACTAAAAAACTATTATCAAGCTTTATACTTCGTCATGCGCTGTTCGGCTAGTTCAATACACTTCACACTCATATTAGCTATTCCCTCATGCAAACGACTTTATACTCGAACATGGCCTTAAAAAGCCTTGAGCAAAATACAATTTTGTTAATAGCTATCGGTTTGGTAGGTATATACTTACTTACCTTTCTGAAAAAGTAATAATAAAGGTTTACCCATTAAGCTTTCAAAAAATTGTTGTTTTTATTTTTTTTTACAAATTTGTATGAATAAATTGTTACTCGTAAAAACGGAATAAACAATGATATGTGTTATAAGATTATTGGCATAAGAAAATAAATAATAACTTTTACATTTTTAAAGCAGCCTTTAAGTCGTATTGATCTCTGATGACTCTTTATATATGACGATAGATTTCTTACACTTTATTTTGGTTTATAAATTTGGCAATAAATCGACAATAAAATTAACACAAGAAAATTATATGCTTCGCACTAAAATTTAACCTAGCATGGAATTGGTGTTAGATGGTTAGTTTTATTTTTCGATGTTTTTTTAACCAGTTTCGGTTGGATTTTATTTGCGTATTAAATTTAACACATTTGATTTTTGGCTTTAGAGCCAAATCAAGTTTGTATAAATATCTGATGAGGTTAGTTGTAGAAATTAGTCATTTTTGTAACTTGTTTCTTTAACTTGTTAAATTTTAAGACCTATTATATTTTAAAATTATATTTAAGTAGCACTTAACATAATTCAATGCTTAAAGGCATCTTTAATGATGTATAACTCTACAAGTTTTAAAGGAAGTTTACTTTGTTGTATTATTTTAGGAAAAATCAACAGGCTTATTATTTTGTATTAACTAGAAAATTATTGTAATCAGTTTGATTGTAGAATTGAAAATTCTGACATTTCTCGAAGTTTCAAGGTCCGTAGAATCTAAATCAAAGATTTTTAGAGAGATGTATAGTGTACTCGCATACGTGTGCGTGGGTACATGTCTCAAGAACGAGAAGAAATATCGACTTCAAATTAATTTTGTTTTAGAGGTAATAACATAACACCAAAAGATGCAGATAGGACTTTCGAAATACTTTGGAGAGTGGCAATTGAAACAAAGTGAAACATTTGGTAAGCACCCAATATCTTTCCAATAACGCTACACGGAAAGAAATACATTGCGAATATTACAACGTCAGTATGGGTGTGAACGCAATACTGTATGGGTTAGAAGATTTCCATTGGATAAAAAGTTGTAAGCATAGTTAATTTGGCCATAATGAGAATAGTAACGTCGACAATAGTTATAGCCGATACGCCAATGCCAGTATGGGAGTCAGGCCCATACTGACTGGCGAAATGTACAACGCTCCTAGCAGAAAAGTCTATCCATTATTTTTAATTAGTTTAAGCAGGTTTTTTTGGTCAATTTGTTTTTGAATGCAAATAAAACAAGTTTATTTCATCTTTTCCCAACGTTTCGTCGCTATCCACGACTTCTTCAGGGGTTTATCCAGATTTTTTATTTGTATTTATTTAATAATTTTACATTTGGGATAATTTTATTTATAAAGGAAAACTTACTGATTTTTTGAAGTTATTGAATTTACATAGTTTGGAAATTATTAATAATTTTTAATGATTTTACTTGTTTAATAGATTTTAATAATTTTTAATAGATAAATGGAAACAAAACAAAATAAATTAACACTAAAATAATTTAACATAAAAAAGACTTATTACTTTACGGAACAAACAAAAATTATCAGAGTAGTGTTTCAGGTACTTATTGAACTGCCTATCCATTATTGTTATGTCCCTTATGCTTACATACTCAATATATTTGATTCAATCTGAGTACTTACAATTTCAAAGAAATTAACACAAATAATTGTTTAAATTTCACTCGGACCGTTTTGTATACTGTTTATTATTTATAATCACCTTTCGTCTTACAAGTAAGCACGTTTATTTTCGTTTTATTAATTATTATTGTAGAAATATATCGATACAGTAGTTATACCCGTGCACTATTGACAGTAATCCAATAAGGGTATCGATTATCACGCCATAAGTTATCGCGGGAAAAACTAGTAGCATTGCGACATTTTCGGTACAGTATGGGGCTGAAGGCAATGCTGTCTCGTCAAACGTACTATGCGCCCATGTGTTACAAGCAAAGATTGTGGTACCATACAGTACCTAATTTTTCAATCTTACCGAGAAAATTCTCAGAAATTTTGAAAATATACATTAAAAATGTTTTAAAAACTTCAATTGGGAGTTAAAAAAAAAAAAAGATGGTTTTCAAAAATGTACTTGACAAAGAAAAACGTACGTCTCTTTCAAGTGGTCATCGTTGAAGAGCTTAATCATGTAAAAACCAAGATCCATACGCAAAACACCCCACAATGTAGTCTGAGTTATGGCCAATTCTTGAAAACGCCGCTGCCGAGCCGGGGAATTGACTGATTTAGATCGTTTGAATGGCGCTGAATAATGCATATTATCCGGTGAGTTGGAATATAGCTGTGTTACATTCTCTCCCGAAAAAGAGAAAGGACAACTCCAATTCGGCAAATCTCCGGACGATAAGTCTTTTCCCTAGTATGGGTAAGGTATTTGAGAAAGTTATAAATAGAGCTCTGTCCAAGCTGAGGACAACCAAAATCATCCTAGATTATCAGTTTATCTTTAGGGCGGGACATGACACTATTCATGCTTGTTTCTAATATCCAGTGAAACAAATCTAAATGGCAATTTACGGGTGCTTGTTTGGAGTAGGCATTCGATACCATATGGCTGAATCACGAACACGCTTCAGCTTCGGCTTCGCCTGACGTTTACGAGTTCAGCCATAGGAATTCAATCCATGCTATCACATCACAATGGAGCTTCGACCTCACGTTTCATTTGACAATCGTAAGGAAAAGAACGTAATGTGACTCCAACATTTGCTTTGTCTGATAGCTCAACAGCTGTAAACAAATGTCACCAAACAAAATATTTGCTCTTTGGAGGGATGAAATAATAGAAATGTCATTCAAAGCAACCTCGAAGCAGGCCCACCGTAACGCAGACGAAGCCGAAGCTGGAGCGTGTTTGTGATTCAGCCATTATGGTTAGAGAGCCTGTTGAAGAGACTTGGAATAAGTAAACCACTGTGTTATTGTCACAGGTGGCAAAATGTAACTTCTACCAAAATCTTTGATATTAAAAATGGTCTTCAGCAGGGAGCGGTTAACTCGCCTATCTTGTTCAGCATTTACACCAGCGATCTGATAGGCAGCCTAATTCAGGAAATTGCGTACACCGACTACCTATGTACAGAACGGCCCCAAAAATTGAGGATATCAGGACACTTTTTCAGAGTGACTTCGACAAGATTCAGCATTATTGCGATGACTGTAAGTTAATTTTTAGAAATGCGAAATTATTCTGACTCCGTTGTAGATAGATAGATAGATAGATTAATTCTTTATTATACAAAAAATGGTTTACAAATTTCATTTCTTAAGAATAAGAGCATGGCTTTCCTGCCGTATGCCTGATGACATTTCATTACAATTTTTAATATGAAGTGAACAATAAAAAATTAAAGTTGCTAATAATATAGTATGTATAAGTATTCTAAAATGGGTTATAATTCTTATTTAATTGAAAGTTAAGGTTGTGAGAAAAAAGATACATTTGTATGTTTATTGTTATTAATTTTACACTAGATTTTGATAGCGTTAACTCAATTTTAATATGATTTGAAACACAAAATTTTGCCAATTTTGAAATGATTTGAAACACAAAAGATATACCAATTTTGAAATGATTTGAAACACAAAAGTATTAATAATTTTAATTATTTTTTAAGCAAAAATTTCACAATTGTTTTAATTTTAAAGTGATTTGGAACACAAAAAAAAAATTAAATTTTTAAATGATTTGAAACACAAAAATAGGATGCATTAAACTGTAGTAACTGGATTTTTTAAGGATTTAAATATCGAAACTGTTGCGGAAGGTTAATGCGTGTTTGCAATAATTATATAAAGTACACCATCCTAGTCCTCCGTTTAATATTTCGTAAAGTCTGCTCGGAGAAATGTAGCTCTCATCAAAATAGAGTCGGCGGATTTCCTGCAGTATTGGGCAAATGGCAATGAAATGGTTTATATCTTCATTTTCTCTTCTATTGCAAAGCCAACAGATTTTGGGTAAATCTGCTCAATGAGGCATAAAGTTTGAGTTAAGAACTTCAACTTCAATATGTAGCTTATAATTTCAGCCGAGTATTCATTACGAAAATAGTTCATTCCTGAAGAAATTTGGTGATTGAGATTCTTATAAGTGCTCCTAGACAATGTTGAATTCGCCCTGAATAGATGTTGGTTATAAATCTTTTCGTATATTTTCGCAGTAACCTGCGCAAACATACCCTGCCATTCATCAACATTTGAGTCCAATTATGATAGATGAGCCGCATGAGAATGAGCTAGTTCATTCCAGTCCTTGAATGGAGAAGCGTTAGTTTGCAAAAGTCTTGTCATAATAGACTTGTGAAGACTTTCTTCTCTTGACCCTTATCAAATAATCATAGTTGGCTTTAAGATTTCTTATGTACAGAAGCATTATACCAGATTCCACATAGATGGCATAGTTAGGCGTTGAGTTAGGTAGTCTGAATAATCGTTTGAAGAAATATCTCTGTACCGATTCAAACGTATCGAGATTTATATAGCCGAAAACCTGGGCACCATAGCACATACAAGTGTTGACCGTTGCATGAAAAACACGGTATTTTGACGCGAGATCGATATCTTGGTTTGCAAAGAACTTAGTCCACATCATACTCAAGGCTAGTTTTGCTTCATTACTTTTTTGTTTGGCATGTTTTGAAAAATTGAGATTGTGTGTAATCCAAACACCCAGGTACTTGCACAACGTCGATGTTTACATTATTGAGAGACCATTTTTCGTCGGGTTGTCTTCTCCTTTGACGTGCTTCAAAAATCATCACATTTGTCTTTCTTGTATTGATGACTAACCCCCATTTCTCGCAAAATGCATTCAGCCTGTTTATTTGCAATTGCAGAGTGTAAGGGTTTTCGGCGAATAGTACTAGGTCATCAGTATATAACAAAACTTTAATTTGTATATCAGCAAACGATATCCCTCCTGGGAGTATATCACAAATGTCGTCAACAAACAAAGCAAAAAGTAATGGGTTTAAAATACAGCCCTGTTGTGTGTATGGAGCCTCAAGGGATACTAGAAAGAACTGTACAAATCTAGTGATCGTGGGACCAAATCTACAGTCGCTTGCAAATAAAAGTTTCGTAATGTACCTTGATATTTGAATAGATCAGTATTTGTATTTCAACAGGCATATGAGTGCTGCTCTGGCCAGAGCTAAAGGAGCTTTCGCCTGACAAAACGGTTGTTTTTTAGTAGCCGTCTTGATTTGAGGTTGAGGTTGTAGCAAATCACTACATGACCATCATCCGGCCGATGATTGCCTATGGGTGCCCGGTATTTTTCAACATTGTCCCATCTCAAATGGAAAAGAATCAAGTGTTTGAGAGGCGTTGCCTTGGTTTACACAGAACACCAGAGTCGGAGTACCAACAATACCAACCAACATAAACATAATGATAATTTTTTTACTGAAGCTTGATCGGGGGCAAGTTGGTAGAGCAATGTCCTCGACTAACAGCTTAATTTTTGGGGCTTATTACCCCAATAACGAATACTACGAAAAGTGCGCGTTATAGCGGCTCTATTCCGCCCGATGGTTTCTCTATTTAGACAATCGGGAGCTGATACAGGATAGGGACGCGGTTCCGCTAATCTACAACGTCAGCCGTAAAACGTTCTCGCACTGGACGGAGATAACCGCTCGAAGTTTTTGTGGTTGCAAACGGAAAACGTTATTTAGAGTTGTCTGAGGCGTAGTGTCTTGGTCGACTTACATAGGTTTAATGTTTAAGTTAGGGACAGTCGAGTTGGCAACAAGGTAGTTTAAGTAAAGTTAAGCAGCATAATTGATTTGGGTTGGTTGTTAGTAGTATAATTTGTTTGGGTAGTTTTATCTAGTTTGAAGTTTCAAATAAAAATCAAGTCAAAGACACCAAGTTTTTATTCAAATTTTCATGGTTTTAGAATAAGTTTTTGTTAGTTAGTATTAAGATTTTTGTTAGGCAAAAAGGCATTAGATATAAGATATTGAAGTAACCTAGAGCGCCCTCACATTTAAAATTTGTTTGATAATATGCTAGTTCTTAACAATTTTTGTCTAGCTTTCAGAATTAATACAAATTAAAACAAAAATCGTTTAAATGGCAGCGAAAATTCCAATACTTTGACCAAGCCGTTGTCTCACTGATTCGACAACATCACACCACGAATATTTAGACTCAAGTTTTTGCTCTAAACTTGTTCTGGCTTGAATTACGACTGAGAATTGGAGTTGACACTCTTTAATTCGCGGTCACCGAATTCGTATTTTGGTAGAATATTTTTATAATTTTACCATGGAAAGGATTTGAAAATTAATTGACAATGACAGTTCGATGATTACAGAAAAGATGCGTTCCCAAATTTGTCAAGTCCCTATTAGAAAATCCATTACAAAGTTTATATTGCAATTGTGGACTTATAACCTCGCTACCATTACTAACTGTTTTTGATGAGCCTAGAGTCATAAAACCCAAGTAGAAAATATCATAAAAAGCTGAATATAACTATCAGAACTTATTATCTTTTTTAAATCTAAAGTATCAGTTTAATTCATTTAATTTTATTTATTTATAACCGTAGAGTCGATTTTCATTATGTGACTTTTTATTAACTTTTCACGTTAAAATTCTTAGAAGGTTTGCATAGCTAAGCTATTAAAAAGATAGCATTTAATTTTCTTACGGAAATAAAATGCAACTTAATACTAATTACTATTGACTCCACATTTTTTTTTCGAAATTCTTTTTGATATAAAGTCTTAAAATTTATTTAATTGGTTAACGATAATTATACAAATAGAATTCGATACGTTCATAATCTATATTGGATATCTATATTTTTTGTATACGACTATATGTATATTTAAAAATAAATACCAAAACAAGCAGTTAACATTTTTATTTTTAAATATTTTTGTCAAAAAACAAAAACATAACCAACAACAAGAAATATCAAAACAATATCACATAACCATATTACAATATTGAGAAAGTATATCTGATCAGGTCATCTGCATAAATTAAATATCGATTTTGAGTGCAACGACGATACGCGTGGAGCCATCGGTTACGACTTTATTAAAAATGTTGGTTATTTTTTCTTACAACTTTTTCATTGACAGAGTAATCAATTATCTCGGTGAGAAAAAAACAGAGATGATGCCCATTGAAGATCAACATTAAATATTTTGGCAGCGGCGGCATCGGCGTCGCCGTCATCGGCTGGGGAGGGATTTGATTCGATTGCATTCGGTTTTTCGATTCGATATTCAGACAGAGACGGTTTGAACATCATTTTGGAATTATGCAATTTCGAAGATGCTATTTAATAGCAGAGGAAGTGGTGTTGTATTTCATTTTTTATACCCTATTCACATTTTTATTGATGATGCTATCACGTTTTGAGGCATGAAGAGAGGGGGTTAACTCATAATAGATCAATGGAATGCATTAAGGTAAATCGAAGAATGGTTTCTATACAAACATTTCAAATTCGAAAAATAGTGTTAATGACGTTACATTCCTTGGTAGTCTTTTCTATTCTCCCTAAAAGAGTTGGTGTCATATTTCCTACTACTGACAATGAGGAGAAAATCATTCTGGCATAAGAGATATCGCTTCAAAGATCCTTAAATATGCTCATTGGGACACCTGGAATTCTGATTTCTCAAATTACCCCGATCAAGAACCAGAACAGAATGTGAATAGCGCCAAGGTGTGAACTTTTCACATTGGAAAGAAGAAGGAAGAAAGTCACAGAGTAATAAATAAACAACACTACTTCTCGAACTACTCGATTATAATTTGACGTTGAATCATCTTCTCTAGACTTTTACAACATTTTTCGATGTCCAGTTATATGCCCGATGACTTAATGTCTCTGGACTTGAGGAAGGATAAATTCGAAAGTGCTGAAAGTAACATCGACGACGCGACGAACGAGTTGGTAACGATCTGCTACAAGATGCGCGCGAGACATAAAACGGATATTATGTGCGCCGAGGATAAGAGGATATCATTTTATTTTGATTATCGTCTTTAAATTGACTTTTTCTTTTATTCATCATTAAATAATAAAAACAATATATGTATATGTATGAACAAATGAATGAAATAAATGAATGAATAGTGTGGATATTGTGATACACGTTTTGTATCGCATTAATCTGTTGTCAGATGCGTGTTCAATGTTCGCTTTAGGTGGCTTAAGATAAACGCTTCCGAAAAAGAAAAAGTAATCGATGGCATCGCTGAGCTCTGTAGCGTTGCGTTGCGTTGCGCTTTTGAGAAATGAATCAGCTTTTGATGAATTAATGCAAACAAAAATCTTATGTTTGTTTTATTGGGATGTTTTTTTGTTTTATATACATATATACATATATTTTTCTTTTTGATTAAAATACATAAATATTAATAATACAAAAAAAAAAATTTAACGAGAGGTAATAAATTGACAATTTACGGATATATAATGATATAAATGGGCGTGGATGTTAAGCATTTAATAAATGTCAGTCAGTATGCATTCAATTTTTCAAAAATGAAAATGATTAAGTTGCATCAATTGCAAAATATTGGTTTTTGAGAGAAATTTTTTGTTTGGGTGTGCATATTTTTATTTGTTTGTAAGGGAAAGTTTTAAACTTGAAAAATGAGTACCTATCTATTTGTTTATAATTTATAATTTATAATTATTCGATATTTATATGAGGTGGTAAAAATGAAAAGAAATGTTTAGAAGTTTATTTGCTTCTCTTGAGATATTCAATGAATTTGTAAGTTTTTGAGAAGAAAAATCAGGCAATATAATTAGTTATTAATAAGCTAGATTAAAACGAAATGGTACTCCGTGGCGGATACGTAACTTTTTTTAAGTTGTAAATTTTGAATTTTAAAGTTAAAGTTTAATTTAGTTCCTTATAACAAGAGGTTATTCTAGTAATGAACTCGTCACTAAGAAATGTTCCAAAAATGTATATTGAATTTCCCCTTGCTGGTCATAGGGCCTCCACTACTCCTACGCGCCGTCGTGTACGGTTTCTGGAATTATGCTTCAGCTTTCTCCAAATCTTCCCCAGTTGTGCTGATTCCTGTTCGAACGTTCTTAGCCTAGAATTACTAGGCTGCTGTGTTAGGGGGTTCCACTACATCGTTTGGCCCACGATGTAACTGTCACCTTTACGAAGCATACAGTGCCATTCGAAAAATGTTTGTCAAACTTTTTTTTTCGATTTTTTTCGCATTTTGTCAAATGTGTTAAAATAACAAAATTTTTTTTATGAGGTTTTCATTTTATGATACAATAAGAATTTTGAGATTTTTCTAAAATGGTCACGGGAGCAAAAAGTGAAATACTTTATTGGTGCCGTTTTTTGTTTGTATTTTGTATTGCTTCTCAGAAACATGTTGTATCTAATTAGTACTTTGTTTGACCTCCTCTTGCTTTTATTATGGGAAAGGTTTTTCCATGTGGATGCAGGTATCGTGTTCTAGGTCCGGGTAAGTAGTTTATTTAATTCATCAACTGAGTCTGAGCGCTTCTTGGCAACTTCATGTTTCATTATAGATCAAATATTCTCAATTGGATTGAGATCTAGACTGAGATCTAGACTGAGAATAGATAATATTATTTTTAGTCATAACAGTTCTATGTTTTTTTTTAAAGTTTAATATAAGTCAGTCATGGTAAAAATAAAAACAAGTTTATACTTACAATTTTGGCTGCATGGCAAGGCAATGTCCTATGGAAAAATGAAACTGCAAGTGTCCCCGAAAAGCTCTAGCACCGTGGGCTCCAATACGTTTTCCAGGACTCGAAGGTAAACTTTTGCAATGATTCTAGAAAGCTCATTCTACCTTTTTCAGCTCCAGAGACGCATCTCCACACCATCACACCTTCAGTTAGGGGTATCTGTAAAATGCAATCAGAGCTTAGTCTTTTTTTCGCGAAAGGATCCTATTTGTATTTGTCCGAAGAGGTGACATTGTTCCACATGCCTTTAGTCTAATTTAGGTGCTCCTGAGCCCAGAGGAATCGTTTTTCTTTGACTCTTTTTGGAAAATCCGGCTTTAGTATCGGATTGAGTGCTCTAAGACCAGCTTTCACGGGCTTTTTTCTCACTGAGCTTGACGAAATTACTTTTCCTGTAGATCGTTTCGACACAGATCGTTCATTGAAGTTCTGAACCGATTCCGATGACTGTACAACACCAAAAAACGATCTTCCACTGGGGTCGTCTATTTTGGCCTCTCTGAGCCTTTTTTCCTGCTGGTAGTCCCGGTCTCACGATATTTTTTCAAATTCCATGCCACAGTTTGTTGAGTATTATTCAGTCTCTTAGAAATCTCACGTGTTGTTAAATTGATGCTTTATGTTCCGAAATGATGTTTCCCATTTTTTTTCCACAAAATCACTTCGGTTGGTATTGGACTACTATCACGAGCCAAATGCAGCTCTTATTGATAATAAAATCAACTTTTATTCAGTGTTTAAATGACATGTTGCTACCTAGTTCAAAAAAAAAAACCCGTAGCGTTCCTAAATTGCAAAAACTCATCTCGAAAAGGGTAAAAAAAAAATGTTTGACCAACATTTTTCGAACAGCACTGTATGCTCAATTCAATGCCACTTTTGTCTTCCTATAATAGAGAGAGGTTCCTGGCCCTCTCTCACATACAAATGAGGATAAGATGTTTAGAAGACATCTATAAACGAAATTTTGCAGCTTTCTTGTGACAGAGCCTGTGGCTTTCCAAGTGCTGCATTCAGAATGCAGCACCGATTTAACATTGAGGTGGAATAGTCGTAGCTTAGTCTTTAAGCTAATAGAGTTGTTTCCCCATATTTTGGACATCATGTCCAAAACATCACCTTGAATGTATGAGGAAGTTCTATTGCTAATCCATTTAGTTTTTTCATATTTGATTTTGAGTCCCAAGATTTCTGCTTCTCTCTTGTGATGGAGATCCATGATCCTATGCGAGAGTAAGCATACATTTTCCGGGTAATCAAAATCTTTGAGACGAGAATGAAGACAAAATTGAATTCTCTAATTTTTACCCGTTAAAGTTACTTGCAGTACGTCATCAAAATAAACAGAATTGGTGCGAATATACATCCTGGTCTAGCTACGCTTTGAATTTTGAATTCCTCTGAAAAACTTCCTTTATGCAAAATCTGAACTTTGGATCCATTATATGATGTCTTGATAATAGCAATCAATTGGGATGAGTTCTTATATCTCTTAGGCTGTTGGTAAAGTCAAGATATATTATGAAAATATATGGAAAAGAAAGTCGAATCCAAGACCGAACCTCGTGGTAGCCCAGTATTTATTTTTATAATAGCAAACTAATAACTATCGGGGCAGTACTTTTTCCAACAATGAAAAAATTATTTTATTCCAAATGTAAGAACTTTACACAAACAAATTGTTATGTTAAAACTTTTTAAGCGTTTTATTGAGTACAAACAAAGATGATGTAACTATGGTTAGAATGGAATAGGTGAGAGTCTTATGTCACTAGAACCTAGTTTTCAACGGATTGACGCACCACCTAATTTATTTAGTATTTAAAAACGAACAATGTTAGGGGAATTTCGAATAAAATGTCTTTTAAATGTAATTCATCGATATTTTGTTTTTGTTTTATTGGGTTAAATTTCTTTGAAACTTCATTTGAGTATAAATTAAATTGAAAATTATAAAAAATTGACCCTTTCAAAAAAGGAATTCTCATCTAAAATGTTATTCCCATACACAAAATTTAGATTCTTAAAATTCTTATTTGAATACTTTTTAAGTTCAAAAAGTAAATAAATCCCATCTTTGTTTGCTTCTTCACGAAATTGCACGTACATATATCACCTATTTCACCAAATGCCATAACACTAAAGAATAATACAAAATTCAAATGCTACAAATAACGAGTCTTCACACCATATCGTTTTAAACCTATTGTTGTCTTTCCTTCGACTCGACTCGACTCGAATACAAAAAATCGTTCCCTTTCTTTAGTCTTTGCCATGTGTTTGTGCCTTAACAAAACATCTCACATAATTTAGAACCTAACAATTTATTTTTCTCAACACTATTTCACTTCAATCGCCACAATGGAGCTTGAGCTAGAGCTGGAGCAACTCACAAACTACAAGTATTTCAGCTTCAATGAAAATTCTAACCACACCTCATCCATTAGCGTATAGTTTTGAAGAACATTAAAACTATTCTGTTAGAACATAATAAACGCGAGGGAACTTCAAGTTTTCTGATGTCTAAGTAAATTGCAAGAATAAACCAATTCCGCGTAGCAAGCACTTAAACTTCACTAAACTCCGCCACGGTCTGGGGACCGCCTTAGTCTTGTTTTGTAACACCAGTCAGAGTATATTCTACTTATATGGTTACATGGTGAGGTGAGTCGCCTTAGAGGCTAACAAAACCTACATAACAACAAATGTATAGTTTAAAAAATATTTATTACCGTTTGGTGAACAAAAAACTGAATTGTTTATTCCACATGCTGCAGTTGCAGCATCAACTGCAGAACAGTGCAGTGCAGTGCAGTTATAGCAGAAGCACTGCTCCACTCTTAAGCTGGGCCGTTGCACCGAGCCGCAAATTGTGCAATCGACAAAATGTAACTACAACGTGAAACACGACTTGAAGCTATTCCGTCCGAACTCCGAATCAAGCCATGTGATTCAGAGCCAGACCGTTGATGGTGGTCTTCAGCACGTCATGATGCATTCTAATGGTGGTTATACCCTTTCCTCTGTTCCATGTGATATGCCCGATGATGATGATGATGGGAAACACAAATCTGGATATGATGGGAATCCTCGGTTTATGCATGGGCCAACCATAAAAAAGGGACAGCATCATCATCATTCCATGCAGATATACACTTCATTCCGTAACTCTATGACGGAAGAAGGTGCATTAGCATAACTGGGACGAAGAGCGACGACAAACGACGACAACAACGCGACGACGGTATGCATGCGGACATTGTTGACTCATCTCTAACAGTGATTTTACTCTTTCGCATACTTAATTACATGATGGAGGAAGAGATCAAGATGATGTTGTTTGCCCTCCAGTCCAGAGCATATGTGATGAGAAAATCTGGGGGAACCCCTGTTTTCTGTAGTGTAATTTGTTGTAAGTTAATGTACTTAGTTATATCCACAGGAAAAAAGACGTAAGTCGTGAGTAATAAAATCAAAAAGCGGTGAATATCGTGATACTTGTATATCTATCTTCAAAAAGCAAAGTAAGTCTGTCCAATTAGGAGGATGTAAATGTAAATATTAAGCTAGAACAACCATTCATGGGTTATTGGCCTAGATATAGTTTAAATTGATCTGTAGCCCAATCATTGACAAAACCCTTAAGTTGAAGGTTTGAATCAAAGTCAGTTTAGACAAAATTCACCTAACCCATCGAACGGTCTGAAAATGGAAACGTCAACTTAACTACTAAACACCAAACATATTTCTGGATGCAGCCTTAATGCCTTATCAAAGATGTAAGTTGTCAAAAATTGTTGTACCTACACATACATCTAATTTGTTCGTATCCATAAAGAAGCTACACAGCTTTCCATCATAAAGAACACTGACCAAGGTCTTTTTAAATTTTGACAGCGTTTGTAGCGGCCATATTGTTTTAAAGACAAGTGTCAAATTAGTGGTAATTTCATAAGTGTGTTTTTCTTAATCACCGTGAACTTAAAAATGCATCCTCAGTTTATCATAACCGTTATTTCAAATGTTGAGTAATCCAGTTTAGTCGACTTAACAATGTGGAAATGCCCGCTCTTCCTGAATCCGAAACATTCTATTTCGTATTGCTTATACGAATAAGACCTTGAGTTTTAACGGAACAAAACTTGGTGAATATTGCGTCGTGCATTAGGCCTACTTTTGTATAAAATTTGTTTAATCCAAGAGCTGAAGGTAAACGGCCGAATGCAGCAAACGTGTGTTCGTTGAACGGACTCTGCAGCAAATAAAAATAATCAAAAATTTCATCAACAAATCATCAAATCATGAATACGTTGAAGAAGAAATCTATCAGATTTGAGACTTTATTATCCAAATAAAATGTAGACAAACGTTGCAAAAATTACTAACAGTAAGCACCTATTTTAAAATAGGGGATTTAATCCTCAGTCAAACAGATTTAATTCAATGCAAAATAATCTCAGATAAGCAAACTAAATATACTTCAGTTTCCACAAAGTGAAGTTTTTGACGTTATCTGTGAAAAACCAAAGAGTGAGTTAGTTCCATTAGGCTTTCATTACTTAATAACTTAGGTACACCGGAAATGCAAAAGTTCAATCAATTTTGAATCGTTACGAGTATTTTAAAGAAGAAAGTCTAACCTTGATCTAGTAAAATCCAAGTTTTACAATAAACAATTATGACCCAATCTACCAACTTCTTTGAAAGTTTGTTGTTTAAATGTTACAAGTTCGTTAGCTGTGTGCCAAATTGCTATTGGCAATATTGTATTACTCAAGAAGTCAATGTCGAAGTTCACGAAAGAAAAGTAGATCATCAGGAAAAATATAACTACAAGATCAAACACATTGAAGCCAATGCCCTTTTGTCTTCATTGTGTTTATACCTTTATTTTATTCGTGGCTCACGGTACCGTTGCTTTTCTTTCTTTTATTTTTGTAATCTATACAATTACCTCGCGTCTTTGTATAAAACTTATCCTCTTTTTGTTTTCAATGTTTCTTTTTATTTGTTTCGCGTGTTGGATGCAATTTTGTTACCGTTTCTCATTCATTCAAAAAATTATAAATCCAAAGACAAGCCTTTGATTTTGCACTGAATAGAGTTGCCAACATCAAATATTTGTATATTGATCTAGTAATTTGAAATATTTCACAAAGTTTAGAAGGGCTTTTCTTGGGATTGAAAGTTGATCTGGCAACTCTTTGTCTTTGAGTAAACACATCAACAACAAAAATATACACAATCTACAAAGCGGTAATCGTGTAACGATAATCGCTCGATCAAAATCCATCGAAGAGGATCGATCATTCACGGATTCGTTTGTGGTCTGGTCTGCCGTCGCGTCGCTTCATTTTGCGTCGTTGTCGATGAACGCTGATGGTATAATTGGTGCGGCTTGCAGGGAACGGAGGCTAAAGGATAGATTTTTGTATTTAACCAGTCTTGCAACAGATTAAGCCACCAAGCTACTATAGGTATGGGCAAAGGTAAACAATTTACTGGCCGCGTCTATTGGGAATTGGGCAATAGCTTTTCAGTAGTGGCGTGCGCGCGCTCTTAAGTCCATATATGGCCCACCAGCAGCTATTAGGAAGGGTATACGAATCGACATGGACGGTGGGTATGGGATCCGATGACGACGTTCGTCGTCGATGTCGATGTTGATGCCGATGTCGCGCCAAGCTGCGCCGATCTTTTCTCGCGATGATGCAACATTATTGGCTATACAATTTGCGGCACCACTCAACTAAGCTCCAAACGTATAGGTAGTAGGTAGTACATACATATATTCCCAGTTTCCATAGTTTTGTTTTATGAATCGATTAATGGCCAATTAGTTGTCGAATATTCAATAGACTTTGGCGCTGTATATTAGCTGACAAATTGTCGCGCTTGCATAGGCTTTTGTCGCGCCCGTATATAGCCGCCATATTCATATAATCATATAGAGATGCAAATGTAATTCGATAATCCGATCCGACTACGACGTTTTCAACGAGCAATGGCGCGACTCGACGACGAACGGTGCGGTCTTTGTGGTATGTTAACAAAAATAAAAAGAAGCAAATTAATTGGCTTTCGATTGCATTCGATTTCATTAAGTTTTGTGCATTTTGACAATTAAGAAAACAAACAATCAAAGTCCAGGAATTATTATCATCATTACTAACTTCCCGATGTCGAATTTTTCATATGGCATAAGATTAGTATAGGCTAAAGCTGGGTTATGTACATTTGAATGCATAATTTCATGGCAACAAGGAAGAGAAGATACAAACATTAGATAGATACATACCAAGAGTATATCTTAAATGAAAAATGTGTGCGCTGACACTGAGCTGAACGAGCATGCGCAAACGGCGCAACACCTTTATTTTTGTTTATTATTTTCTATACATCAAACGCCATCTGATGGCGATTTGCACTAAAGTTTTTCACACTTTTCTGTTATTTATACAAACATATATTTCTTCTTCTGTCGTTAAATAATAGTTAGCATAGGTATTGGGCTTCGTCTCTATAAAAAGATATCCGCCGACACCTTTTATGCGGCGGCGATGTCCGACGACCTCGACGACGACGACGCGATGTTGATAAAAAATATTGCAATTGCAAACGAAATTCAAACGTGTAAACGTAAAGCTATCCCTTTTTAGCAGAGGAGAAAGTAAGATTTTGAATTTGGATTTAGGTACAAATGTACAAGGTAAGATATTACAGAGTTCAGTGCGCCTGCGCGCATTGTCTATAAACAGCAAGTTGCAACTTAGTTGTATTATTGTTTCACATGAGTTGAAATTTTGCACTTTCGGGAACGACCCACAATGCGACACAGTAGAGAAGATAGAATTCAAATTCGCAAAAAATCAATGTCAAAAGTATAGCAATCATTACTTTGTTGAAACTGACGCAAGTCAATTAGTTTCAGATGGAAAAATTAAGCAAATTTTCAGGAAGTTCATGTCTATTCTTGGATTTTTAACTGATTTAATTGAATCTATGGCATGTATGGGAAATGTCCCTCAAGAAATGTGCATTTCAACAAAATGAAATTTTCAGGTTGAACTCGCAAGCAAAGTTATTGTTATTTTGACAAAAAGGTTCTTGAATCTTTCTGGAAGTTTTTGGTTGACATTTAGAAAATGACAGTTGTCATTCTAAATGTCAAAATGAAAAATAAAACTTCTTTACTTTAAATACCATTTCACTTCACTCAGATAAATTTGTTTTTTATTCAGCTGACACTATTTTCAGATGACAAAAATATTTGACGGCATTCATACTTATCACTTCAACGAGATTGCAAATAGAAGTGGACATTTTTAGTTTTTTAACGAATGAAATATGACAAGACGTCAAAATTATTTACTTTAAAAAAGTATCTATCTACAATGAAAACACTGCTTTTTTTATGTAAGTTTTTCAAATAATATCTTAAGTTTGCATAAGTTGTAATAATTCATTTAATTTTAGCTATAAATCCATTTAATTTGTTCCACTGTACTCAATTGAATCTTTTTGTTTTTTCTGTTAAAGTTTATTATTTCAAATTCATAAAATAAAATCGAAAATGGAAATCCTATATATTTGATTGTCCAAATATGGTTTGTACGGATGTAAAAGGTGCAATTGTGCAATTTGTTTCATAAGTGATATGACTATCGGTGTTACACGAATATGAGCAAATCGATATGCAATTTTTATAGAGGTATACACATCAGGGCTTATTTTATGGAAACAGATGTACATACTTCGTTTCGTTTGGCTCAAATGTTGAACAATTATGTTGAAAAAAAGGGTTTTAAAGGAAAATTAGTTAAGTGTTTGCTAAGAGAAAGTGATAAATATTTAAATAAGTAACTTTTTCTTCGACTTTGTTTAAGCAGTCAAAATCAATTTCCTGATGTCGTTTTTTTGCGAAACATGATATCGTTATCTATGACCTGCAAATTTGAACTTAACATTCTACAGGAAAAAAGGTAATGTTAATTTCAGAGATAAAAAGGGTCTAACTCCTGTTTCTTAAAGCAATTATTTTTATAGTACCTTCTTATTAAAGTTGGTGGTACAGTCTGAAACGGACCTGAGCCTCAACAAACATGCATCTCTAACCTAGCTAGCTGTCAGCCTTTTAAGTCGTTGGACTTTTATTCTTTTAACCAGGTCAGTGTCGCTGTACAGCCCGTAGAGTTCGTCGTTGTATCTTCTCCTCAACTCTCCATCTATGCATATGGGACCAAAAATCACTCGAAGAATTTTTCTCTCGAAGCATCCTGAGACGTTCTCATCTTTGTTTGACAGAATTCAAGCTTCAGCTCCATAAATATGAACCGGGATGATGAGCGTCTTATAGATGGTGACTTTACATACTCGATAGAAAACTTTACTACTCGATTACCTTCAAAGTCCAAAGAAGCAGCGATTTGCAAGAGTTATTCTTCGTTTGATTTCAGAGCAGGTGTCGCTGTTTGAATTTAAAGTTATAGCTGTCTATGGTGACGTTTTTTCACACGACGTCATCGTTCAATGTCTTTTTTGATGACAGCAAATTTTTGGTGTTGCCCTTATTGACCACTAAACCTTTCTTCTCCCCTTCCGTCGCAACGCCCAAAAACGCACCCCTGACATCACGCTTTGATCTTCCAATTATGTCAATATCATCGGCGTATCCGAGTAATTGGATTTAACTACGTAAGATTATGCCTCTAATGTTGACGGTTGAGTTTTGCACAACTCTCTCCAGGACGATGTTGAAGAAGTCGCATGACTGATGACTGTGCACCTTCTTGTATAAAACCTTTTTTGAAATCAAATGCATCGTAGAAATCTTTTCCGACCTTGATAGAGCAGTGTGCATCCTCCATTGTGCCCAAACTAGACATTGTCCTGTAAAGCACTATTATTTTTGTATATACCTTTTTTAATAGTGGCATAGTTTTTGATTAATTAATTTTATATTTTCTTTCTTTTCAGGTAAGCTTAACATTCTTCAAGAAATCAAATTAAAACAAGGTATCAACAAGAAAAATTTCTATTAGCTTTTTTATTTGGCCAATAAGTTCAATTAAGAAATTCCATCAACCAAATTGAACTTTATCGTTTGTATAAGTTTAAATAGTTTAATTTATGATATTTATTGAAAGCCAATACAAAATACTGTATATACACTCTGCATCATGCAATTAAGGTCTGTATTTTATTGCAATTACTGTACTTATGAATTTAATTTATTATAATTTCATTCTTCACTACTTTTTTGTTTTAACAATTGTTTCTTACTTTTGTATTCCTTCTTGTCCGCCCCAGCCAAATATCAATTTAAAAAGAAATTCCTCATGGAAAGGTTAACTCGGTTGTCAAAGGGCGCGTTCAAAGAATCAGCAACTGAAGGCGTTGTCAGATCTATCGCAACAAAGTTCATGATTTGACTATTTTATTTAAACAATTTTGAAAGTCTTTTAACATAACTGATTGTAACACTACACCACTTTATGACACCAGCTTCCGCCTAATCAAATTATTGACCAAAAACTGATAAAAGATTCAACGTAGCTTACGTAGACGTAAGCAGCTTTTAGTTAAAGAATTTTGGCCAACACTTAAATGACATCTGTCAATACTGTCTCAAAATGTATTGACATTTTGAAATACATAGATATTTTCAGTGTTGAATGAAATTTATCCAAAGGATTTTAAAACTCCTTACAAGTAAAACAAATGACAGATCTTCAATAGATTAGAAACATTTAAATTGCATCAAAATACAGTTTGATCAGTAAAATTTTATAAACTACATTGAATTCCATTAAGGTTTTATAAAAGTTTTTTATGGAAATGAAAAGAAAACTCTAAGACATTTGTATTCTAAAATTGCTCGGAAAAAATGAGTCTCACAAACTTACCAGAATGAATTTAATACAATGTGATTAAATCAAGAGACGTGGACTGTATCCGACAGTCATATAATCTAATTGTGATAAATTTTCCAACTAATTGCATCCGGAGGACCATATAAAATATAAAATTTTACAAAAAAGGAAATATCTTTCACAATAATAAATATAGTTGGTATTCCATTTGATCGTTGCTCTGCCCTCAGCTAGCAAAAAACCATAACCTTTGACAATATCAGACCATAATAATCGTTCATTACATTTTACTCCGCCTTGGGCCAATTAAGACTATAATATCGCCACACGATCCATTTCCAAAACCTCTGGGGCTAATATATGAATAAGCCACAATCGACGACAACCCACACACAGTTTGAATTGAAACAAACAAAGAGATGTGGTGATGGTGACATAGAGGGCGCTGCTGAGGCTCTGGTGTTCAAATAACCTATAACCAATGATCTGCCATTTGATACTCGATATGATATCACACAGTTCAATTAATCTGAGTTTCCTGTTCATCACAATCTTCTCTAATTCCATTGTTCCATAAACATAATACTCGATGATATGAGTGTAATCATCACCTAATGTCCATTCGTTGACAGTTAGACTAATATCCACAATACTTCAGCGGTTGAAGTTGGATTATATCTCTTTCACTGTAGGTATCTGAATGACAGAAGTATGAAAGTATCTGACAAATGACCTACCTCAATGGTGCAAAGTCATTGTACCTCATTCTGGTACATTGCGCGCGCTCATTCCCGTTGAATATGTGCCTAAACTCATTGAAGTGTACATCGCGTATTTTGATATTCTTTGCAATTAGACACTGTCTTGATTGGCGCTCGGTGACGACGGTACGGTAGAAGCTGTGATAGAGCTCCATCTAGCGTTCTAATGCCATCACACAGTACACTTCTTTTCATTTGTGGAACAATGACAATTTCACTCTGGCAAAATGTGTAACATTTCAAACCCGTTACGTGATCAATAAGTCAAAACGTGAGTAATAAAAAGAGACGACGACGACCGACGACGACGCCGACGAAGAAATGATCGAGAATAGGACGAGACCCCCACAACAACAACAACAACAACGGATCATAGTATAACCGTTCAGCTTTAAGCGTTGGAGCGTTGAACAAAAACAAAACGCTCAGCCCAGACCCCTAAAAGAAGTGCATCATCCAGGAACAATGACTAATGCCTGAGAATTTAATTAACCTACATTTCTCGGATTGCATTCAGTCATTCAGTCAATGATCGTGCACACAATTTCTAGAACTAACCACATAATTACCCATTGCATTGACGTCTTCGGTGGCGGCGGCCGGCGGACGGTGAGCGGTGGCAAGACAACTGCATAGACGTCGACGACAATGACGTCGCCGTATCGTCGTGGTTCTTGGTCGTCCGACGTCTGTCTTCTGTCGTCGTCGTTGGTGGGAATAAGGATGTGATGGATTGAAATTGGAGATCAGTGTTATAGGCGCTTACAATAGTTCCGGGCAACACTGAGGCCTAAACAAACAATCAGAAGTGGCAAAGAGAAATATAAAATTCAGATTTTTAGTGACGGAAACAAGCTGTGAAAACTGTGTAAATCTTATACGTTGTGATCGAGCTCCTTTTGAACCCAAAATCACTGACATTTACATCTGAAGTTAGGTTTAAGTGAAGTTTGAAAAGAGCTTGAAATGTTTCTCTATGTTTTGTAAACTTAGGTTAGGTTACGTTATAGTGGCTGTCCAAGATGGAAACGGACACACTTAGGCCAGTTTAATGCCCCATTGTGATACCACATGAACCTTGAGGTTTCTTCCTAAGCTCAATGGAACCAGTTTGAGTTTCTTACGAAACGTGAGAGGCTGATTATGCCGATATGATTTAGATCGTTTAGATCGTTAAAGAAGAACTCTCCTAGGTAATTCTTGCGTTTTCGAGCTAGAGCAGGGCATGTGCACAGAAGATGAAGAACTGTTTCTTCCTCTTCCTCGTCCATACAGCTTCTGCAGAAATCATTTGAGAATACGCCTAATCTCGTGGCGTGCTTTCCTATTAGACAGTGTCTGGTTATGACACCTATTATCGAGCTTATATGCGATCTGCTTAGAGAGAGCAATCACCTTGAACGTTTTAAATCAAGTGTTGGCCAGATGTTTTTTGTGGCTTGACACGTGGTGATGTTGTTCCACCTGGTGCCTGCCCTCCTCACAGTGTCTTGCATTAGCAACAGTTTACAAGTAGCGATTGGTATGCCAGTTCGTGCCAAACGTGGTAGGATGGGCTGTACTGTACCGTTCCTGGCGAGTTCATCTTTTGTAAACTTGAATCGAGTTAAAATAGAATTATGAAGAGTTTAAACTATCCTTGACTCTTTGTAAACCTGGATCGAGTTAAGATTAGTTTTTTTCGGCTCGATTTCACTCGGGGTTCAAAGTAGAGTTGAAAAATTAAAAATCTGGTTCGAAAAATTGGATTGACAGATCCCTGAAAAACTGATAAATAAGATGTGAATGTCTAAATGAATCTTACATTTAAAACGATTTGTTCCCTTGAACTAGTTACGTCTAATTATTTTATTTTATAACGAAATGAAGTCATTAAAATTATAAATTAGGCTTCAAATGTCATTTCAAATTTCAACTACTTTCAATACTCAACGATACAATTTCAACAATCCAAAACGAGTGAGTGAGTCTTGCGAAATGTCAAAAATACAGCCAACGTAAACTCATCTTCAGCGGCGCATAGTGTTTGTACTATTAAATCATTTGTATAGACCGTGTTTTGACAGCTACTGTGGCTCCAGTTAAGTGTATTGATCTATGGTCAATACAATTTATGAAGAATTATAAAATGAATTGATTGATTATTATAGTTTGTGCCTAAAAATATCATTCTAGAGATCTTGGGTTCAACTAGGCCATTAACTAGGTTAAATGTCTATTTTGACAATTGTCAAAATATAAAAAAAATATACAAATTGATTGTAGGCGAACTTCGTTTTCGTTTCGATCTAAGAGTTTGTATTTCACTGCTAATGCAGCTGGGGTGCTAGGTTGCGATGTCTTAATTGCGAGGGAAAAAATTATGGCACGTAAGTCACTTTTTGACACCTATTTCGAAATAACTACAATTCCAAATTGGCTCTGTATCTATATTGTGTCAGTTACTTTTATTTAAAGATTTTGGAATTTTCCACTTTTTGGCTCCACTCTTTGCCATTCTATTCTTTGAAATTTTTCCTAACAATTAGGCTCTGAAAAACAGTTCTCAATGCAATAGCCCCAGAATTGAAACCCTACCTAACATTCTCGATCTGTTGGGTACAACGCCAAGCTGTGTTCTAGGTACATAGATACTCTTGTCTCCTTGATAGATGGAAGCTTGAATACAAGAGCTCAATGAATACTCTATAAGAACCAAGTCGGTGATACATTGTGGATATAGGGAAGAGTTGTAGATATACTTTGTCGGAGATAGACAAAAATAGGAAGTTTCTCTTGCATAATTTTTCATTTCCACAACGGATGGATACCCTATGCCTGGTCTGTAAGGTAAAGCGAAAACGATGGCGTTGAGGTTTGTTTTATTTTTCAAAAACCAAAGAAACCTCGCTAAGGTAGGAAGGTAGGTAGGTAAGGTACATGGTGTTTTGTATCTGATACTTTGTCCGACGCTAGATCATTGACTGTTGACTGTGCATGAAGCCACACAATGTAATTACTCTCTTGCAATTACTACAATATTTTTCTTTTAACTTCTTACAACAACTGCGCTTGTTGTTTTTATTTACTGCAAAACAAGGCGGCCACTTAATTTTGTGTTATTTACCTGAGCTGGGGCGGTATTGTCAGTTTAAAGTTTTTTTTTTTCTGTCTACTCAAGCCCGTTCAAAAGTTTGAGGTTAGAATGGAAAAGCTGAACGGAAGAAGAAGAAGTAATATGCTTCAATGGGAAAATTGTGAAATCGCGTAAGCTGTACATTTCAAAGAAGGTTTTAATGTTGGTTGTGTCAGCGTTAGCTTTGGCGCTGGCTTTGGCTCTGGCGCTGTACCATAATTCCTCTACAACTTCTCTATAGGTAGTTGTTGATTGTGGCACACGACGACGACGTGACGCCAGACGTCAACGTTGTCATTTCGTTACCCTTCAATTAAAAATGCGCGGATAAAAAGCCATAACGTCATCACAGAGCGAATGAAAAAGTAATGTTCCCCCCACCGATATCACCTATCACTTTATGGAGAAATGTTAGTAATTTTGAATTTTATGGAAATTGTCACCTGGTTTTGAGTACCTTCCATAAGTTATAAGTATGATATGATTACATGAAGGAGTGCTGATGCAGAGGGCTCCTTCTCAAGTGGGATTTGTGGGCCTTATTTATAGACATCGCTTGAAATGCATACAAAACACGTAATGAAAGTGGTAAACATAAACAAAACAAAAAATGTACTGTACTTAAAATATCATTAAATAATTGTAGACGTAGAGGGACCTACATTTAGACCTTTTTTTCTTTTTATTCAAAGGGAAATTTTTCAACTTGTACAAAAACTCTCTATACTCACGCCTCGCCAAACCCTATATAAAGTAATTGCACCCAGAAATATGCGTTTATTAATGAATAAATCAACATTAACGGTGTCATTTTCAAAATTGACACTCCCTTTCCCGCATAATAATTTCTTTAAATTGTTTTGACTTCGACTTTTGAAAGTAAAAAAAAAAGAAACAATTTAGAGGGTTTTTGATGTTATGGTTGTTATTTTAATTTTAAGTGGGTAGATTGATTGGGTATGGATGTCACATAGTACCTATATAATTTTCGAGAAAGTGGAACATCCTAGGCTTTACAGATATAATATTTTCGTTCTTAAAAAATTTAAATTGACACTTTCAATAACACTTAAAACCAACTACACAAACAAAAATAAAAAACGTAGAAAAATTATTATTGTTAAAGTTTATAATGTGAGACTTTAAAAGTTGAATATCAATTGCTTGGGTTGAATTGTTGTTTTAAGTCTTTTTATTTAGGCTCTTAAAAAAATGAGGCTAGCGTCATGTAAAACCGCTGTAATAATTTGTGCTGCTTAATTATTTTAAGGTTTGTTGAGAATCAAAACATTAAGCTTATAAAGTGAAATTTTTATAAATAAATTCAAAGGGTGGGCCTCGACTTTTCTTTTCCGATTTAGAAGAGAACAACAATAGACTCAAATATACCAGAGACACAAAAAAATTGGATGAAGTGGTTATTTTTTATTCGGATTAATAAAATAGTGTATTTTGAAACACACGACAGTTTTTAGAACAATAAGGCTTCATCGGTATAGTTCGAAATCTTGGTTACTAATTTTAATTATATACTTAATGTTTTGACATTGACATAGATTTAAGGGTGGGTGTAGGTGCATTCGTAGTGAAAGTTCAGAGTTGTCAGTTTCCAATGGGAACGTTCACTTTATGTATTAAAGTAATTTGTTTAACAAACTATATAAAAAAACACATTTTTAGAGTCTTATTGCTGATGTAGTCTTGCGAAATCTTGAAAAAGCTTCACCGATATTGGTACAAGAAAATTAAGCTTTTTAACATTTTAAATTAATCGTATTTTGTATTCAGATCATAAGAATAATATAGTATTAGAGGCTTCATGAAATGTTGCATGATCAATTCTCACAATTCGGGCTGTATCGAGCCCTTTCCTAGAATTTATCGTAAGCGCCAAAATAAATTGTTCGTAAACGACAACTCAAAAGCTTACTGCTTGTCCTTAAAACCACTTATACCCCAATTCAGTATTGGAAATTATTAATTATTTTTAATCTAAGAAATGACAATCGCGAGTTTTAATAATTAAGTTTTATTTTTTATTGAAAATATCGTTTACGATAAAATGTCAGAAAAGGCCTCGAAATGTCCTTGATAACTTCAATATTTAATGTTTAGGGTCTTAAATTGATCTCGGAGTATTTACATAGGCATTATAAAGGGTGGTTTTAAGGTTTTAAGGACCGATGTTGAATGTGAAGCACACCTAAACGTCAAGTTTTTTCTGCATTTCACTTGACATTTCTCAATTTCAGACTAACTCAATTTGAACTTCAGACTAACTCAGGCTTGTTATGCAAATAGGCATTCAAGTCAAAATGCTTATCGTGCACTTCGTGATTTTTTCGGTCAATTTAACATTTTCAGCTAAGCTGTAAAAAAATTATACAGACTTGTATTTTGAAATATTCAATTTTACAAGATGACACAGAAATCATCACCCCATTGGAAGACAGCAATAATTTGCAAATGGCAGCAGGCCCTATGGTAAATAGGAGCATTTTGTATTGATGAATCTCTTCTTTGTGGGGTTAGAAATTAACTTTCGGACCGTTAAATTCAAGAATTATTGGACGGGTTCAAATTTGATATACACAAAATAAACGCTGGTATGCCCCAGGAATCTTTTTTGTCTCGAACATTCTTCCTTATGTCTATAAATGATCTTTTGTCTGAAACTTCTAACCCACTAAATTGTTTCGGTGATGACAGGAAACTCAGGCTTTCATATATCCATGTAAAATTTAATGCTTCGAAAACTTAATTCTGTCTACTGTCTCAAAAGCGTAACCCTCCCACAATGCCAGTATCAATGGGCAGTACTTGCATCGAGGAGACTGAACATCTTTCAGTTCTAGGTATAAGCATCACAAACCACTTGTTGTGGAGTTATCACATATTTGACATCACCAAAAATGCTGCTAAGTGTTTAGGTTTTTGCTGACGAAGTAAAAAGTTTCTTACTCCTTGTGATTTTGCTTTAATGTACAAAGCTTTTATTCTTTCAAATCTCAAGTATAATTCTCATATTTGTGCTGGTTCCCTAATAACGTACTTGGTTAAAATTGAATGATTAACTCTAAAAATTATTGCCAATCGGTGTTTTACTGAGGCATTTGCTACTCTTATCCTATCATTGTTTTATCCATATTTTCACAAACAATGCTATAGTGAAATAGCCAGTTGTGTTCCTCCCCTTTAACAATTCAACCGTAATACTCGAAATTCTAGGAATGCTAATCAGTTTACCCTTGAGCCCAATTTTTCTTTAGCCGCACTACACGAATGTGAAATGCATTACTACGTTAATATTTATTTGTCATTACAATGTGGAGACATTTGTAACTAATGTCTATCGGTATCTCCTTCCTAATTCTATTCTCCTAGCACTGTGTTTAATTATTATAAGGGTATTCATAACCCCTTGAGTTCGCGCACAATATATACAAACAAAACTTTAATGACTGCAAATCCTGTTCTCACAAAAGATTTTATGAAGATTATTATTTATTCATTTCCAGTTATACAAAGTTTTCTCATTTATTTGAAGTCTTTGAATATCACACAAGATCAAGAATTATTGACATTTCTTTTAACACTTTCCACATTAATTTCACCTTTTTGAACTCAATCTCTTTAAATTTATCAACAACGTTCATTTCAGAATAAATTTAAATTATGAAGACATTTGTATAGATTGATCTGCATCTCCAAGGAAACCAGGAACTAAAATCTTTCGTCTTATATGAATAATATTTGTTTATGTCATTACGTATGAGAATTGAGATGTTCAAAATTTTATGTGACAGATTGACAGGTTTTCCGAAGTAAATTTGCGATTCAAAGGTCAGTGCAAACATCATTTGTCCTCGATTTTAACACATCCGCGATATCAGAATCAAAATTTTACCATTAATTATGTGAATTATGTCAGAGTTTGACAGTTTGATTAATCAAATCATTCCTCCCAACTCAATGTTTGCTTTCAAATTCTCCAAAGTCAAATGAAGATTTTTTGAACAAAAGTAAAAAGAGGGAAAATATTTTAATTTAATCAAAAATACAACACAACCAAATTTAACAATTCTTTTTTTCGAAATTCTCAAGTCAGTAATAATATGTTTACCAGTCCTATACAACAGTTAAGAAAAATTTAAAGCACAACAAATCGAAATGTCATTCAATTTGAATCTTAACATGACAGCTCCCATTCAGAACCCATGTTCGATTAAACTTGTATATCAAAATCAATGAACCATGGCCAGGCCAGACACGATTTCAGAATTAAATTAGCATGCGAATTGCAGCAAATTCTTTTGATATCGACAAAGAGATATTCACCACAGTCTGCAGAGCAAAGTGAACGACAACGACGACGATTACGACAAGCGACGCTCAACAGGTGGTAGCTTTTCAAAATATCGAATTCCAAAGCCCCATTCTGTCAATCGGTTCCAAACAAAGCTTCAACTGCCAGACAAACTAAAATTAAGGCACAACAAACAAATATACGAATTCAGGAACACTAAATTGGAATCCCAAAAATTATGTGACTCAGGTGAGAAACTCTGGCCCTGCATTGCTCGGTTTTATGTCACTTAGCTTGCACAAGTTAGTGTGAAACAAGTTGTGACAACCTCCGTTTCTTGGACCAGCAGCAAGTTAATTCTCTCTCTTTTTGGAGTCTGGACCGACCAAACGACACGATGTCAAATTTTATGTACAAAAAGCTAGCGAACTCTGCATGCTCCATGTAAATTATGCCATTTGTCGCACTAACCCGCGTGCACCCCGTTTTGGGACAGTTGTTTTTGGTGCCTCCGAAATCCGACAAGTGACGTTAAGCGCAAAATAAACAGCCTGCACCGCTGCACTGCCGACACTGCACCGTTGCGCTTCGTCGTCGTCGAGCGAGTACGACCGCATGGTTAAGACTTCAAATTCAAATCCAAACAACGACGACTCGACGACGGGCAATATAGCGATACCTGAACTTCGTACTAACCCAATTCGAGACGCACAACATGGACGAAAGACGACGACGATGAACGGGCTAAAATGGCCGATCGACATATTTTCATAACTCAAAAAGCTAGACAACGATTGCGGCTGCGCGTTTTGAATGTTTGATCAAATTTGAATTAAGAAAAATTATGATCGTTTTTGGCGGAGCGGGCAGAGGGCAGAACTAACACAAGCCGCCAGGCTTGTTGCACCCAAAAAATACTGAGGCTAACGCTGACGCTGCCGACGAACAACCAACAGATCGACTGTGAAAATGTACGCGGCGCGTGTGCGCAGTGGCAGCAAGCACCAAGCAGCTAGTAGCGAACAGCAAGCAGCAACGAACGTAGAGCACTCTATTGCATTGAGTGATCCGTCACATAGAATGCGGTATGAAAACTCAATTTACTAATCCTGACCAAAGCCAGTTAAATGGAGAAAACAAGTCATCGGTGTTTTTGGTCTTAGACGGATCAGGACGGTCTTTTTTGTCTTATTTGGGCTTTTGTTGATTTTTTGGTCGGTTTGGTAAGTAGCTTTGTGTCCGATATCCCGGTACATGTTTGCACTACAAGAGTGCGTTTAATTGAAGTTGGATTAATCCGGAGTGTTATTAAGGGGGGTTTCTGTTTTTGGTAGATATAGATACCAGCAAGATGGTGATTGTGATGAAGAAGTATAGACAGCAGGGGGGATTCACTTCTTCCTCATATAGATAGAGATACTCTTGTGACTTATGAGATGTGAGGTAAGTTTCACTTTTGATTTGTAGTCGAGCCTAAGAAGGCAACCGATTGGATTGTATGTTTTGATAGGTTTAAGATAGATTTAGAAGTAGGGCGTGGATGTGTACCTATGATGTATGCGCGGCAGCAATTTGTTTTGGCCTATATATATAATATCTCTTGTGCATGACAGATTGGAGAGTATGCAATGCAGCTGCTGCTGCTGCTACAAAATGGGATTAACAAAAATGGAATTTATTGCACCCGATGAGGAAATAAATGTTTTTTATCGAATTTGGAATAAGAATTTTGTTTACTTTTTTAGGTACGGTTGTCAAGATTGTATTCGTAGAAGTTGCATTCATTTTGTATACCTACTAAAGGGGGGCAGTTTCTTAAGTCAAAATGTTTTATTTTTAGAGGTCTGTTAATGGTCAACATCGGATACAATCTGAATCTAAGCTTAATTTGGATTAAGAAGTTGGAAAAAGATTTATAAAGCTGTTATTTATGCTTCAGCAATGAAACAAAAACAAATGTTTAAGCCTTCGTATCAATTTTTTATCATTGGATGGAAAACAAAACTAAATTCTGAAGCAATTTGTTTGAGAGAAGTCTGTCAAATTTTTAGGAAAACTACTACGAGCAAGAAGATAAAATTCATGCTTTAACCCTTTCGGTACGAGAGTGGGACAGAACAAAGAATATTTATATGTAAACGTACCACTCCCGTCCCGAAAGTATTAAAAAGCCGAGGTTCTCAACCATGACAGCTTAAAATTTCAGATGGAAATAATGGTCCAACTGAATAAGTGACATTTTCCATTTTGATTGGAATATACTAAACTCTTTTGACATTTCATAACTTTACCTCACTCACAGATATTTGAACCAATCTGTCTAAGAGAAGCATGTCAAATTTTAAGGAAGACTGCTCCGAGCAAGAAACTAAAATTCATGCTTTAAAAAGCCAAGGATGTCAACGATGACAGTTCGAAATTTCTTATTCATTTCATTTTACATTTTGATAGAAATTTACTCAACTCTTTTGACGTTTCATAATTTTTACTCACTCATTAATATTTGAACCAATTGTTTAACAGAAGTCTATCAAACTTTTAGGAAGACTGCTTTGAGCAAGAAGATAAAATTCATACTTTTAATAGCCAAGGGTGTCAACGATGACAATTCAAAAATGTTGATGCAAATACTAGTCAATTGGACATGACATTTTACATTTTTATTGATATTTATTAAACTCTTTTGACGTTTCACAATTTTATCTCACTCACTGATTTTTGTATCAATCTTTCTAAAAGAATTATGTCAAATTTTTAGGAAGATAAAATGCATGCTTTAAAACCAAGGCTGTCAACGATGACAGTTCAAAATTTGTGATGCAAATAATAGTCCAATTAAATAAGTGACATTTTTTATTTTGATTGCAGTCTGTTGACTTTACTAAACTCTTCAGATGTTTCATAATTTTATCTCACGCTCTCTCATAAAAAAGAAATCTGGTTGTCTTATATCAACTTATGAGTAAGAAGGATTTAACTTTGTTGAACGTCAAAATAAGTTGCTTTAAAAGAGTCCAATGTGTAAACAGCATAAGAAAAGGAAATTTACTAGTGTCAACGTAGTTGAACAATCTTTACAATCTAGTTGTAAGTTTGTCAATATATTCGTTGAAATTTAACGTTGGTAGTAGATGGGCTATTTGTACCATCATTTATGTAAGGGTACGTTTACCGAAATTGGTTGGGAAATATCGCAAAATAAATATTTTTCTTCATTCCGTAAGAGCTTCTGGAAAACCGTTATTGTGTTCGTGATATTTTGCGGACGACAACAATTAACCAAATTTGATCCAGGGTAAGAGATATTTTTTTATAGAATATAGTTTGTTATGGTTTTTTTTTTCTGTCAAATAAGGATTCGTACTTTGAACCGAAAATATTCCTAAGACGTAAGAGAAATACTTTTAGACAGATTTGCAAATCAATAATCCATAATATTTTGTATTAACTCTACTTTCAATAGATCTACCACCCATTTTAGAGAAGTAATTGACACTTCAGCTGTCCACTTCAGGTAAAAAATGAAGTGACATCTACTCGTAACCTGAAGGTCAAGTTTTGTTCTTATGTTTGCATATAGACTCAAAAATGTATATGTATTGAAATTTCAAATTTTCTGCATCGATTTATATTTGATTAATATATTCACCTTTTTTTGAACCTCATTTGCTTGTACTCGCAACATTGACAATTGTCCAAAACGTGAAAAATATAATTGCTAAGTTCAAAAGACCATTAAGATTTATGTGCAAAAAATCAAACATTTGATAACATCATTTTCGGCGCACCTCTGCAATTAAAAAAAAACAAAATCAACTTAAGGATAAATGCGTTTCATAGAAAACTGATTGATGGTAATTCAACTTGATAGTATTATTTTCTTCAAAAAAAGATACTAATCATTTAACGCTAAAATTGACGTTGATTTGACGTTTTTAAAAACTGTCAGACAGATTCTCTGGCTCAAGCTGCGGTTGTAGATGCGTCTCTATTGTGTTAAGACAACTAGTCATTATTCAACAGAGACATCTAGCTTTCAAATGTCGTTTATCTCTTGAGATCATATCTAAAAATGACAAATGTCATCAAAACAGACGAAGCCTCTACCAAAAGACCGACCCCGCTTCTAAGATTAAAATTACAATTAAATAAAATTATTGTTTCGATATAGAAAATGAATAATGCATTAAGTTGTTAATGGATTACCTTACCATCTTTGGTAATTTTCATGTCCCCACAAATTACAGTTTACAATTACTAAGCTTTTAATAATACAAAAAATAAAACTAAGTAAAGCCCGTAAGTTTCATAAGAAAACTAAATTGTAAAATAAAAAAAATTATTATTTAATCGAACACATTCCCACGCGGAAGTGTCTTAACTTGTTGGCGCCATCAGGCACGTATCATTCGCGACAATATTCAAACATCATGACAATTTCAATTTTCTTGTCTCTCGCTCTTTTATAAGCTTTGCGTTATGCGATGTGTGTTCAGTTAATTAATTGAAATAAAAAGCATGCATCGTCCATTTCGATATAAAAATAACCTTATAAGCGCCTTGTGACTCTGCACACGAGCTCAGACTCAACTCAACTCAGCTCATTGTTGTACAGTGCCATCTAGTTTTTGTTTTGTTTGTTTTAATTTTTGTTTTCCACAAAATGCCAGCTTATTTTCATGCAAATTACTAAAGACTGTCACCTGAATAATAAAACTCTTTCTAATGTCTTATGATTTAAAGATAAACTTTATACATTTGTAAATATTTATGTAAAAATTGTATGTACAGTTTTTTTTTTGTTGCTGTATGAAAATATGTAAAAATAATTCACTTGCGAATTCAACTCAAAACGTCAATTACAAGACACTATGCGTCGCCGAGACAGACGCTTAATAATAATTCATATACATTTTTTTAGTTCTTGTTTTTTCCATCAGAGGCTCATTTGAATGTATAGCGGTATTTATTCACGCTCATGTAATTGGCAACAATTTAGCTCAAGAAAACTTGATCTATGACTTTATAGGCCACTAACGTGTCTTATGAGTCACAAACTTATATTTAAATAAAGTAATAGTATAATATTAATCATCGTGTGCAATTGAAATGTAATAAACCATTTGCATTTGACACAATCAAATTGTAATAGATCATTTTGGTGCGTGTAGTAAATGAAATGGGTTGAAACGTCACACTATAAAATATATTAGCTGATTTCGAAGCTATAATCATATTTAAATTATAATTTAGTACACGATTTTAGTGTAAAACTGATCTCTGACAGTTATGTGGCACTCAGACCAGGAAGTAAGTAGTAACATGTATTTTTAAGTTTTCTTTTTTTATATCATCCTGATTCGATCGGAAATTCATCCGAGTGCAGTGCAGTAAAAAATTATTCCAATTGCAACAAAATGTAATAATAATCAATATTTTATTGTGTGGATTACGTAATTTGTTTAAACGAACTGTCGCCTTGTGTCAGAATTAATATTTTAAGTGTCATTGATTTTTGCAAATGTCACCATCATCATCGTCCACAAATTGACTGTCACTTATTTTAAATAAGTGCCAATAAATTGTGTATGTATTTAAAGAGATGTCTATTTAAAGGTAAAATTGATACTTTTTTTTAGTCATTCAATTTATTGAACAGAGCAAAAATAAAAACAGCACCAACGTAAATAAATTGACTTCTTTACAAGACAACAATGTTTGACTTTTTAAGCACAAAACGATGCCAATTGGAGAAGCATTGTTTATTGTTTATTTTCATAAATGTTTAAATGTTTAAATGTACAATATGGTAGTTTATATTATACTAAATGAAGACAGAAATGAATTTATGACTTTTATTTTGAACACATGCTTTATTAATAACCTATTGTTATAGGAGTTTATGTAAGAAATATTATAGTTTATTATATTTTTGTTTATTTTAAAAATTTAAATAAAAATAGAATGAAGTATAGGTACTTTATATGACAGTTTAAATAAGTCAAACTGAACTAATGATTTATAGGAATGAATTTTATTTTGATTAATAACATGATTATCTAATTCACACTAAGCCTGTTAATTTGGTTGAAGCTCTTGTTATTTTTCTAATTGTATAAATGTTAGTTTAAGCCATTTGCCATAAAATTGACAGTTGTTCACTTAAGGTGACGTTTACTACATAATTATAAACATAAGCCTCATAATGCCTGATAACGTGTCAAAGAAATTCTTTTTGACAGATAGCTACTTGCAGTTCAACAAAATGTCATTAAGAGAGTAAAAGAATGGAACATCATATCATTTATTCTTATACATATTGCCGAGCCATAGTCAAAATCAAAATCGAATAAAAGGAAATTCGAAAATGTCGGAAAAACAAACAGAATTATTTTTGCTTTTAGAATCTGGGCAGATGCAAAAAGTCTAAATTCGATCAGAATATTTGATATCTCTGTTAAACAGCTCAGTCTATTCAGGAGTAATTTTTTTTTAAAATGCTTGAATTGCTTGATTCAGATATATGAAACTTTAAACTTAAAGCCATAAATTTTGTACATACATATGTATAAAATACCTAATTCTTAAACATTTGTAATGATAGTCTTAGTCATGTTTTGCAATTGGATGTTCATATTTTTCTGAAAAGGTTACGTTCAATGAAAAAGATAGTCACGTCGATTACAGAATCTCATAAGTAGACGTCGGTCGGCGAAAATAAAATGTCAATTTTGACATTTCTACCATAGTAAAAATGTCATTACTCCGAATGTTGCGGTAAAGTTTACCACAACGAGTTTTACCTCCCATTCTATCTCTCTCACTAATGTCATCCATTCGGAGCTGGTAGAAAGTAGTAGAGGAGTTCAAAGCAAGCCTGGTTATGTCAATTTTAATTGTCATACATTTACATTGGTGTGAATAAAATTGACACGTCTTTGGGCATAATATACTATCTTCATGCCGTCTTCTTGCTCGCAATCATTTCGTAGACCAACTGTCTAACTAGATTTTGTGGACCGTCTGTCACACAGTCCTTTAAATTAATGTTATTTTCATTGAACAAGCTCACTTATTTGATAGATTCTAAGTATGTCGTTAAACAAATAATGCAACTTTCCGAATGTTTTTTATTAATAAGAAATTGTCTAACTATTTAGACTTGACGACAAAATATTAAACTATCAAACCTCGTCTAAGATGATAATCTAATAAGAATATTTGTGTTTTCCTTTCTATGTGTACTGAAATTCCGATTCTATTTACTGTCAAAATGCAGCATATTTCATACATCATGACAGGTATTTATTAGCTAGGTTCGTTTACCGCACAAAATATAATACATGTACATAACTTGACGTATGAAACCATTTTGTTTCCGTTGAACTCTTAAATGTTTTTAACTAATACTCATCACGTAATTTTTTGATTAACCACCATACGAGTAGGAATGCCTTCATAATCTTATTTACCACTGCGGGAGATTAATACCACACGAGTGTTCTTAGACAAAATAAAAAAAGGAGAACAAAAACCTCCATGAGGTATCTTCTCGACCTGAATCTTTTACATCTAGTATTATGAACGAGCCTAATTCCATCGACACCTCTATCAACAGCTTCTCAAAATGAGAAGTCAACAAAAGTGACAACAAGATGACACGGTTTTTTTATGCTCGTACAAAACACACAAAACATCTTAAAATTAACGAGAAAAATAACAACAACAACCATTGACATTTAGAGTTTGAAAACTATTTGAACGTCATTCTGACTGTCATCTTTTACCACAGCCGCCCGCCGCAAAGTATTTGTTTTAAATGTCATAAACCGTATACCTACACTATAGCCCTCAATAGAGTTTCTATAATCTCCATTGAGTCTTTTTAAGAAGCTTCAAAATACTTACTCAGTTTTAATGCCTGACTACCTCTTTTTATTTTTTTGGGAAAATGTTTAAGTTCTTAATTCAATTAAGAAAAACAAAATTTTAAAAATCAATCCGTTTATACTTAATGCCTTAAGGTGGAATTTTTAATTAGGGTCTGATCACGGTTTAAAATTAAGAATAAATAAAAACATAAGAACCGGTATAATACCTTTATTTGTGGTAACAAGAAAACCCCATTTCAACAAAATATTGTAAGTTTTAACCTATTTGCTTGATTTAACGATTTTTTGTTTAATATAGGTTATAGGTACCTAACCTATAAGCTATTTAAGAATTGGAAGCTTTGATTTTGGATCATGTGTGTTTGTGCTGTTAATAGTTTATAAGTCTCATTTATTGTATGTTATGTTTTTAATGCCTTGGTGATACTTAAATGAGTTTAGAAGTTTTAAAAAAGGCTTTATTTAAGAAATAAATAAATTTATTAAAGCTTCTAGTTATGAACTTGTTTCTAACAAAACAACATTTATATATTTTTGTTCATACATAATTTTTTGGCTATTTTTATGAGAGAAGTTTTCTTTAACACAAATTTATTACTTTACTACTTGTTAAAAACAGGAAAAGGTGTAGGAATTTTATGATGAAGTTTTTAATTAATAAGTAAGAAGTCGAACTTGATATTTTTAATGTTGATCAATTTTAATGAACACGATGGTAAATTGTTTGTCTATATCAGTGTGGCTTCAGACCAATAAAGTCCACCATTGACCAAATATTCAAATTACGGCAGATCTTGGACAAACCCAGAAATTTCAAATCGATAATCACCATCACTTTATCGGTTTTATAGTCGCGCATGACATCATCGATAGGGAAGAGCTTAATAGTGCAATATGTAGTTTTGGCATCCCTGTAAAACTTATCCTTTTGTGCAGAATGACGATGGAGATTGCTTTATCAAGGTCGGAAAAGATCTCACCGATGCATTTGATGTCAAACAAAGTTTAAGACAAGGCAATGCACTGTCATGCGACTTCTTTAATATCGTTCTGGAAAGAACTGTGCAAAACTCAACCGTTAACACTAGAGGTACAATCATCCAAAGGTCCATCCAATTACTCGGATACTCCGATGATATTGATATAATTGGAAGATCAAAGCGTGATTTCAGTGGTTCGTTTTTTAACTTCCCATAGGAAATTATTGTAATCGGTCCGATTTGTCGAATTGAAAATTTTGACATTTATCGACGTTTCAAGGTCCCAAGAGTCGAAACAAAAGGTTTTTAGAGAGATGTCTGGCGTGAAATGTGTACGTACGTTCGTACGTCAGTACGTTTGTGACTTATTTTTCGTCGTCCATAGCTCAAGAACTAGTAGAGATATCGACTTCAAATAAATTTTGTTATACAGATAATAATGCAGAAAGATACAGAAAGGACTCTAAAAAAAAATTGCGTGGGTGTTTTTTTTTACTATAGCAATTTAAAAAAAAGGTGAAAATTTTGGTTAACCCTAAATATCTCAATAACCATTAACGCTAGAGACTTCAATTAAATTTTATATTATATATTGTTACCTCGAAAATCTTACGAACAAAAATGATTTTATCTCCAAAACAATTTTTGTGCAAAATAACGTTTTTAACATCTGGTAAAATTTTGAGAAAAATCGAATTTACAGTTTTTTTTTTTATAAAATATAAAAACCTAAAGAAAAAAGTACTCAAAGTTGGTAAAATGGATTTTCGATTCAAATATCTTTTCAGCAATTTAAGATTACATTCGATAAAATTTTGAGAAAAATCGAATTAATAGTTTTTTTACAAACAATAAAAACCTAAAAAAATAATACTAAAACTTGGTAAAACTTTACTTTCGACTCAAATATCTTTTCAAAAATTAAATAAATTGGCTTCAAACTTATTTTATCTCACAGAAAATATAGTTTTCGAAATTCAGTATTTTTTTTTTAGAAAAATCTAACAGTCCGTTTTTTTCATAAAAAAATAAAATTTACAAAAAATAGTACGCAAATTTGGTAAAAATTGATGTTCGGTTCTCGATATCTCGTGAACAATAGAAGATATCGACTTAAAATTAATTTCATTCATCCAATTTGTATTTTTTTTATACAAGATATAAAACACAATTTAAGAAATGCTGCTAAAATTTTCGACTAAAAATCTGGTTAGCAAAAATAGATTTAGAAATCAAACAATTTCATTATATGCAAAATATTGTTGGTAATTTTTAAATTTTTGAGAATAATTCAACTGACAACTTTTTTAACAAAACACAAAAACCTACAAACTTTTAAGCAAGACAAATCGGCAGACGGGATGGGAAGTTAACAGTGTGGGTCGCATCCCAGCCTCTTTTTAATTATGGCGAAGGAAGCAGAGAAGATGGGGAATCCTGTCAAAGAAAGATGAGAGTGTCTTAGGATGCTTCAAAAGAAATATTCTTTTGGTGATTTTTGGACCCGTCTGCATAGATGGGGGAAATAAAGGAAGAAAATCAAATTTGAACTGAACGGGCTGTACAGCGACACTGACCAGGTTAAAAGAATAAAAGTCAAACGATTTAGATGGCTGGGTCATGTAGAGCGAATGTCCATCAACGCTCCAGTTTGGAAAGTCTTCGAATCCAATCCCGAGGGAAGGCGCATAAGAAGAAGACATGGACTCAGGTGGCCCACGCAGGTGGGAGAGGACCTCAACCGACTTTGTGTGCAAAATTGGAGACAGCTAGCTAGGAATCGAGCTGGCTGGAGACAAATGTTGGTTGAGGCCCAGGTCTGTCTCGAACTAAAGCACCACCTTAATTATGTAGGTAAGAGTGTGTACATTCATATTTACTCAAAAAGTCAATTCAAGCCGACTTAAAATGTCATCTGTCATTAAGGATGTGGTCAGATGCTTCAAATCCTATTCCTATCATATTACTGCCCTTAACAATAACAAACATAACATGTTTCACCTCATTTATCAGTTTTTTTTTACAAAAAGACGTTCTACTTTAATTTTTAAGCACCTCCTAACTTTAAGGCGTTCTTCAAACTTTCACACTTGAGTTTTGCTTTTTAAATTAAGAAAACTGGGTCTTAACGGGCATTATGTAAAGTAGCATCAATCAAATTAATTGGATAGATCATACTCTGTACTTTTCAATTGTTCCAATTAAACAAGTTCAAAGTTAACTCTGGAATTCCACAAGGTAGTCATTTAGGCCCTATTCTTTTTATTTTATTTATTATCGATTTATCGTCTAGTGCAGTATAGTTATGCCAACGACGATGATGTTACTATTTTTCAAAACGACGTGTCTTTTTTTCTTAACGTTGTGATTTGAAAACGTGAGAATAGTCAAGATGCCAACACAAGATTTTCGGACTCATCTTTGTTAAATAGACAAACTGTTTTAAGTTATTTTAATCACAATCATAATATTGAATAAAATAAAATTTAACAAGAAATACCTTACAAAACAATTATCTTCAAAAGTCAACGTTTGAAAGTCTGTTTGGAAAACTTTTTCTTGTAGCTTTGATCTCCTCAAAATTGTTCAAAATGGACTTAAGATGATTTAGTCTTTCAATCGACAAATGACAAGTCGAATTTGTTTTATCAAAATTAAGTAAAGTATTTTTAACTTAATTGTCCATTAATCAACCTTTATGCATTAACTTTAGTTATTTTATTCAATTAAGTTTATTTTCTCCTAAAGTCAAAACCGCGTTGCCACCAAAAAATATGTATACACTTTTATAGTCCCATTAAAACATTAAAAATACCAAACCGCAGCACGGAATAAATTTTTAATTTTTGTATTTAAACATTTGTTTACATTCCAATTGCTTCCTCTTAAACGTAACCAAAAAATAAACAAAAACCCACAGAACGACAAATCCCAAAGTCAATAAAAGGTCCACTGTTTTATCTTAACAAAACACAAAATACTAAATCCAAAAACAAACAAAACAATAAAAAATATTTTAATCTTAACACCTTTTAAGGTTCATTTCCATAATTATTATTCCACCTGCTTGGAAATTCTTTAGAAATACCATTTTCGAATCGGATCCCTGAAGGCAATGACATTATTACTGCAATAATTTGTTTTATTCTTTTTATTTTAAACTTAATAACGACCAAGAAATTCTGTAATATTTCACAAGTTCCAGTCAGACTTCTACGAGTATAATGTGCGTCATATTTTATCTTATGTATTTATATTTTTATTTTCTTGTTATTTTGTGAAAAGCTCTAAACGGCCAAACCGGCACAGAGTTCCTATTCAAACCAGCTGTTCCGGTTTATTTTCTGAATTCCTATGACATTGTTGTTAATTATTTTCTATCTATCTTTATTTTTTTGTTGTTGGGAAAATTTCGAAAATTCCAACTGACATTTGACTGAAATGTAATATGACAGGTGAGATTAGTCGCCAGAGGGCACTGTGGGTAGTTTTCTTCAAATAGACTTTTATCTGATACTTCACTCCACTTGATCCGCTGGATCTGCTGGTCGACCTTGAAACTTTTATTTACTATATGGGTACCGTAATGTTACAAGAGAAATTCTCAGTGATAATATATGCTAATTACGGTTATTTAGCACTGCAACAAGCAAAAGTGCCGCCTATTTCCATCACATCGTACTGTGTAAAGTGACAGCGAGAAGACTTGACTCTAAACTCGAATCAAGCTTAGTATAGCGGCGGCGCGCGGCCGGCGTGGGTCGTGGATAGGTGTACTATTTCAAAACAGAAGCCATCACCAAATGCAAAGAAACACCATATTGCTGCGATTCCAGTTTTGTTGTCGCACACGCCACCGCCGCTGGCCGCCACCGGCCATTTGAAGTATAGTGTCGTGGTCGTCGGTGGTGCGGCGGTGCAGCGACGCATGCTGATGGTGTTGGTGGCGGTGACGGGGTCTGCCTGTATGGTAAGTCGCCTGACTGACATACGATGACCGAAAAACCGCTTCACAATTTCAAGAGCTGACCATATTTACTAAACGTGATCTGACAATGGTTCCATGATTGGTTTCGTGCTCTCTGGCCGCGCACCGATTGTGCATTCGCATGCTGTGCACATATGCGCAGCGCACCACTAGCACTTGTGACGGTGACCAAGACAAGACGATGACGGCAACCGTTCGTCGTCATGTCGTCTAAACGACAGACGCTCGACGTACTGACGGCATCATGGCGACGAACGACGCGACAATGTTGAGGTTCTATCTGAGAGTTTGTGCCGAAAACACTTTCGGTGCGGATAGCTATGCATATAGAAAAGTGACACAACGGTGTTAGATTTGTGGACAAAGAGTATAGGAAGACTGCAGACTGCATTAGACAGCAGCAGGGTATATCTTTGTCAATTTAGCCTATTTTCGTTTCTCTATTTTGCAGAACTACCTGCTTTTCGGTTTGTAATATGATTTGATTTTATTTGTCTATATGAAAGTATATATGAAAGAGCTTATGAAAAGTAAATGTGGAGCGCCATTATAGAAATGAGGTCTTGAAGCCTTATGGAAAAAAGGTTATCACTTATCATTGGAAATAGAACGGAACAACAGAGTAAAGTGGAAATAATATATGTTTGTACACAAGTCATGAAATGGGATTGGGAATGGGTTTTTAAAGGTTCCGAATCTGTTTTTGCTTCTGAATATAGCAAACAAACCAATTCGTCAAAAAGAATATGATGAGGGAAAATTTAAACTGATTAAGTACCTTATTGGTACCTGGTGCTAGATCGTGATTTAAGCCCCTGTCAAAAGATCAGTTTTGGGGTTTCATAATGTGAAAAAAGTCAATCATTTATATAAGCGAAGTTGGCAGACTTTTATGATCCTTAATCCATCAATAATCGATCGACTTCAGGCGTTTTTCTTTTTTAGTTTCGAGCATAGCCTGACCTGAACTGTCAAACAAGAAATCTCGAACAATTTAAATTACCTAATTTACTATAATTAGTTTTTCTATTTCAATTTAAGTTTTGAATCGTAGATATTTCTTATTTCTGTAAAAGAAAGTGACAAATAAATTGAAAAATGTCAAATAGAGACAGGTTAGTTTCCAAAATAATTCTGAGCGCTCAGAAAATGCTTTGTTTAGAAGATTTTCAAAACATGCTCGATATGCTTGGATTATCTTTAGAATTTTGTTCGAGCTTAAGAAAAAAGACCTTTTATAAGAAGGATATCGTTTTAATTTCCCATATAGAAAGTAAGTTATTGTTATCGGTTTGTCGAATTGAAAAATTGACATTTATCCACGTTTAAAGGTCACTTAAATCTAAATCGTTTGTTCGGGATAGATCCACGGGTGATCCTATGTTTCATATCAGCGAACAGTGGAGCAAATTTTTACATCGTTTTAGAGAAAGTAAGATTATTGCACTTGATATTTCTAAAGCATTCGATAAAGCCTGCCATCAGGCTTTCTTATCGACAATACGTGTCATTGGCTTTCATGAATCCCTTCTTCATTGGATTAATAGTTACCTTTTGGATCGTTCAATATAAGTAATATTGCATGAGTTCAAGTCTCAAAACCTCATAACAAATGCTGGTGTGCCCCAGGGCTCTGTTTTGTCTCTAACACTCTTTTCATTTTTTGTATACATATAATCTCAATTCATTGCTACGGTGACGATAGTACTCTTAGGGCCCTTTCACACCAAACGAATCTGAATCAATCAGAATCACTCCGAATCAAGTTGAATCTGATTGACCAAGATTCGGCCTCGCGCGCTCCGTTTAAATGTGAAGGGATTCTTTTCCCGCCTTCAGACCGGACGAATCTGGTTCAATCAGGTTTGATTCGAGGTCGCACTTGATTCAACCTGTCAGATTCCTCGTCCGGTCAGTCTTGAATCAACAACCATACGAGATGGACGTGGAGTTATTAATTTTAAAAGTTAAAGAAAATAGTGCGATTTATGACGCCAGTGAAACAAAAAGAAGATGAAAGGATTTTTATAGATTCAGGTTGATTCAGCTGGTGTGAAAGAGTGGAGATGACGATGATTGATTATTGATTCTTGAATCAACAACCAAACGAGATGGACGTGGAGTTATTAATTTTAAAAGTTTAAGAAAATAGTGCGATTTATGATTCAGGTTGATTCAGCTGGTGTGAAAGAGTGGAGATGACGAATCAGATTCAACTTGATTCAGAGTGATTCTGATTGATTCGGATTCGTTTGGTGTGAAAGGGCCCTAAACGGAGCGCTCGAAACCGAATCTTTGTCAATCAGATTCAACTTGATTCGGAGTGATTCTGATTGATTCGGATTCGTTTGGTGTGAAAGGGCCCTTAGCTTTTCATATTCGTTTCCAGACTCACATCCCTCTTCTTCGGATGTGAAACTGCAACGATAAAATATGATAAGCTTATTAAATTCCGACCTAAACAGTATTGTTCAATGGTTAATAAAAATCCGTGTGGAATTCTATGTTTCGAAAACACAATGCTGCCTTGTATCGTTAAAGTGAGATATACCCCCTTGCCATTATCCATGGATGGCACTTGCATCAATGAGACTGAACATCTCGATATTCTCTTCATGTGTATCGACAACCACCTCTTGTGGAATGATCACATACGCGATGTCGCCAAAAATGCCAAAAGATGTTTGAGTTTTGTAAGGCGATGCAAAAAGATTTTCAACCCCTTTTGATCTGGCTTATATCTGCATTCTGCAAGACTTAGATACTTCCAAAGCTTGAGTATAACTTCCATCTCTGGGTTGGTGCTCCTGTAAATTATTTAAGCCTCTTGTAAAGCATTGAACGTAGAGCATTTAGATTGATTAGTGATAATACCATCATTGGATCATTAACGTATTAACGTCGTCGTTTGAACATAGTCGTAAGGTTTCTTGTCTTACCATTTTAATCGTTATTTTAACGGTTTATGCTCTGGAGAAAAAGCCAACTGCATTCCTACCCTTAAACAGTTCAACCGTAATATTCGCGCTTCTAAGAATTCTCAGCATTATACCCTCGATCCCAGCTTTGGTCGTACTGTCAAGCACAGAGATTCGTTCTTTAGCCGTACTACAGGAGTGTGGAATGCTTTGCATGCTAGAGTTTTGTTTTGCACGGAATTGAAAAATCCTCCAAGAGTAATTCTTGTCAGGAAAAGTAAAATAAGCAGTTCGGATTTGACATAAGAACTGTAAGCCCCCTCCATCCCTTGTTGGTACTTAACCAATGATAATGAAGGGGCGTCAAGTCGCACAAAGGAGGGAGCCAGTTAACAGGGCCACTTCTGCTAAATGAAGTAACCAAATTGATTTTGCAACAATTAAACGCGCAGTCTTGTTGAAACCAAATGTCGATAATCAGCTGATGAATTTTTTGAAGGGTATAAGCACGATAAGACTCGCTATTCACCGTAACGACAGATCATTTCTCATTTCGAAAGAAATGGAATGGAGAAAAGGATCTGCGTGTAAACCGCAACAAGCAGTCAATTTTATTGGATGTAATAGAGATTCGTTAATGGATTGTCTTTGCTTCATATTTGAGAAATTTTCTTTATTCTTTACTGAAGCCATTTAACCAGAAATGGTTTTCATTACTAAAAACCTTAAAATATACGGATATATGAAATTTCTACAATTCGGAAGTCTTGTTCTACCACTAAAAGAGTCATGATAAATAGCCGACCCTTACTGAACAAAAATATCAACACAATGTGACATTTCAACTGTCAAACTATACACAACAACCATAGAAACTTCTCAGACAGCTAAAAAAACACCCTATAAATTTCTAAAAGCAACAAATTTAAGCGTTTAGATTCATTCATTCACTGTTACTGGTCGACAAAATTACGTTTTTTTTCTGTTGCACAAAGAAAATAAAACTGTTTAATAGGATTAAAATGTCCTAAATTCGTATCTTGCTGTTGAATTTGTCTATCACATTGGGTTTTTAAAATATGCCGTTTTAAAAAAGCTAAAGACAATCAAAAACTTGGTTTTTAAAGTTAAGTTTAAATTTAAAATATTTCTTAACAATAAATTGTATGATGATTTTGCAAAGTTCAAATCTTTGCCTTCTACAAAAAGTTCAAATAATTTTAGTATCTTAATTAGTGTTTAGAAATTCTCGTAAGTTATAAGTCCTTATATGAAGTTTTGAGCAAACCTTGAATTTAATACTTTCATAGTTTCGAAAAATACGCTTTGGATTTGAATTTTATTGCTAATTTCGAAACCAAACTTTAATTTAAAAAAAAAAGAAATATTTGACTGTTAACAGTCAAATAGTTTTTTCCTGAACATTGTTTATTTTTAATAAAAATGATTTAAAATCTTGAAATAAATATAAACCAGCAAATGTTCATATATGCGTTTCCCCCCGGTGTAATAGTTGGGCTCATCAGAAGATGACCATTACACCTGGTCTTGACGCATATTTTCCCGAGTTAATCGAGATATCATATATCTTCTCTGAAGACTTGTAGCAACCATATAATTGGCAGTTGCTTTATGTAGCTCGCATATTTTCCCGAGTTAATCGAGATATCATATATCTTCTCTGAAGACTTGTAGCAACCATATAATTGGCAGTTGCTTTATGTAGCTCGGATCATGAAATAAATATAAACCAGCAAATGTTCATATATGCGTTTCGCCCGGTGTAATGGTTGGGCTCATCAGAAGATGACCATTACACCTTGTCTTGACGCATATTTTCCCGAGTTAATCGAGATACCATAATATAATCCGAGCTACATAAAGCAACTGTCAATTATATGGTTGCTACAAGTCTTCAGAGAAGATATATGATATCTCGATTAACTCGGGAAAATATGCGTCAAGACGAGGTGTAATGGTCATCTTCTGATGAGCCCAACTATTACACCGGGGGGAAACGCATATATGAACATTTGCTGGTTTATATTTATTTCATGATCCGAGCTACATAAAGCAACTGCCAATTATATGGTAGCTACAAGTCTTCAGAGAAGATATATGATATCTCGATTAACTCGGGAAAATATGCGTCAAGACCAGGTGTAATGGTCATCTTCTGATGAGCCCAACTATTACACCGGGGCGAAACGCATATATGAACATTTGCTGGTTTATATTTATTTCATGATCCGAGCTACATAAAGCAACTGCCAATTATATGGTTGCTACAAGTCTTCAGAGAAGATATATGATATCTATATTAACTCGGGAAAATATGCGTCAAGACACCGGGGCGAAACGCATATATGAACATTTGCTGGTTTATATTTATTTCATGATTTTAAAATATTTTTATTAAAAATAAACAATGTTCAGAAAAAACTATTTGACTGTTAACAGTCAAATATTTCTTTTTCAAAAAGCCTTAGGAAGGAAATAAACATAGCTACAATTAATCTTCTCTGAAGACTTGTAGTAACCATATAATTCGCAGTTGCTTTATGTAACTCGGATTATATGGTATCTCGATTAACTCGGAAAAATATGCGTCAAGACAAGGTGTAATGGTCATCTTCTGATGAGCCCAACCATTACACCGGGGTGAAACGCATATATGAACATTTGCTAGTTTTTATTTAATTCATGATTTTAAATCATTTTTATTAAAAATTTTAATTTTAACTATTTGCTCAAGTTATAAAACTACCCGTTTTCAACTTTTTTTTAAATATTTTTTAATATATTTCAAAAACTTGATTTAATAGAATTGCTAAGATAATAGATTCGTTACACGAAACGAAACGTACTTTCAAAGCGTTTTGCCTTTTTCTGTTGAAAACCGTTTTAGCATGGATGGCTTAGCGTTTCTTTCAGATTTTTGTTAGACAAGTGAAATCTAAAATAATACAAATATTTCAACTGAATATTGAAGAAAAGGATTATAGATTTGAAAGACCATCACGGACTTTATTAAAAAAAAACTTTTAAAAAGTAATATCTCAAAAACCTGACGAGATGCATTAATTTTGAAGTCGAATTTGATTTAAGGCCATCAAAACTCATTGGAAAAGTGCATTTTTATTGCCAGTAAAAAAACATTTTCGACCAATCCAACCCGTAAAATATTCTTATGCATGATTGTTAATTCAAAGTGCTTGGTGGAAAAGGTCCGCAATGAATAACGAACACTTTTCAATCATTTAATTATAGAATTTTATGATTTCTAGTTTCAGATCATTAGTGACACATGCACCACTAAGAAATAAGCTTCAAATAATAAGATCATATTCTTGTAACAACAAATTGAATAATAAGTGAAGCTGATTTTACAATCATTGATATTTCTTCCAGCAAATAATATTTTCTTCATTACAAAAACAATTCCATAATACTTAGAAAACCCCCTTTAACATGCTGTCATTTTATTGCCATTTTGTTTTTTATTTACATACCTGATTTTCTGTCTTATAAAACAATTAATTTAATAATTTTTATTCATTTTCTCAAGAATCAATTTCTATTAATAATTTTATTTTATATTTCCTTTCAGATATCTAAATGAATTCCAGTGAATCACCCCGAATGTAAAAGGTGAGTTGTTCGCTTTAAATGAATGAATATTGAATACGTTCCACCTAGTATCTTGATGATGATGGGTATTTCCATTTGTATATCCCGCAGGCATCGAATATAAAATGATTAAAGAAGTTTTCAATAATTTGTGTCAATAAAATCCTTCTTATAAGGAATTTTTATATTATTTTGCTTTTCTTAACTCAATATTGGCATTTAATTTTGCTATAACTACCTGTGCTTCGGTTTATCAAAACTGTCCAGAGACACAGACAACTATTTATCTTTTTATCCGATCTTAACTTAATCCCCTCATAAAAATGAGCGAAAAACACGATTTAGCGATTAGAAGCGAATGAGAGGTTAAGATTTATGATAAAATGACGTGTTTTGTTTTAAATAAAAACAGCAAAAAATTGATATCATCAAAAAACAATAAAATATACCATTTATTGATGTGTATGTTAAATTTTAAATTTTGGAATTTAAAGGTTTTTGCATTGAACATAATTCAACCATGACAAAATTTAACAATTAATTGATTTAAAAAATAAAACCACAAACTTTTGACTTTGAATTCAATATTAGTTTTCGAGGTAAGATTGCCGAATTACAATCGTTTAATTCGAGTATGAATATAAATATTAAATTAATTTGAATTGCTAATAATAAATTTTTTGCAAGAAACTTAAAATTCAAAATTTGTATTAAAACGTGTTTGGGTTTTATATTTTTGATTACTTATAAGCGTCTATGGCGCCACTAAAGCTACAAGATTTCACAAAATACAATTAGGGGTTACGCTAACATAAATCGATCTTCGAAAACACAAGACGTTTTTGGGGAAAAAATATGTATAATTATTAAGTAGTTATCATTTTTGATAAACATTTTATTTAATTATGAAGTTCCATTTTACCGTTTGCATAGCCTCCCAGAAAAAATAGAACGGTGTCAAATCCCTTGATCTTGTTGTCCAATTGACATTTCCGAAACGTGAAACTACTTGATGATAAACTTCTTACACAATAAAGCCACACTGGAAAATTAATAAATTTAGATCATCCGAAGCATTTGCACTCGCGCGCCGCAGCAATTTTTTTTGATTGAGCGTGTATTACAATGATGATAATGGTCTTACGACGCACGTCAGAAACGCTTCTACTCTTCAAATTTCTTTACAATTTCACAGTTTACAACTTTAATAGCGTTAGTTTTAATAATCATATCGGGTTGGTCGATTTTCAAATGATCCAGTTTTATAAATGGAAAACATTCACCTGACATTGAAGTAAGTTTCTGAGTTTGAAAGATGTCAAATGTCAGCACTATCAACTTTAAACCACAAACTAAATTGCCCTTTATTTTTGGGCTTAATACATATATTAAATCTGAAGAAAGCTTCTGCCCTATTTTGCTATTCGAAGGGAATTTTTCTTGAATTTGCACTAATCAATATTCTGCTATTCATTCGAAGTGAATTTTTGTATGTCGGTAACGTCGGTAATACTGCGCGGTATTCTTCTATTCACGTGAACGCGGAGTTTTCATTTGATGTCTGGTTTGTTAATTGTTGTTAGCGAAATGTAAGTAAAAACTAATTTATTGCTTAATTTAGAATATTTGTTTTATAAATAAAAGATTATTAACATTTTTAACATTTCTCTGAAGCTCTCTGTTTGAGGATTCTCCTATTCCTCTCCTTACGATTGGAATGAAAAATCCAATACTGTCCATTTCCAAAAAAATACACAAATTAAACAATTAATTCAGTTAAGATGAATTTTTTTATGAATAAAAACAATTTATCCAACAATCTCAAGATTGTCACATGAACAGCTGTTTACGTGAATGTCAAACTGGGTTGGGATAATGTAGTTCACCCGATTGATAGCAGAATGCAAAGGCAGTGTGAAAGGGTATCGAATGGGTGAATCGAATATAATGGGTGATTTTTTAAGAGCTTGAGAACTTTTTTTAAAAAAAAAAAACGCATAAAATTTGCAAAATCTCATCGATTCTTTATTTGAAACGTTAGATTGGTCCATGACATTTACTTTTTGAAGATAATTTCATTTAAATGTTGACCGCGGCTGCGTCTTAGGTGGTCCATTCGGAAAGTCCAATTTTGGGTAACTTTTTCTAGCATTTCGGCCGGAATAGCCCGAATTTCTTCGGAAATGTTGTCTTCCAAAGCTGGAATAGTTGCTGGCTTATTTGTGTAGACTTTAGACTTGGCGTAGCCCCACAAAAAATAGTCTAAAGGCGTCAAATCGCATGATCTTGGTGGCCAACTTACCGGTCCATTCCTTGAGATGAATTGTTCTCCGAAGTTTTCCCTCAAAATGGCCATAGAATCGCGAGCTGTGTGGCATGTAGCGCCATCTTGTTGAAACCATATGTCAACCAAGTTTAGTTCTTCCATTTTTGGCAACAAAAAGTTTGTTAGCATTGAACGATAGCGATCGCCATTCACCGTAACGTTGCGTCCAACAGCATCTTTGAAAAAATACGGTCCAATGATTCCACCAGCGTACAAACCACACCAAACAGTGCATTTTTCGGGATGCATGGGCAGTTCTTGAACGGCTTCTGGTTGCTCTTCACTCCAAATGCGGCAATTTTGCTTATTTACGTAGCCATTCAACCAGAAATGAGCCTCATCGCTGAACAAAATTTGTCGATAAAAAAGCGCATTTTCTGCCAACTTTTCTAGGGCCCATTCACTGAAAATTCGACGTTGTGGCAGATCGTTCGGCTTCAGTTCTTGCACGAGCTGTATTTTATACGGTTTTACACCAAGATCTTTGCGTAAAATCTTCCATGTGGTCGAATAACACAAACCCAATTGCTGCGAACGGCGACGAATCGACATTTCACGGTCTTCAGCAACACTCTCAGAAACAGACGCAATATTCTCTTCTGTACGCACTGTACGCATTCGTGTGGTTGGTTTAATGTCCAATAAAGTAAACTGAGTGCGAAACTTGGTCACAATCGCATTAATTGTTTGCTCACTTGGTCGATTATGTAGACCATAAATCGGACGTAAAGCGCGAAACACATTTCGAACCGAACACTGATTTTGGTAATAAAATTCAATGATTTGCAAGCGTTGCTCGTTAGTAAGTCTATTCATGATGAAATGTCAAAGCATACTGAGCATCTTTCTCTTTGACACCATGTCTGAAATCCCGCGTGATCTGTCAAATACTAATGCATGAAAATCCTAACCTCAAAAAAATCACCCGTTACAATCCACGTAAATAGCAGAATAGGGCTGTTAGAAAAGAAATCAGCTTAATTAAAATTTGAAATACAACGTTTGATTAGGTTTCAAATTTTGAAAACATTGAGAGTTTTGCTGATGACAGTACCCTCAACTTTTTATATTCGTTTGTAGATTCTCATCCTTGGTCATCGGATGTTGACTACCAACGGCAGCGTATGATAAGCTCATTAAATTCTGATCTTGACAACATTATCCAATGGGAAATTCAAAATTCGTGTAGAATTGTATGCTTCTTAAAAAACTCAATGCTTATTATACTGTCTCAAAAATGTTACCCTCCCCCAATGCCATTATCCATGGGTGGTACTTGCATCGAGGAGACTGAACAGCTTTCAATTCTAGCTATGTGCTTCACAAACCACTTGTAGTGGAGTGATCACGTATCAGTTTACTCTTGAGACCAATTTTGGACGTACTGTTGAGTACAGGGATTCGTTCTTTAGCTGCACTACATGAATGTTGAATGCTTTATCGTGCTCAATATTTCCCACCCATTACAATGTGCAGACATTTAAAACCAATGTGCAATTTCCTAATTGCTCGCACTGTGTCTAATTATATCAGGGCATTTATAACCCCTTTAGTGCGCGCAAAATATAAGAAAAAAATCTTGTCGAAAACCTGGGAGGCCTTTTGGTAAAAAACAAAATACAATAACAAGATGATTTAAAAAACCGCATTTTACTAAGGGATGTTTTCACCAGAATTACATTGGGCAATAAACGCGCTTCCCTTGTTTGATTAAATTTATGAATGAAAAAATGTATCTTTTATAATGCCTTGAAATATTCGGATGCTTTGATTAGCTGGATAACGCATATACAATTCCGCATTCAGTGTTGAATATCCAAATAATATTTGATTATGGAGTTCAACCAGATTATTAAGGTATTGACTTTGATGGCTGTCAAAAATGTTAAATATCCGCATATTCAGATATAGTTCGAATGGACGTTTTGATCTATTCGTATAAATTGTTCCACTTTTTCGTTGTTTGATGATTTCGATAATGTCAAAGCTATAAAAGCAAAAAAAAAGGTGTTGCTAGTTTCTCTTGCCCTTTGTTATCTGATTCCGAAATATTTTGAATTTAATTCCCTACAAATTTATTAAAGCCTACATGTTTCGTCAGCAATCATGGGTGGTCAACAAGAACTTACACTTCTAGCTAGTTAAAGACTTCAAAATTTATTGCTTACATTTTGTAAGTTGTAACCATAAAAATATAACGTAAATCCATTAAACCTGCCATCATCATGCAAGATATTAATATAAGCCTAAACCTCTGCACGATGATGGTCCTTAAATGTTATATCTCATACTCATTTACATAAAATGTGCTTTTTTTCTTATTTTTATTTCTTATTTATCTGCTTGTATATTTTCTTACTTATTGTAAAAAAAAGTCAACAACCATAAAAACGCGTCCATTTGCTAATGCCATAAGTTATCGTTTGTTGCATTTATTAAAAATATCAACAACAAAAAAAACTGCATACCTAACTCGAAAAGCAATAAACAAAAAGTCATAAACTTAAACTCCAACATGTCATTCTTAAAAGCCACTGCTTGCGCATTCTTCAAAAGCAAGCTTAAGATTTGAACCCATAAAATAAAAACTAAGTAACACTCAAACTACACCACGACGACGTTATAGAGAAAAAATAACACAAAACCATCAAAAAAACCGGACTTATTTATATTCCTATAAGCTCATAAGCGAACGTATTGTTATATCTTGACACATGTGTCAACAACACCACCAGCAACACCAACAACAACAACAACGGCAGCACCAACGCTTACAGTGATTGACACATTTTTTATCACCGAAATATCTCACCAACAAAAGCAATCTCACTTCTTGACATCAAATAGATCACCGAAATTATGCAAACACAAAGGAAAATTAAGCACGCGGCTGTCAGAGATTAGAGAGCTCGCGCGTTCTTTATCTTTATTATATTATATAGAAGCTTGACGGACGACGCCGCCGACGGATGCATACATAGATGCTGAACGATGCCAATGAATGGCTCTACGGATGGAACACGAAAAATGAGACATACAAATTGCATCATCATCAGTGTAGATCTTTTTTCTCACTGCAGTGTTCATTTAAGTGTTACAAATTAAAAGTACAACGTGTCGTTTACCTTGAAGCACGGAAGAGAAGAACGATCTGCAAGGGGTGCGAGGAGAGTGGATAGTGCGGTCGGTCGTGGAGTTGCTACGAGCTGGAGCAAATCTGAATAAGGAACGACTGCTGAATGCGTAGGCCACCGCTCTTAACCGCAATCATCAGCCACCCGGCCAGCACGATCACTCGGTGCAACTCGATATCTAAATAACCACAAAAGCACATGATTCACCATTACGACCAGCAACACCTTCATACAACCACTGGGCTCTGCGCAATAAAATCGCACTGCAATCTGCACTGCAACTACTGGAGTGCATTGGTTTTTAGATGCATGCAGCATGTGTGAGCTCACCTCTCCCCCTTTTCAAAGTCAATGATCGAGTCTATACTCTCAAGCCCAAGATCATTTCAGCTGAATGGCTCAACGCATCACACAAACAACACAGTCAGTTTTAGTTGCTTTTAATAGGCTTAATCTGTTTATTTATTCCTCAGTGGGATAGCCAACCGCCACCCCCTTTAAACCCCCCTACCCTTTCCAAAAAGAACTGCGCAATGGAATTGCAAGAATCGGAAAATATTGATGCTAATCACTTTTTATTATTGAGATCCATAAATTGTGTACTCAATTCAATTCCCTGAATGGCTTTAAGTCGTGGAGAAAAAAGAGGGTAAGAGATTTTCATTTAAGACGCGAGCACACTCTTCTCAAGCCAGCCCATCATCATCTATATAGTTTGTCTTTCTTGTGCATCATCAGCATCACCCTCAACTGCAGGAATAGGGGAAGAGCGATAACGCGTATCTACGCAGCGATTTAGATGAATCGCATGCTCACTGCACTAAGCTTTGTATTTTTGTATCTTTGTTGTTGTCGTTTTCTTTGTAGTTGAATATGGAAGAGATGTTCACAAATCCTAAATTATAACGCCCCATACAAGCTAGATATGAAGACGACATGGCCGGCTAAGACGACTGTGTCTAAACGAGCTACGACGAAGACGTAGATGCTCTTTGAAAGTGGTCAGTCCTACCTCTTAGCACACCACACCACATCACACACTACCACCGTGTTGGTATTGCATTACACACTGCTGTGCAAAATAAACAATTAATATCGAATATTTCTATGAAAACTTCATTGTCATGCATTCATACTCTTAATTTTTCACAATTAATTTCTGATATTTTTACAGTTCTTCCAATTTTCCATCACGATTGCATTTCTTAATTCTAAGTTCTAACTTTTTTCGTTATCATTTTAAAGCAGTATTACTGATACACTGTGTTGTAATTGTGTAACTTAGTCAGACTGTAAAGCAAATTGATACTGTAACACTATTACAGTGTCATACAGTAACACTATAAAAAAGCAAGGTTATGAGTGAACAACAGTCAATAAAAAAAACTTAAGCAATAATAAATATGATTCAAAATCATGAAAAATATAAACCAGCAAGTGTTCATATACATATGCGTTTCGCCCCGATGCAATGGTTGGGCTCATCAGAAGATGACCATTACACCTTGTCTTGACGCATCAAGCAATAAGTTTGATTTTAAAGTAAAAACCAGTTAAAATAGTCTTCTTGTCAAAGCTTTTTCAAAAAAGCTATATCTTATGTTTCAATTTATTATAGAAAATAGCTTTAGGTGTTATAATTTAGTAAGCGCTTGAAATGTCCAATGAGCAGAATTTGGACATGTTTTTGAGATATCTGAGTGAATCTGGATTTCAGTGCTTTGATTTAACTTAAAGTCCATGTGTAATGTATAAGAGTGTTTACTTTGTGAAATACTAGGAGTCTGAGAGGTGTTCTCTTAATTATTTTGATAACCATCATGTCTTTCGGGTTTTTAAGCCGAAATACTAATTGGTACACTTTAAGTGGACAGCAGTAATGTACCAAAAATTGTTAGACAAAACAAAATTCTATTGCTTCGCTCTCCGGTGTATTTATCAGTTCTTGATAATTTAAGTCGTAATCTGTGATTTTAAAAATCGAAATCTGAAAACACGAAGCTGGAGGTAGAATTTTTCGAGCTTAAACTATTTAGCTTAGTCTTTTTCTTATTTTTATAGAAAAGCTGGCCTTTGTTTGTTTTAGGTGTTAGGTTTAGATAGCTTAAGATTCTTCTAAATGAAGCTTAAACTACTATATACATACAAGCCCCATAGTCAAATTGCTACACAATTAAAGTGTAACACAGTCATACTGTAATACAGCCCTTCCTTACATTATTAAAATAATCACAAGGCTATAATATGTAGTAATACAGACTTAAATTAAAAATTCCAACACAATCTTTGCTTTGTAAGAGTTAGTACATACTCGTACTCTTACACTCTTACATCTTTCCTAACTTTAAGCTGTTTTATTGTCCCAAAGCCGAACTGTTACTGAAGTACACTTTAACACACTTAAACTGCAATACAGCTTCATCTTTGATCAGTATATATGTAATAATAACATTGTAATGTAGGCATATCACTCCACTATTAATAAAACCGTCTAAAATTAAACACTGTAACAGAAACTCACTTTTAAACTCACACTGTAGCGTTACCACCGAAATAATGTAACAGTATGAACTTTTATACCTCCTCGTTTTACAACTTTTCAACTTTCAAGCTGTTTCATTGTCACACTATTAGACACTCTAAAGTTTTTTTTTGAATCTAAGACATGAAAGTTGCAATTTTACAGTGTCAAGCTCTTGATTTAAAATTTTGTTTCACAACACTGTAAATTGTATTTAAAATGCACACACATGTTGTGTATGTCATGTTGGTTGCATCTTTGCTGACCCTTAAGGATAATAATCTGCATTAACAAATGTGACCGCAGAACTCATGAAGTTATTATTATTATTATTAACACTGTTTAAGTGACTTGTACGAGTGGAGTAGTTTTTCAAAAAATGTATAGTGTGTTGTGCGCGAACGCTAGGGACTATAACATTGTCGGAGACTTATAAAAACTGCGCACATACAACACTATGGTGCACCCGCAGAGTGCCTCATTATTGGTGATTTCTATTGAAGCAAAGATGTTGCCCAATGGTGAGGCATAGGTGGAGTTGGAGGTGGATGGGAGATTATAGTTCTCTAATGCGCTATGGCTCGGTGATGGCATTAATAAGGGGTATGTACAAATAACGTTACGACTTTATCTTTTTTCAGAAAGTCAGAAGAGGATACTTTTGAGCACACAAAGAATTGAGAGAGACTCTTTTTGACATGACACATTTATCTGCAAAGTGCTAAGAGTGTGTTATTATTACATTATTTGTGTTGTTTGTGAGATGTTTTTTGAATTCTCTTTTTTATTGTATTGCGGTCATTTGGAAAGATGATTTATATTGTTGATAGTCTATAAATTTTGTTCTTTGTTATTGTTATTGCATTAACACTGTAATGTATAAGTGCCATAAAATAGGCAAGTGTAAATCGGCAGTTTTATTTTACACTACTTATACTTAAAGATATATCGAACAGTGTTTGTGCTTTAAATAGTATAATAATTTTTGTGTTGAAGTGCGTTTTTTGAACTCAAAGGCTGAGTTTACACGAAGAAACTTAAGTTTTTTTATTGTGCAGCTTCACACTGTATGACGCCTTTACTTTAGGTACATGGCTGTGTTTACACGGTGTGACATATTTTCGGTGGTAGTTTTTTCTTGTCCAGGACCAAAGTTTATGACAGCATTTACACGATGTGTTTTTAAAGGTTAATGTGGTATTATCGGCAATAGATTCATTCCAACAAATGCAGTATACTATACATATTCCACTTTGATCGATATCTACAACTGTGAGTATAAGACAACACGTGTAAACGGTACAGCTTGTGATTGTACAAGAGTTACATGCTGATTTTTTGACAGTTGACGTTTAAACATAGCTGCATAAAAAGGCAACGCAGTTGTCAAACACAATTTAAACAAATTGGGCATTTTTCATACAAACTGATCCCTCAATAGTTCTTGATTTCTTGAAACGTTAAGCCTACGATGTAAGGACAAAATTATTGTATTTTACATAAGCCAAAGAGGAGAAATTGGTACGTCTCAATGAAATTTAGTCTTGATTTAAAAAGCAGAAGCTAGACCCTTCTGGTATCAGTACCATTCATTATTAACATCCCAAATGTACTGTACGTATATGGTTCGGAAGCCTAATTAAAGAATACTATAAGGAATTACTCTTCGAGAATTTATCAATGCCTCGAAAAGTCAATGCTTTGTTAACCTAAATTGACAGTTTGACGAACTAAGTGTCAAACTATAGACAGCTGCTTCAAATCGAGTGTTGTTTTGCGCTGTAATACGTGGGTTCTGTTTAAATAAAGATTTTAGGTCATGAGAAACTTCATTTTAACATTAGAAGAAAACGAGTAAGAGAAGTCAATAAAATGTTATTTCATTGTAAAATGGCTCCTCCAACAGCACCATATACTTTTCTTAAAATTTTCCATTTCCTATTTGCTGCCGGACATCCTTGATAACATCAAGAGTTCCATATTTAACCATTTTACACCAAATGTATTAAATCACAAGATCTCTTTGGTCAATCGAGAAAGAACACAGCCAGGAGACTTTCTTACAAAACTACGAACTGTAACTGAAAAATGTTCACAATTTTAGTGAATTTAAACAAAGAAAGTGTTGTTGAAACGTGTATTTCTCCATTTTTATTAATGGCGTAGTGTTTACTTGCCAAATGTCAAAAATAGACAGCTTCAAAAGTGACGGCTGTCCCTATTGGAAAACCATTCATAAATACAGAAAATATGAAATTAAATGACAAACAACACAACATCATGTCCAACATGAACTGTCAAAATCTTTAAGTTTTTATTGGTAAGTTTTTTAAAAGACAACCCCTTTAAACCAGTATCTAGTTATTAAGACAACGCAAAGTATGGCGACTGCTAAAATTATTATTTAATAATCAAGACGCCAAATTATAATCGAATTCTCCGAATAATCGATAACAAAAACAACATGAATTTTGTTTGCAATGAAAAACTCTACAAGGAAGACAATTTCTATATTTGGAAAGAGATTTATGTTCACCTCAATTTTTTCGTTTATTTTATGTAGAATACGCAATTTTTTAATTGAATTTTTCAGTTGAAAAAAAGAAACCAAATTCCAATATTCTTTGAAAATATTCAATACCAAATCAAATACTCATTAAATTCAACTCACATAAATCTACCATGAAGCAGAGTTGAATAAGAAAAAGAAAAAATCCTTTCAAACACACCACATAGTCGTCATTCATCCATCCATCCATTTTAAAAAAATTTAAAATTAAAGTGCATTCACATCGTTGTTGATTTCCATCAGCAATCGTGGGCTTCATCAAATGCAGCGCAACCACTGCACCAAGCATTTTACTATACGCAACGCTTCGCATTAAATAGTATCGCTACGCTCGCTATCGCACTGATGTACTTGCCCTTCACTATATTCAACTCATAGCCCCTGCAGCTACCAACCAATTACGCTTGTCAATCGATATCGTATACAAAGTCGTCATTTGTCAAAGTGTCTTAGTCCATTATGCCGGTCACGCACTACTTCGACGTTCGACCGGCCAAGCATCGCATTCTCTGGTATTACACACTCTCTCCACCCTTTACCTTTGCCGAGTTCCACCATCATATGCACAACAACCTCCCTCTCGGTCATTTGAAAATGAAATTCAGTAAAATCATAAATAAATTGGTGACGACTTAAAATTGTCACGTTTTGTCCAACACTGTCCCGTAAATGTGGCGTACACGGTGGATTAACTAAACCTGCATATAAAAGCTATAGCAAGCTAGCTAGCGGGCGGCATGCGGTTCAACAAACGATTAGGCATTAGGGAACCCTGCGGCATTTCAGTGTGACCGAACGTCCGTCTCCCTCTTCCTTCCCGTCGTCATAGTCATCGTCATCGTCACCGTCGTGTTGTCGTCGTTGTTGTTTTATAATATCCCGCGCGTTTCTGAGGTAATAATTCATTTTAAATGCGCGTTTAGTGCCAGATAACATAACAAACGCCCAACTGATCGGAAACATCGATCTTTTTTGGAATATTCTTTATGGTCCGTTTAGAGAGCGAGATTCTTAGCTTATTCAAACTTCCACAGTATAGATATGCCTCTAGAAGATCGATGCACGACTGACGACAACAACGATGAATGGATGGACGGATGGACGGACGAAACGAAACACGGAATACAGCAAACGCAACCGACCTACTTTTTGGGCACCAATCACATCGTGTCATTGATTTTTAGTGTGCAATTTGTCTAAAACCAAATCTTCCGAATAAATTTTGACTTTTTCTCGTTAAATTTAAATGTCATATAAGTTAGAATCTATGGATCCACCTTCGTGGAATCGAACAGAGGCGTTGCCACTATAAAACGACAACGACATACCACGTTCTGTTCGTCTCGTATATTCTCGCGCAGCTGTTGAAGGTGGTGTCGCTGTCAGGCAGGTTTGAGCTGTGGGTGCGAGCGCGAATCTAGAATAATTAAATGCTCTAAATGAAAAATAAATAAAACCCCGATGCCGATATACCTCTCCGATAGATGGAGCGAGCGTAGATTGCTGGGAACTAAGACGACTGACGTTGTGACGTTTTGACGGTTTAAATCACTCACCATGATGTCGATTCTCGAACTTGAATATCAAATAGGGAAAGTGCGCGTTGCGCGTCCCATTCATATGTCAGAACGTACCTATTTTGTCGTTCGTTCGATGCAACCGGGGTTTAAGTTGTTGTTTTGATGCGTGAAAATGAAAAGACGGGTGTAAGTTTTGTTATTACATATTTTGTTTTCTTCTTTTACATTTTGGATAAAAATATATGTAAAATGAATGGTAAGTTGTTTATGGAATACAGCAAGTTGTTTGGAAAAGGCACAAAACTTGAGCGGTTTGATTTTGCTGTTTTAGGTGTTAAGAACACTTTCCATTGGGAAAATTTAATTGAGTCGAATCACACGAAGATTATACACGATGAGGTTTATACCTATCTTGTTATACGTATATCGTATCAAATTGTTTTTGGATATTTGATTTAAAATACAAATTGGGTGTGAAAGCGTTCTTAAAATAATAATAAATGATTAAGATATTTTGTTGTCAGTTTATATGCCGTTAAGTACTGCGATGTAAGTCATAACTAATGAGAAAAGGTTTTTGGGAAATTTCAAGTGGATATTTTAACGTAAGGAAGTCTTTAAGAAACTTTAAAAATACTTGAATTAATTAAAACAGAAGTAAAATATTTATAAGTCATGGTCTAAACCTTAACCTTTTTTGCAGGCCGACACGCATAAGCTTTAAATTACTTTTATTTTGTTTTTATAAAAGATCAATATGGAATAATAATCCTAAAATTAATAGCTTATTATTTGCTTTCACTATAATTATAACTTATATCTTCGCAGGTCATTATTTTAAACCGTATTATTAGGTTTAATTTGTAGGCAAGTTTGTAATTAAAATGGTAATTCACTGACCCTCATTAGTCATTAATAACTATCAAGAACTACCTTAAAACTTTACCAATCACGCCCTTCTGTCAATCAAAGAATTCAAAAATTCCGTTGAACGTTATTAATAAAAACTTTTAAAGGCGTTTAGCTCCTATTAAATGTGTATTTATGTCGATCAATATAGCATTGGAAGCCGATTTGGTTGTTTATAGTCAATAAGTCAAGATTTTAGTTTTAAGGCCTCTAAACGAAGCAACATTTTGTGGAAAACTGCTAGTGTCATCGTGAATTAAATACACGAATTTATAAACAATTTATACATAAGATTATTTAATCGTTCATCAATAATTTTGTTGTTTCTACCCGAAAACTTAAGGTACCTGTATTTATGTATTTGCATAATTGTTTGTTATAGTTTAAAAGTAATACAAATATAACATACATAGATGATTGTCAACTGAGCGTACATTAAGATGATACACTTGCAACATGTAATGCTTACATTCTTTTTCAAATTTATTCAAAATTTGAACGATTACTTGCGTAGTCGTTAAGTAAGTTTTAATAGCTTTACTATTCAATTACCAAAATATTTTGTATAGTAAAAGCCAAACTTTCAATTGATAATTGAATGACATTTAAACTGACAGCTGCGATTGACAGGTGTCAAATACCAGTGCTACCAATCTGAAATCACTAAGTAATTAGGAAAATCATGCAATTTTAACATGATTGTTACTTTAATTAATTCGATGGGTCATTAATTCTTAAAGATCAACTATTCTATGTTTAAAGTTAAAAAACCAAATGATGGAAAGACGCAATTCAGTTCTTATCAAGTGACAAAGAAAGGTATTTGCACAAGCATTTGGCATATGGCGCCACAAAAGTTCAGTCACATAAAAGCCTTAAACTTGATTGTTTCCGATTTGTATTCCTTAATTCTCGTGATTGAGTTTTTTTAGAATCGACAGAATTACAACCAAGTTATAAGAATTCAAAGAGATATTTTGCAACTATTTAACTTCAATGATTATTTGACTTTTTCTTAAGTAAAAATTTCAACAAAATTTATTACGATATTTTAATGTTGTTGTCAGAAATTATAAAATATCATTCCTAAAAAATGATTTCCGTAACCCAATTAACAAATCATTCTCCACCAATGATTTTCACAGAATTCTGACTTAAACGGTGTCTTTTTTTCGTTAAACTTTCTCACGTCAATTGCTTATGAAAATTTATGCAGTTTAGTATAATTAAATATTTAGGAATGCATTAATAGCCAGAACCATTCGATTAATATGTTTGTTGAAATTCAATGACTAAAAACATTTCTCATGTCAATTAATTATGAAATTTCTGCAATACATCATTTAGGCATACATCCTGATGAAAATAAACATCATTTTGATTACATTAGAATATTTAAGTTGATAAGTTTATACCCAAATTAAATGCATATCATTAAGTTAATTAAGGGTACATAAGCATATTTTATTTCATAATAATTTTGATGATATATTTAAGAATTTTAATATGAAAATATTAAAAATTGGGGATTGTACCAAACATTAATTTGTTCTCATAAATCTTTATCTAAGCCCAGAGGCTTAACCTTTTTAATTAAGTTTGATATTTTTTAAAATTATCTATAAGCTGATAAAGGTTACGGGACTTAGTTGCAGTCATATCGAATGAATTCCACAAAATTAACGCCCATTCTGAAGCAAAACCTTCCACAGAGTGATTAAATGGTTTTTGGAAAAACTGCTTTCACGACAGTTAAAGATATCTATTAAAAAAAGCAAGGATCGAAAAATTTCCCATAAATTTCGTTACAAAAATAAATTATTGCAAAATAACAATAACAAAATGAAAGTGTCTTCGGTTTCCCACACCCCATTATCATCGTTGGGGAGATAATAAAGTTCCTGAACAGGATTGCGAACGATCGCCAATTAAACCCCCTACACACTATTACCGAAACGAAACTGATCATATCCATAATCGTTCCCCTTCATTCAAAAAACAAACAAAAACAAAAAAATAAGTGTTGTGAAATCGCTTCTCACCGAGATCGAAATGTGAAAAGAAAATCTTCCATAATGAACGCCCGCCGCCGCGCGCCGTGCCGTGCCGCTGGAGTCGTTTCTTATAACGTGCTTCATCATCATCATCAACAACAAATAAACGATTATAACGAGAAGACTAATATACATTTGGCATCCATTCCCCATCATAGCCGTCGCGTATAAAATATATAAAAGTACACCCTCAAGTTATAAAAGCAAAATTCAACTTTGGATTCGGATGCTGGAGCCGATGCGATGCGTCGTTGGTTGTGCCCCCAAAAACACAGCGCAACAAACAAAACCATCACATCAAGAAGGTGCGTACACTCTCAACACACCCGGGCATTGTACACATCGCACAGAGGAGCTTTACCCCGAAACAAAAAACGAAAACACTGCGCCTCACCTCATTTGGCGCTGTGCGTGGGAGTCCTGTGTTGATGATCCGATCCCGATCCCAAAAAGCGATCGAACAAACCAAGAAGGAGCAATCTCCTTTGTGGGTAATGCAGTGCGCGGTGTGACGGTGACGGTGACGGTGCCGGAAGACGGAACCTTACAACAGCACCACTGTTCGCAGTAAAACTCTTTTCTTTTTATTTTTTTTTATTACATTTTGGAGTAGGTAAGAAAAATTACGTGAATCATCTACGTTTTGTTTTCAACACTTTGGAGTGTGTTTCTCACTGTTCGGGGGCATTCAAGTCCCAAGCTATACCTCACTCACTGCGCTGGGCTGGCGGCTGGGAGCAATAACTTTTTCCATGAATAAATAGGAGTCATTTCTCTAGATGCGTCTATGCGAGTATTTTTGTTTTATTGTCGTTTTTGTTGTAATATTTGAATAAAAATGGGCTCGCCAGAATTAGGTAGGCATGTATATGCATTTCCTGTGAGCTACGCTGCTGTGCGGTACGCTCCACGCGGTATTTCCCAATAATATTCTCATCGTATCAACCCAACGAACGAACGCAACAAACAGCGTGTCAAGACCTCTGTTTTATTGAAATATCAATATTAATATGCAACCGAATGGTTTGCATACGAAAATAGAGCCGCAATAAAAATGTTTTTTCAATTTTGTTTTTTGAATTCTTAAAGTTCCGCCTGATGAAAATTGGGAAATTACAATAAAACACCCTATCCAATGTATGACATATGTATGTTGTGAGTCATATTCTAGATGACATAAAATGTTGTAAATTCTAAACTGGTTAACTGTTAATGTTTTATTTTTTGACGTTTGACATTTAACATCTTATTGGTTGTCATTTTAAAGCTGAAAAAGAGATTCAAGAAACATGTGTGTTTTTTCGTGAACATAAATAAAATTAATTTCACCAAGAACAACTTTTTTGGGTTAGAGAAAACCAGAGTAATAAATTAAGGCGAAAAATGTTACAGAAAAATTGAGTGAACGAAAAAACAAGATAAGTTGGGACACATGTCATTGTAATTTGACGACACAGTCGGATTGATCTTCTGACGAAAACAATAAAAAAGAGTACTGGACAAAGTGGGAATCCATGTGGTACTTCAGCGTTGGTCTTGGTGCGAATTGGTATTTGTAAAGGCTTGAAAAATATGCGAAAAAATAGTTTAAACATTTGAATATTAAATTCGTGTTGATGAATGTCCAAAAATGAAATAACTACTTGGAAAATGTTTAAATTTAACTAGGTGGTTTACGTTTGTTTTGGTCTACGTTTTTAACACTGACAGCTCTCCAGAGTTTTAAAAGACTTCCAAAAAAAGGTTGTACTTTATAGCCTTAGTGTAAAGGTTACAACACAGTATTATGTTCAGAAGTTCATTTATATACATTTGATAATTTATGATTACATTATTTTGAATTCATGATAACCGACTTCAATAATTGTATCTGGTTAAGCTTAGTTATTATATACAATAAATGTTTATAGCAAAACAAATATTCATGCTTTTTTATTTTAATTATTTTTTTATCATCAATTTAGAATGGTTTAAAAAAAGAGACACTAGATTTTTTAGAGACACTTAATTTTTGTTTGCTCTTCAATTTTGACACTAGGCCTTGATTTTCAGTTGTTTGACTTTAAAAAGATAACTTGACTTTGACTCTGAATCTGGGAAGATCTGAGATATTGAGTTGTAAAAATTTCAGTTCAATCTTCTGAAAATTAGAGTAACCGCTTGAGGTTTACAGATAAAACTTAGGTCCAACTGACACTGGAAAGCTAAACCGTTTTTCTTCAAATTCGAATATTTCCGAATTTGGTAAAAGATAGTAATCTGAGAATAAATTTCGAGAAAAGACATTTAAAGTCTAACAAGAAATATAATTATTTTTAAGGTTTTGTGGTGATTCTTCTTAATAAACTCAAAATAGGAACCATTTACTTTCGGAAAATATCAATAACTCTAGGAAAAAAAATCTAGTGATCAATTCAGTAGTTTTGTCAAGTTTTTGGGATATAAGAAACCATAATTTGTATAAATATTGTTTTAAAGAGTTTATGAGGTCTAACAAAAGTTTTGTTTTTTTTTTAAATATGTGCATACTTTACTTATATGATTACTCCTGAAAAACTGTTGAAAGAGTTTGGCATCGAACCTTATTATCGAAAATGCGTGCTTTGATGATTAGAAACTACCTTTCAAGTAGAATTAGATGGGTTCAAGCAATAAATATAAAACTGGTGTGCCCTAGGGCGCTATTCTGTTTCCTACACTCTTCTCATTTTAACTAATGATCTCCTATCTTAAACTTCTAATTCACTCACCTGCTTTGCTGACGATATTACCCTTAGCTCTTCCTGTTTGTTTTTAGATTCACAGATCCCCTCTTCGGATGTGGTTCTTGACCGGCAATATATGATAAACTCAAAAAATTCTTAACTAAACAGCATTTTTTAAATGGGGAATCAAAACTCGACTAGAATTTAATGCGACGAAAACTCAATGCTGCTTAGTATCGTCAAAACATAATGTTATTACCTTTGCCACTACCCATGAGTGGCACATGCATCAATGACACTGAAAGCCTTACAATTAACAGTATGTGTACATCCAACCATTTCTTGTGGAAGGATCACATACATACGATGTCGCCAAAAATGCAGCAAGATGTTGGGTTTTCCTAAGGCGGTGGTGCAAGAAGTTTTTCGCCCCCAATGATCTGGCTGTTATCTTCAATATTTATATATGTCCAAAGCTTGATTTGCTGGTGCTCCTGCAAATTATTTAAGTCTCTTAGACAGTATTGAAAGTAGAGCATTTACATTGATTGGTGATGACATCATCGTTGAATTATTTACGTTTCTTGAACCCCGTCGTAAAGTTTCTTGTCTTACCCTTTTTTACCGTTATTTTAAAGGAGTATGTTCTAGTCCTCCCCCAAAGAATTCAACCGTAAAACCCATGCGTTCAGCATTGATCATCAGTATAACCTCGAGCCCAATTTCGATCGTACTGTCAAGTACAGAGATTCGTTCTTTAGTCGGACAACGTGAATGTGAAATTTCTTATTAGACTCTGTATTTCCCAGCCATTGCAATATTCAGGAATTCATTCAAACCCTCTCCCTTATTCTTAATGCTATTTGTCATAGTAAAAATAAGTTGGCGCAACTGTTCGTTGAGAACTAGGACCTAGTGGCTTACAACTCTCAACTATTCCTTTGTGCGAGTTACGTCAGAGATGGATCTTCGGTTTATACATAAATCCGAACGGCCAATCTGGGAAAGAACTTTTTATTATAAGAATAACTCTTTTTTTTTCAAAGTTTAAGTGGCAGATGCAAGGATTGAACCCAATACCAAAAATCATGATAAAATAAGGGACCAAACATCCTATTAAGAAAAAACATTACTTTTAGTTTTACAATTATAGGAATATGTAAATATGGGTGAATATTTTTCACTAATTTGGAAATCTAAGGACCAGAAAATCCCACTTAAACCATTGATGAATTCTTGGAATCCTTTTACGTTTGAGTCTTTCGATTTTCTTTAAAATTTGAGAATATCTTTTAAAAATCATTTCTTTTTTCTCAAAAATTACTTCTCTATGTGATTACTTCATTTTAAGTCGAATTTTGTGTCTGGTGGCCATGTTTTTAAGCCTTGACATTTATACCAAACGTGAATATTAAACAAAACCAAAAAATAAAAACATTCATAAAAAGGTCCGTGTTATTCTTCATGATCGAAAACATTGTTTTTTTTTTTTTAACTATAATTACGAAACTTATTGCATGTGACATAACGTTAATATCAAAACGATGTCAATGTTTCCTTCCATATTGTAACATTAACCATACGTTAACCTTTATTAAAAACCTTCTCATGCATGGGACACCCCTATCGGATGTTGGCTGAACGTATATTACACCAAAAAAATGACTGCAATTTCCGAAAATAATAGTTTCCCTCGTCACATTGGTTGCCGGAATAAATTACCCTCAGATGTTTGCCGAAGCGCATTTTCCACTAAAATTCATGGACAGTGAAACACAAAAAGAAAAATCTAAATTAACTACTTTTGAATGCATTCCACATCCGGTTGAGGTTCTATTGTATATTATTATGTTCTCTGCATTTTAATAAAATCCAAAAAAAAGGGTTGCCATTCGACACGAAATTATTATTCCCAAAAACAAACAATTCACAATCACCTTAAACTCAAAAAAATGAAAAACCTATTTAACAACTCACGATTAAGCATGAGAACCTTGAGGCATCTCGAGAATGTGATGTGTACTTTAAATATGAATGACAGAAAATACGACAAAAAAAAAACTTAAAGCCGATCGCCCACTTAAAATGTGTCTCCATATTGTCATCTTAGGCAGCCATCATTCTTGTTGTTAGTGTCATTATTTTTATTTGGTGGTTTTCTTTTTCTTTTATTTGTAATTTCAATTTTTCCATGGTTCAGTAAGTTTTCCACTTTTCCAGTTGGTCGCGTTGCTTTGTCGGTTTTAGGAGTTTATTTTATTTTTATTTTTATTTTCTGTTTAGTTTGTTTCAATATTTTTATTTTGCAATGGAAACTTGCCCCCTGTTGTCATGTATGTATATAATGTTTAGTTATATGGATTATGCAACACCTGTCAGAAGGTTGGTAGTTGCAGTGTGGTACTTGTCGTCGTTGAACTATATGTGCATTGCAACAACAAGATGAAGTTGGCTACTTCATAGGAGTGTATAGAACAAAAAGTATTGACGGTATGGTTACGCCCGATCGGTGGTGGTCGCGTTCGTGCGTTGCGTCGGTCGGTACGGTACCTGTTTGCAGAGTTCATAAGTATGTTTAAGTTTGCTTATGGACTTATAGTATAGGAAGGCGAGAAAGTTTTATTATTTGCAACAATCACGTGAAGATTCATTGACAGGTAGATTTGTTGACAGATGTTTGGTATTGATTGATGAAAGGCACTTTCGGTGGAGAGTGCAGTTAAAATATTCGATTAACTCCAGATGGATTCAATATCTTTGAATGAATTTTTTTAAAGTCACTATTATACGAGTAAAAGTCAAATCCATTAGATTTTTAAAATTTATAAATTAATACCGAAAACAAAGAAGATATCAAAGATTAAGCAGGTTCAGACGACATAAGGGACTTGAAAGTAAGGCAAGTTTCTAGTATCTGATTGGTCAGCTGCCAAAAATTGCTTTCCAATTGAGGCAACTTTATTGAAAAGTAGACGGGAAAGTAAGTCAAGAAAAATCTTCATAACTATCAAGCCAATTCCACTTATGTCAAAATGAAGGCTAGTTAAAATTTGTTCAATTAACTAAAAGCCGAACTTTATTACTCTGTGATTTATGTTCTGTAAAGAAACAATTATTTAAAAAACAAAATACAAGTTGAATTGACTTGTAGCTTGCTGAAAAGTTAGACAATTATGTTTTACGTAGTTTTTGCACGATCAGCTGAAAGTAGAGGTTGGTGAAGTAACGTTCCGAATTTGAAGTTTATGATACTTTACTAACTAACTAGTTGCCTTGCTCAAAACCTTCCCATTAGCTTATTCACTTAGCCAGAAATGTCATATTAGGCTAAAAACATGTTTAAGCTGATAAATTGAAAAATCATCTTATTAAATGACAACGGTAGAATACCATTTTGGAAGAGTTCTCAATACTGAATAACACCGCCACTTGACAAAAAATTAATTTAAGCAATGGTCTGGTTAAAATTGCATTTAATACTTTAAGCATATTGTGCAAACTAAAATTGATCTAAAGTGAAGTTTACAATTTTATTTTTAAGACAAGTGATACTATACTTATTTGTATTGGTCTCATATATAGATTTTTCTAATTGATACGGGTTGATTTTGACAGATCGTGGTGGCCATATTGTTTGTTTTATTTTCTGTTAAAGTATCTTCTTCTAATCAGTTACTAAAGACAAATCATCATGGTAAGTTACAGCGTCGAGTAACATAACACGCGTAAATGATATGCAGTTGGCAATTGATCCCAATTTTGGTCGAAAAACCATTTTTAGCAATGAAGTCCATTTTTTGATGAAGTTGTACGTGAATAAGAAAAATTTTCGGATTTGGGATGACATCAATCCACTATATGCCATATAAAGTTTGGTGTGGATTTTGGCTTCATAGGTTCCTATTTCTTCGAAAATGATGCTGGTGAGGCCATCACCGTTGACAGTGTGGACACCAAAAACATAATGTTCAAAAGAATGGCTTTAGGTGAATCAATCGATATTTTTCGTGGCGTTTATCTCGCTCCGAGGCGACGACGACGTGAATTGGCCGCCAAGATCGTGTGATTTGACCTCTTAAGACTATTTCTTGAAGGGATTTCTTAAGTCCCAGATCTGTGTTAAATAAGCCGCAGACCACTGCGGTCCTCAAAGGCAACATAAGCGATCTCATCGGTTACATTCAGCATAATTTATGTGACAAAGGATATTCTAATTTACTTTGTTTTTATTTGTGTCAATTGGTTTTGTGTAGGCTTCAGTAGCCTAGTCATCATTTGTCAGCGTTTGCATTGTTATTGAAAGCATTATAACTGAACTTTTGAGATTTAACAGCTTGTGTTTTCAAAAAACAATTCATTTGATAGCATTTGGTAAGTTATAAAAGTACTATACTCGCTTCGGTACAATGGCTAATGAAGTACACAATTTTTCTAGATAAATGTTCAAATTGATATGGATTTTCAAATCATCAAACCATCAACTTTTTACGCAGAAACTTTCAGAACTTAAGACGTGCCTTAGACTGACTTCGTTAAAACATCTTCAAGCCATAGCAATTTCGACACAGTGTTTCTTCCACCACACCTAGATTATAATACGAATAATGGAGAAAAGGTGATGCTGAAATTTTGTTTTTTGCACTATGCCATACGTTGTTCCAAGTGCAGTATAGAGGTGTTTTGTACCAGTGACGGGAGAAAAGACAATACTACAATGGCTACAGCACAGAATGCACATCACAAAACGTTGTGAACATTGTCCAAAATGTTCTAAGAAAGAATATGCAATTAAAATGCCAAAAAGTTGTATTTTTTTGGGACAAAAGGTAAACATGGTAAATACATTGTATATGGGAAGTCTGAACTTGAAATTTTCGAAATTTTATTTGATGAAGAAGTATTACTTTTGATTATTGAGTGGTCTCCCGTTTATACAGCACAATTGATTGCCCACAATTTTTCGTTCACTGAAGACGATTTGAAAGTATTTTTGAGTTATTTGCTTTGCGGAGGGTATCACAGTCACAGATGAAGATACCCGTGATTTAAAGAAATCAAAAAATAATTTGGATCTCACTGACAAAATCGCAAAAATAAGGTCTCTAGCAACCTTTCTAAAAAACCAAAAACTTTGCAAGTTTAGATAAATGCATGAAAAACTTTTGGTTGATGAGTCGATGGTGAAATATTATGAAAGTCAATCTTCGAATCAATTTATTAGAGGCAAGTCTGTAAGATTTGACTTTAAAAATTGGATCCTGACGAGCAGTTGTTGTTATTTGTACTTATTTGACATCTATTGTGTAACCACAAACGTCACAATGGTAAAATAGGAAATACCGCTTAGATTCAGAGTTGTTGTTGATATTTTTGAAAAAGGCTTTTGAGCTATCGGGACTGTACGAGAATCCAGAATAAAAAATGTCCTTTGAAATTGAATTGAGACTGGTAGTCTTAAAAATCGCCGCCCAAAATAATCTGAACAGTTTTATATGTCAGTTAGTCTTATGATGTTGACTACTAAAATAAATGTAATTTGAGGAACACGTTGTACAGAAATTTCAATAATAAATGGGACAAAAACTAACACATCATTAATAAATTCTGAAAATATTCCTACTTTAGATATACATTCATATGTACAGTATGTACCTACATTTGAAATAAATTCATTCGTCGTTATTTTCAAATTAAATAAATAGTGTATTACGTCAAAAGTTATTTGTTCTCGTAAATAACTTCCCGTACTTGACATTCTTCAATGAAGTGAGAGTACACCCAAGTGTCTATAAAATCTAGTTGTTGTTTATTTGCTTGACTACCTAATAAGTCGTATTCCACTTCAAATAGAAAATGAAAATCTTTTATTCCATCAAACACATATCTTCAAATAGAACATTCCAAATCAATCAACCATCACTCTATTCTATATACTTCGACTTTAGTTCGAATGTCAATAAAACGATAAGCTATTTGTATAGTAAATTTTTGTATTCGTTTTATGTACAATACTACGAAGCTTTAGCTTATCTTTATCAATTCTAATAAAAATGAGATCACATTCATCATCAGAGTTCAAAAGTATAGTCTATAAGCATTGTTGGTGGGCATTTAGAAATGAAAACCCCTATGTCCTTCTTCAGTTACATACATTCTTCGATGACACACAATGACAGTTGTGTAGTTGATGAATGCATTTGGAATAAGAAAAATTCAAAATAAAAATCGATTTCGAATCCAAACAAAACAAATTTAGGTCAATCCAATGAGGTGACACACTCATGACTTTTATACACAAATTTAAAGAAAAAATAAAAATAAAATAGGTACACTTCACAACAAACAATAATTTAATATTGAAGTTTGTTGTGAACGAGGCAAACAAAAATAATAAACAAACAAATAACATTCATTCACGAATCACCAATTACAAACAAAATACCATACATATATTCAGTGAGAAGAAAAGAATTGTTGTTATTTTTTAAAATTTATTATTGTGAGGTAAGTGTGTCGAGTTTGAAATTGCAACTTGCATTCGATTCAAATATATCACTTTGACATTTTGTATAAAACGATTTATCTTTATCTTATAATAAATTTATTTGAATTAACAAATCAACAATTGAATTGACTTTGAATTGAAAAAAAAAAACGCATGAGTGGGTTGCTCACGCTTGCTCTAATGGTTCAAGGTTACTTATTTCCTGTAAACAAGGCTGATATCTGCAAGCTTAAAAGGCGGGAAGTATTGGAAAGAAAGCCTTGGACGACCATAGCGCCATCTCGTATCGCCGTTTTTATTTCATAAAGAAATCAAAAAAGTTTACCTCTTGCTATTACCAAAGCGGTGGTAGTGGTCGAGTTTTTAAAATAGGGGATTCAACCATTTACATTCGTTTTTGGTCAACCATTTTTTATCGTGATCGCTATCGCAGCTTACTTAAATTTACCAAAAGTTGAATTCAAATTTGGTCATTAATGCGATCGCCTATGTTATTTGGTTTCTTGAGAAAATTAATTGGTGATCACAATAACATAAATCTGTGAACAGTGTAAAATGAGTACGTTTATCAATTTTCAATTGTGATCGCCAACACAATGTAGATCGCTTTAAGCTAATAGCTTTGGCGAATTAAGACGATTTGTGGTAACGCTTATATTAAAAAGTTGTATGGTTTATTTACCTTTATTAGTCTATACTTTTTTAAACTTTATCGTTCATAGCATTACGAAAACCGATGCTGTGGCGTTCATGATCGCGATTATATTGTGATTTAGTAGATATATTATATATGATAATCAGATTTTTTGTTTTTTGTCTCAAGTTTGTTTCCCGGGGGAACGATTAAGTTTATAAAAATAAGTATTAATATTCGAAAAACAAATTTAATGATTTGAAATTACAATGTATCAGAACTTTAACGATCATCAAACTCGATCGCGATAAAACGTAGATGATCGAGTTAATCAAAACGATTTTGATTGGCGATCATGATAATAAAAATTGATTACCAAAATAAATGAATATGACATAATAGAAAGCGTTATTGCCAATGCATATCGCTTTGCTTTGACGAAATGTAAGCTACATTACTATTTGAAAGCTGGTAAAACTACACTTTATTTTGTTATTTGACGGAAGGAATTATTGAAATGTGGTACTCGTGGCATAATGGTTAGTACCTTGGACTGTCATGTGGGAGGTCTTGCGTTCGATTCCTGCCTTTGCAACCTAAAGTTTTTTTTCACGGGTACTGCCTCTTGCGAGGAATTGACAAATTCTCCAAGAGTAGTTCTTGTTATGAAAAGTGCTTTCTCAAATTAGCCGTTCGGATTCGGCATATAAACTGTAGGTCCCCTCAATCCCTGCAATTACTCGCACACAGGAATGGTTGAGAGTTGTACGTCACTAGGCCCTGGTTCTCTACGGACTGTTGGGCCATCTAATATTTTTTTTTAGTTATTGAAATAATAAGCAATAATAACTTTAATACAAAATGGCCACCACAAAATGTATCGAAATATCATATTGTTTTGATCAGGATTTTTGTCGAATTTTGTTCACGTTATACCTAACGATATTGCTTAAATTACAGCTTATAGCACTATTGGGCGTCAAGAAATTGATCGCAATATAACATAGATGTAATCAATTTTGTGGCGATCGCATTACAAAAAATGGATCGGTAGTTTTAGTTAGTTTTGTTAGTTTTAAAATCTTTTTTTGATTGCATAAAATAATATTAAAATTGATTTTAACTTTAGATTAATATGGTTTGGCCTGAGGCCAGATTGACATTTATTATTAATTTTGCTAACATTTTTATTTTTAATTTTGCTAACATTTATATTAAAAGATTCCTTCTAGATCTGTATCTAGACGCCGTTATTGCATATCTATACAAAAAATTCCCAGCCTGATTTGCCATTCTTGCCAAAACTATCTTCCTCTCCTTAAGATTATAAAGGTCGCACAATATGGTTAGTTCAGGCCGATGTGGAATATAATTGAGTTTAATTGTTTCTCCTCTCATTTTAAATATCAAGGTTATCATTTAAAGAGGATATTGGTTTAAGAAGTACGTTCTTTCTTGAAGATTTAAGTTCAACTGGCTGTAGATCATCCTATGCTGAGAAAATTGCGCATCCAACAAACAAGCATTATACAAAGAACGACTTGCTTCTTAATAAATTCTGAAAGCAGCTCTTCAACTACCCGGACTAATATCTGCATGAATTCTCATATTTTCCACAAATCCAGCTAACTTCAACTGGAAGTGTTTTTTCATATTTAGGTTTGGGTTGATCAGAAGACCTAGATATTTGTACTCCAGCACAATAGCAATATTTTGACCTTTGTAGCTCCACTTTTCATTCTGAAATTATCTGCCGCCCCCATTTCTGAAGATAATTATTTACGATTTTTCCAGGTTAACTGACTGATTCCAAAGACTGCTTTCAAAACGGTTAATCATTCGCTGCATTCCCTCTACAGACTCTGCCAGACCAAATTATGTCGTCGGCAAATAACAGACATGGCACTCGTATTTGTCCAAGCTCTATTCCTTCTCCAATAGCTTCCACCATATCATTGATGAATAAGATAAGGAGTAAGGTGCTCAATAAAAAACCTTGTTTGACACCCATTTCCGTTGCGTATAGTCTTCTGAAATTAATTCACCATCCCAAACATACGAGGAGTTACTTTCATACATTTCTTTTAAGACATTTACAATTTTGCTTGAGATTCCCATTTTATGAAGCTTATAGAAAAGTGCTTCACGTGCTATAGAATCAAAAGTAGCTCGAAAATTAACGAAGAAAGCATATAGTTTCTTGTTCCTTATTACTTACACTCCGCAGTATTAATCAACGAGAATAATTGGTATAACGTTGACCGGTTCCGCCTAAAGCCCGCTTGAAACACATTAAGAACTCCCTTATTTCCAACCCACTGCGTCAACCTATTAAATATCAAGGCACTATATAACTTTACCGAGGTATTCAAGAATAAAATACCCCGGTAGTTCTCTGGGTTGTTAAAAGCTCCTTTATAACGCAGTGGATATATTATTGCTATTTTAAAGTCATTCGGAATGTTTGTTGTTTGGAGTATTAAATTGAATTCCTTGGCTAAAGCAGATACAAATTCGATCGTACAGTTCTTCTAGAATTCTACTGGTATTCGGTCATCTCCCGAAGCTTTTCTTGCTTTAGCGTTTTCAATCACATTCACCACTTCCTAAGATGTAAAAGGTGAATCAAGAAGATCATCCGTGAAGAAAGGGGCTGCATACTGTGGAAATGGCGACAATTACGGGGTGTTGAGTAGCTTTTTAAAATAGTATCATGTCTTTGCAGCTCGCAACAAGGAACCGATCTTGTTTTTCCTAAAATTTACGGTTTTTGCAGCTTTTCAGAATACTGCGAAAGACCTCGCATTTCTTAGTAAAACTAAAATGGATCAGTTTAATAAACGAATAAGATCATCCCAGAAATCGCTATCGCACCAAACATTTCTTCAGTTTTCTATATGCCCTTAAATGCCCTATTGGCAATACCAAAGCGATTTCTTGGTGATATCGTTTTAAGATCGATTAAATAAAAGGTGTCATCCTTTTAACTATCGCGATTTGCGGTGGAGACCACGATGAAAAGAAGGATGACCAAATTAAATAAATAGGATAATTTATTTTAAAATTGAAATCAACACTTATCACTTCAGTTCGTCAAAAGATCTTAAATAATAAGCAATTTTTCCAAACCGAAGCGAAATGAGATGCAAATTCAAAATTGGTGACTATTTACAATGGATATCCATTTTTAGCGTCATTACCACTGCTGGCAAATGGCTATTTTTTAGCATTTGCTTACTTTGGTTGTTGATCAAACAGGAGCGATATTTGGTAAATTTGACTTCACAAAAATTATGACTATTTTGATTTACTCTATAGTCATCAGCTTTTTCATCCTAAACACAACCTTACACCGCTTTGCAATCTGCGGTATTAATCGAGTAAATCTTTGTAAATCACGGAATTGTGAAGGGACCTTTAGTTTTCTTTTATTTCTTTAGAACAAACGTTCACATTCCATTAGTCAGACCTGATTTCTTTGACAAAACTAGTTAAAAATTAATTTAAATCAACTCCCACCCGCTGCTGCAATGTCCAGAGGCAATTAAATTCGGTTGAGATAGGTGTTAAGTTTGTAAGCAAATGAAAAATATATCACAACACCAATATTTATCCCATCAAAGAATGTGTTTTAACAAGTATCTAACTAGCAATTCAATTTACAAACTATACCTACTCCATTCAATATTATTCCAATTCGTAGATGATGTGAATAATATCTCGAAAGTCGTTCTCGCTGAATTAGTAATCTCGATGTGCTCCATAAAACGTCCGGCCAACATCGACATCGGAAAAGGCGTTTCTGATCTGGGCTGTGCTGTTCAGTTGCAGTGCATTGTACACTGCATGCATTTAAAGTTGTTATAACTAACTATAGAGTAGAAAAACAACAACAACAACACTTGACGTGATGATGGCAATGCTGGATGATGTAATATGCTTTTGCACATTTTACAGATGTTTCTCTTGCAGTATGCGAAGTGAATGCCTCAGCACTCCGTTGTCCGTTGTCCGCATATGTGCAGCATAAGACATAACGGATACACTATAGTATATATGCACTAATGCATGCAGTGGCTGTAGCATTGTTATTGTATCTTACATCTGACGCCGTAGTGTCTGCTTATCGACGAAAATACGAATATGCGCGCTCGACCTCGATAAGATTCCATTTTTTGCATTTTATGGATTAAAAAAATTAAATTAAAAAGAAAAAAAAAGATAGCTGTGGGGAAACATGTTGTCTTTCATTTTTGTCTCCTTGAATGGTGACATGTAGCAGTTTACTTGTATAGATACTTTTATATCTTTACTTACTCGGGGGGTTTCACTTTTTCTTTCATGGAATGTGTGTGGTGTTTTTGTGTGATGATGATAAGTTGTCTTGTCAAAGCAAGTGACTATTAGGTTTGCTATACAACTTCAACGACCAGCGGACGACGACGCGACGACAAAGACAACGGCAACGGCAACGGCAACGGCAACTACGATGCGTATAGTTGAGAGAAATTTCGGAATTTCTTAAAACAATCTGATACCTTTCAATCTATCAATAGTTTATAAGAAAGCAAGTACCTACGTATTTGGGCGCAATAAAAACCTGATAAATAAATTACTGCGTACAATCAACCAGATGACGTAGTATTTTATTGGTTTTCTAATAATGTACGTGGTATGGAGCTATATTTGAGGTTTTGAAATAAATATGTACATTCAAAAGTAACGTTTTTTTTTTTAAATAGACTTTAAAGTAGTTTTATAGGAATGAAAAGCAAGTTTTTCAATCAAACATGGCATTACAATGGTAGAAAAGTCGAAAAAAGTGGGTTGACCCTTTATCGCTCAAGTTATTTTAATTGTAATTTTTGATTCTTGTTTGCCATGAGAACTGGGGTGGAATCGGCTAAGGTAATAATTGACGATCATATTTTTGATAGTCAAGTTTGACTATCATTTTCATTCGGTCTGTGTAAGATGATTCAACTCAATTCAATTCGATTGAACAATTTCAGATTATAATTGTCACAATTCATTGTTGCTATGGTGAAATTTTAAAATGATTCCTATAAAATATCTAAATAAAAGTATCAAATTGGCTGTGTTTAAAAAACATTCTTACTTTCTTGTGTTTTTTCGAATGTCGTAAGCTTTGGTGGTCACAAGAATGTCTTTTTGTACCTAAAAAGGTAACTGAACAAAATTTCCATTCGTTTTTTGTAAGCGTCTGGTAACTCTATTGTAAAACGACATATTTCTTGGATTTCTTCGATCTTGGAGCTGTTTTTTTATGATGGAAGCAAACTATATACATACATACATATATTAACAGTATTTATATAACTTATCTCCAATAATACAATAAGTAATACCTTCCTTAATTTTAGGCTTTGTAAAACAAAACAATTTTTTTTTTTTTTTTTTTCATTATTCTTATTTTAATAATAAAGGGTGTCCCAAAATTAACGCAAGATTTGAATTAAATAGAAAACGCCGTTTTTAGTCTTTTGATAGTTATATTTTTATTGACTCGTAAAGTACATAGGATAGGGTTATGTATGGAATAACACATCGGACAAATGGCCTCCACGGCTTTGCATGCACATGCGCAGGGTTGCCAACACTTCACTGCACAAATGGCGGCAAATTCAAATCTTGCGTTAATTTTGGGAGACCCGTTAAATTTATAAAAGTAACAAAGGATAATTATACATGTTTTAAAAGAAATATTATAAAAAAGAATAGTTATAGTGACATTTTTTATTTAACAATTTAAATAGTGATAAATAGCACTCAGTACAATAAAATGACTTATGTGGGGCGAACAATATTAAGGAACATAACATAACGAGAATACAAAAATTAAATACAAGAATAAAAAAATATTTTTGTTATAAAAGACAAATAATTAAGTTTAAAACTAATTGATGTAGGTCAACAAAACTTCGATTTGGTTATGATCAATTTCAAGAAGCCATATTTTAATTTTTTGCAAGTATAAATTTAAGGTTCGAATACAACGAATGTTTTCGGGAAACATATGAAAGAGGTTGTAGGACACAATGGAGTAGAAGTTCCTAAAGTGAGTCGTTCGAAATGAGGGGACGGATACATAGCTGTCATGGTTTCTTTGCAAATTGCGGACCTCAGAGTTTGGACTCTGTAGATATCCACATCTCATAAAGAATATTTAAGAAACTTTAAAATAATATAAATGTCTCACAGGTAGAATGTTCAGTGATCTAAAGAGCACCATAGAAGGATACAACCGGTTGACCCCGCATATTTTTCTCATAGCACACTTTTGCAAAATGACCAGAGGCTGAATTTTAGTTAGGTAAGTACCACCCCAGCAACTAATCCCATACTGAAGTTTAGAATGGAAAATTCCAAAATAAGCTGTTTTTAAGGTTTTGTGATCACAAAATTTTTTGAGGTGGTAAAGACTAAGTAATGTTGAAATGTGATTTGTCCAACTCATATTTTGATCAAAAGAAATACCTAGGTATTTAAAATCATTAACAATTTCAACATTAAAACAATTATCACAACAGACTTTAGCTTCATCAAATCGCGATAGAGCACAAACACCATTACATGTACAGTTTAACATTGTATAACGTTGGCAGTTTTGAGCATGGAATAATATGTTTACATCTGGAATCGCTTGTGTTCTTAAACTGAAATACATCAATTTAGTTTTGTTGCTTACATTAAGTTTGTATTTAGCAAACCAGATATGCAGTAGGTGGATATCAAAATTTAGATCAGCCACAAGGCTAAGAGGGCTAGGTGAGGCATAAGCTATACCAAGATCGTCAGCAAAAGCAGTAACCATACCAACGAATGGAAGACTGAACAAAGAGTTTATATAGACGAGAAACAGGATAGGACCAAGGACCGACCCTTGTGGAACACCAAGGTTTGAAACCCTAGTGTTACTTAAGAAATCTCCAATTTTCACTATTTGGGTCCTGTCTTTCAAATAGGACACAAGCCAGTTATAAAAAAAACCACGGAATCCGATATTATGTAATTTTTTAAGAAGAATGCTATTGTCGACTGTATGAAATGCTTTGCTTATGTCTACAAACAAACCAGCACACTATTTTTTGTCATCTAAGCCTTTATTAATAAAAGTGCAAAATTCAAGAAGAGCATCTTCAGTAGAGAGCCCTTCTCTAAAACCGAACTGCGAACTATTGATTGTTAAGATAACGTAACATTCTATATTTAACAGCTTTTTCAAATATTTTCGATATGGAGGATAGCAATGAAATAGGTCTATAATTATTGGCTTCTTTTTTATTACCTTTTTTTAAAAAGTGGAATAACGCTAGCACATTTTAATTTAAATGGAAAAATCCCAGTGCCAATGCTTAAATTAATAAGATGAGCTAGGATATCAGATGCATTCAGTGCGATTTGTTTTAGAGTTTGATTTGGAATACAATCATTACCACACGAGAACGAGTTATTGAGAGAATTGATTAAGCTATATACCTCTGATCCAGTAACTGGGTCAAAAAAGAAACTACTATGATATGTGCTATCTACTAATCCAACTTCGGCTTCACATCTATTACAGAAATCAAATGAATCCGAAGTTTGACCTACAGAACCAAAAAAGTCATTGAATTGGTTAGCAACAATTAAAGGATCTTCAAATTCTACACCGCCATTATTAAGTACAATCGAGATGGAGATATTGGATGAATTAGCGTTAATTATACTGTTTATGGCTTTCCATTCCTTTTAAGGGTTGCCTTGCGAATTACTCATTAAAGAGGAATAATTATCTAACACGATGCAATCTAATTTCGTAGTTAACCTTTTTGCACATTTTTTTGTAACGATTTTTTAAAACATTATTAGATGGATGCTGAGAACATTTTTTACGTAACTTATTTTTGATTTTAATTTTCTTCAATATAATGCGGCTTATCTAAGGCTTCATATGCATTTCTGATTTTGTAATCACTAGGTTGAAGCTATAGGTTAGGTACTTATATAAGATTGTAAAATTTCTTCATTAATTAAGGACGTAAGACCATGCTCAGCTATCAAAAAAAGATACGAATCAGAAACAGTACAAGAAGTTAAAATATCAATATTCAGATCACCTAGTATTACAAGATTAGGTGATTTGATATTGTTTAACAAAGTTGAAAATTCATCCAAAAATTAATCTAAACTATGGGAATGAAGTCTATAGACAAAAAAAAATTAAACAGTTTACTACATATAACACATGAGAACTGGATGACATCCGCGGACAACAAACAGTGACGCACAACATTATCTCCCAATGACTCACGTACAAAGACTCCCACTCCACCTGCAGAATATGCTTCGTTTGTATTTAAATAGAAATCATATCCATCAATTGAAAAACTATCACGTTCGTAATCAAAAATCCATATTTTGGAAACAAAGTTAAGATCTGGTAAGTATGCAAGAGCTTCAAGATTGCATACAAGCAAATCAAATTTTTTTAAAGTATACTGAGGCGTATACGCACTTTTTTCATTTAACATCTGTGACATCTGTGATTCCATGTAGTTAATAATAAGATATTCAAAATATTTAAAAAATGTAAATAGGTAGGTAGTATTTATTATAACCTAAATACCTGCAGAATCTTCTTGAGTAACAAAACTTTTTAATTTGTATACTGTTTTTAATCAAGGTATTATAAGACGTTAACAATTGATGGTTATTCGAGAAAAATTAAATTTAATTATTACTATAACTTTTCATTTAAGTACACATAAATGCACTTATAAACATTAAAATACTACCTGCTGTCGCAAATAAGCCCCTTCTCTAAATCAAATGATATTTTTAATTTACAAAACAAACATCTGCATCCGTTGTTCGTATCGCGCGATCATGTGGAGCATAAATTTTCAATGATATCTCAATTTACTGTGCATTCAATATAACGACAACTTAAAAACAAGCAAATACTTTACAAACAAAAAGTGGGTTGGTCCCCCATAGTGCCCAGCTACAGCCACAGTCGCAGTCTTAGTTCCAGCTTCGGCCATTGACATTTGCATTTGTATTTTATGCAAAACTGATGAAAATCAATTTCAAACTTTTTTAATCCTTCCAAAAACCTTTTGCTGCTACTGATTTCAGCGTTGATGATTATATTAATGTGAACCACATCATCAGCTTGTGCTGGGGTTAAACCTATCTTCCTGCTTTATCCTGATGATGATGATACACTGAAATTCATTACACCATATCCAGCTATCATACGATTTGTATCTCTATTTATCTTTTCCCGATGCCATGCCAACATTTCTTTTACCACACGTTGATGGTGATGGTGATGGCGTGGTTCTTCTTTCACATGGCCAAAATTGAAGCCTGCCAATGTTTTTGTAACACAGGTTGCACGATGAGGTTCGACAAGGAATATGGCAAACGGAAGAGACGTGTGTCTCGCGACCACGAGAGTATCTAAAGTGTTTTCGACTTGATATGGTGATTATTTCACGGATGTTAAATTTTAAGTAGGTGGTGTGGTTTGGTGTGGTGAGCGAAACGCGCGAGCGCGCAAGCGCGCATAACCAATTTTCTTTGTTCGACATCTGTTAGTTTTGTATGTGCAGTAAAATAAAGGTGTGTGCATCCGCTGGATATGCAATATAAATGCAATGCATGTAGTCTTGTGTTGTGAATTTTAAAACAAAGTAGAACGTTTAGTTCTTAAAACTTGAGGAAACAGCAAAAAGGAAGACAAAAATATTACATAAAGTAATTGACGCACACAAACTTTACTGCGAAGCACTGCAAAATACGTTAAAGTTTAGTGCATTATTGTGGGCAGTAAATAAGATGCATAGCATATACTATACTTGATGGTGAAGTCATTTCTGGGTTCCCTCTTATGATGATGATGATGATGAGTAATCAAAATGTCATTGTTATTCCTGTTTATATAGTTAGAATTGACGAAGAACGCTTTTGCATGCAAAGAACTCTTTAAAAGATTCAGTGTTCTCAATTTGAAAGGCTTGAAGTATTTTTGCGGCAGCTTTTGGAATTTTTGTTACTTTGCATCGGATTTTTCGCAATTCAGGATAAATTGTTATTAATTCGGTGAATTGCGATTCCTTTATGTATTCAGGTTTGGCAACAGTGATAAGTACTTTTTGCGAAAAATATGGATATTTCGCAATTTTTATTCCACGTTTAAAGAACAATGCAAACCTTTTGCAAAAACATTGTTTCTTCAAAAAAAAAAATACTACGCAAAATATGAACGCAAATTAGTAAAATATAGTAGGTATTTGAATTATTTTATCATTTTGCGAAGTACAGTTCATTTCGAGAACATTTGACTATGACCTAGCAAACCACGGTCAACTAGGTAAATTATATTGCTGAAATACAAAATATGTGATATAAGAAAAGAAAAAAATAGTATCAGCAAAAGTTCAGTGTCCGAAAAAGAACAAAAAGCCATTTGCGAAATCGAGTAAAGTTTGCAAAATATCTTAGTGGCTGCGAAGATGAATTTTTTGAAAAAAAATTTCTTAAAAATATAAACAAAACTAAAACAAATTGCCCAAAAAAGGCTAAAAGGTTTCAAATCAAGGACTGAATTCATATTTGCAAAATAAAGTTAATTTAGCAACTTTGCAAACCGCATCCAACAAGTTTTCTGAATTCCTTGAAAGCAAAATGTTGGAATATAAGCAATATATTTTGACAAAAGTTCTAGTTGCGAAGTTGATAAAATATTTAATTTTGTTTTGCGAACTTTTGTTAGTTTAAAAAATTTGACTTCTTGAGTTGCAACTATTTATACATACGATTTTGTTGTACAAAAACAAACAGAAAAGAAAAACTAGTTCGTGTTGCGAAAAAAAAACTCAAAACGCATTTCGCAAGACTACATTCAAAAACGTAAATGAGTTGCGAATTTGTGTAAAATGTGAAAAAAATGTTTTTTTTTGCAAAATAAATCTTTAATTGAAAAACCCCTTGCTTCTGCTTTTTGACTGTTCAATCGAGGGACTAAATTGAAGCATTGGCATCACTGGTCAGAAAAGAAATCACTTGCCATTCAATTCCCCATACAAGACAAAACAACACCGTATTGATATGGATCTGCTGCGGATGCAATAATGTCAACGAATAAAGAAGCGCCTGATGCCATGCGTCGCGTCGGGTGCGGCGGCGCGCGGTGGCTCGGCGGGTACTGGCCGCCCGCTGATGAATGAAATTGTCCAATTTTAATATTATTATTCTGGTTTTATGGGAATGTTGCGTTGATTTGTAACCATTGTCACGTCTCCCATCACTGTGCACGACCAAAAACTAAAAACAAAAAAGTAAATAAAAGAGGTTTTAATTTGTGCAATGCGAAATGGTGCATCCTTAAGGAGATATACGATTATTATTGTTTTGCCCGGGATGTTATAAAAAGGCCAAGAACACACATCAGCAGCGCCAGTCGCAGTCATAGTCACATTCACAGTCGCGCCATAGCCATCGTTGCCATTGCCATATTCAGGATATGCGATCAAGACTTAATTGAAGGATGCACTTATCGCACTGTTTATTGAGGGACTTCATATAAATTTTAGCTATAAAAAATAAGCAAGTTGAACTGCTAAGCTGGCAGAGTGGCAGTGGGTAATGATGATGTTGGCTGACTCCATCTAGTGACGCAGCCAGACAAACGTGGCGGCAGTTTTTAATTTATAAGGAAATCATGTAAGAAAAACTCTTTGACATTATTTTGATCGTAAAAAATTTGTGAAGTCTATTTTACGGGATGTTTGGTTAGGTTTAGTTAAGTTAAGTCTTTTCAGGGGATAGTAGGTAAATAGAAAAATCAAATGTAATTATCGCATGCGCATGTTGGCAATGCTATTTCAAGTTTTTATGGTCATTAATGCAAGTTTCTTAGTCGTTTTTTTTTTCAAGACATTGGCCAAGTCAAGTAGTGTGTTAAGAGGTAGAGTTTTAACATGTGTGTTGCGTCGTCGTTTTAAATGCATTTAAGTATAATAGTTTAAAGTTATAACTATAGTCGTTGGCCTAGTTAGAAGTTTCACTCATGTTTATGTCGAAGTTTCATTTTGTAATTTAGTTTGTTTTTTTTCTTCTTTTATTTTTGCTCAAAATTTTTTCCAATGGTAACATAAAATTAAGAGGTTATAATATATGTGGACTTGTATCTATAAAGCGAATCGGGAGCCATTATATTGTTTTAAAAATAAACAAGTTCAGAAGATAACTAAAGTTAGAAAAAAAAGTCTTTGATAGTGTTGCTAATGGTGGTGGTATACTTTAAGTAATTAATTTTTGTCATGAAAATTTATATTGCTATTATTATTTAAATGCATCAATAAAATTTAAACATAAAAACAATAAGAAATGCATTAGAAAATATTATAAAAATCCACTTAATAGTCTCTTTCATAGTTTTATTATATATAATTACAGAAATCACTTAAGTTTTTTGCAAAATGTCCAGACCTTAAAATATTCAATAATAATGTAGCTCTGGAGACAATATTAATTCCTCTCAAGGGTAATAATAATAAAATAAAGTAAGTATGGGAACTACTTAGTCAAATGCAAATTTTTGTATAGTTTTACTCACAACAAAATTAAGCGGTTTTTTAATGTAGAAAAAGAATGTCGGAGTCAAATCTCACGATCTCTGCAAACAGCCAACATAGCCTTCATGTAAGATGATCATACTCTCGGATCCATTGTTCTGGGTTTTCAAATGGGTTAAAACCGCATATCCTAGGTATGCACATCATCGAATTCAGGCAATAAAATTCAAACCTGCAGTGCTCATAATTGACTAACGTTCGTTACAAAAAATATTATGATCTGATAGTTGTAGCTAATAGCTTCTACAAGGCCAAAATCCACAATAAACAGAGACTTTTTTGGTATGAATTGGAAGATCTTTGAGCTGTTTAATATCGTGTAAAATTCAACAATTTTGTTGAACCTATAGAAATGTACCTACATATATTTTGATGAAGGTCCTGAGTTAAGTTTCACTGCCATAGTATGGCCTACCTGAAATTAAAAAAGTCGTTTATTATTACTTTTTTATTATTATTGTACATAAACCCAAGAATTTCAATGTTTCCGGATGTTTACTTAACGAGTGAACTCAATTATATAAATGTTATAGCTATGACATTGGGCAAAGCCCACCTTTTTAATATGAGAATTTCATCATTCGCGCGTCTTGTTGAACAAATTTATTTTTGCTTTAGGATTTGGCAAAGTAAAATGAATAATTGACAGCCAATTTGACAGATGTACCGATTTAACAGTATACCGCCATAAACTCTCAAAGTTTGAAAGTCCCTCTTCTAAGACCCTTAACGCTTAACTTCGCTGAGTAGATAGAACTCGGAGATCATTTAGGCACTACAAATTTTGTAATTACATTTCTTACTTGTGGCCTGATTGATATAGACTAAGTATTGGTATCTGGCCTTAATACTTAAACATCAGAAGACCCACTAAGCCAACTTTGGACGTACTGTCAAGTGTAGAGATTCGTTCTATAACCGTACTGCATGAATGTGGAATGCTTAAACCCAGCCTGTCTTTCATGTTGTTGTAACATTCAGGAATTCTAAAGAAATGAAAGACTGCTTCTTCCAAACTGCTTCGATTTTGCGAAAGGTGATTTGCTGAAAGGAAGCCCTGTGAGCAAATCACTGGTCACTGGCAATTTTATGATAGCGGGGTGAATATAGGAGGTTAAAAAATTGTAAGAGTATACGGGTTCATACACGGAAAGAATTCTTAGATCAGATCAAGAAAAAGAAGCTACAAATCACGAAAAATGAATCCAGTTTTGGACCTTGGCTTCGAAATAAGTAAATTGATACTTTTTGTTTGCAATTTCATAAAATGAAGATATTGACACTCAAAAATCATATTTCACTTCATTTGAGTAGCAATAATTGGACCGAGGAAATCAAATATTTCAAACAGCGAATTGCAATTTGATATCAATTTGTATCAATTTAATGTTTGTTTTTATCGTGAATTTCAGCAGGAGTTTGTAGATTGAAATTGTTTTCTTGTAGATTATGATTGTTTTTTTTAAATACCTACACACACAAGTGGCAAATTTCAATCCTTGTTTTGCTACTTCTTTTTTTTAAATTGCAACTTTTGAGTTGTAATTTGAAACAGGTTATTCTGCAGTTTGCAAATGACAGTCACAGTTTTGATACTTAGTTATCTTTAAATTGCAAATTTTGAGTCGTAATTTGAAACAGTTTCTGCAGCAATTTGTAGCTTTTAAAGATTAATTTACTTTCTATTTTCAAGCAATCATGTAGAGATTCAAGAATAATTTTTTGCAAAATCAACAATCTTCATTAGTGATTTACAACATAAACTTATTCTAATAAATAAGATTTAAAATCATGAAAAATATAAACCAGTATAAGTGTTCATATATATGCGTTTCGCCCCAATGCAATGGTTGGGCTCATCAGAAGATGACCATTACACCTTTTCTTGACGCATACTTTCCCGAATAAATCGAGACTCCATATAATCCGAGCTGCATAGAGCAACTGTGAATTATATAGTTGCTACAAGTCTTCAAAGAAGACAAACTTTAGCCACTTTCATTTCCCTGCTATGGGACTTTTTAAGAAGAAATATTCGACTTTTAACAGTCGAATTGTTTTTTCTGAACACCGCTTATTCTTATAAATATGATTTAAAATCATGAAAAATATAAACCAGCATAAGTGCATATTGCAGCTTGAATATTTATATTGTGATTATATTTTATTGATTTGAGAATTGAGAATGCTTAAATCACCGCATACATTTCGCAAAACAAGATAAATGAGTTTTCAAATTAAATTATTCCCCTAAAGTAGTAGATTGCGACTCAAAAGTTGCAATTTACCATATAAATATTTTTAAATTATTACCCTGAAAATAGTAGATTAAGACTAAAGGAATTGTAATATACTGTTTAGCTTTTTTCTTAAATCAGCAAATAGGTATTTCGTAAATTACAATATTGCAGCTTGAATAATTATATTGTGATTATATTTTATTGATTTGAGTTGCAATTTACTTTCATTTCAACAAGCTCGAATTATAACTTTTGATAATATGTAATTACCAAATTATAAAATTTTATATTTTACGAAGATTTAAATGCTGAATTACAACTTTCTCATTCATTTTATAATAAAATCGTCTTGATTTACTAAAAAAGGGTTTTCGTAAATTGCAACCTAAAATTTAGCAATTAGTAATTTTTCAATTCTCTCCGTGTATAAACACTAATCAATAAATTTCAATTTTTTTAAGAAAAACTGCTAGAATGATTCCAAAAGTGGAACAAGAACGTATTGGAAATTATCTTTCAGCGTTATAATGATTTGAAACTCACTGCTAGCTCTACCAAAGTACGGGTACAAAACATGTGACTTTAAGAACTTAAATGGCTCTTCAATTTTCTGGGCAAGAGTAAGATAACTTAGTTGACAAGAAATTATAACTGAATTTTTTAGAACAGTTAAAAATAAGCATTTTTTACTATGGGAGGGGGGGTCTATCTCCCCCGTTTAGGCAGGAGGGGCAATTTAAAAAAAATATTACTTAAAATGGAAAAAAATTCTTAAAAAATATCGGTAATACAAACAATTAAATATTATACATTTTTTTAAAGCCAACATTCTGTTCTATAAGTCAGTTTTTAAATCAATTCAAAACTATGCGTAGTTTTTGAAAAATTTAATTTTAAACTCAAATTTTGAGTAAAAAAAAGTTAAAAAAAACTGTAATTTTTCAATACTTCAAGATTATTTACAATTGTTTTTATTTTAGAATGTATTGCTCTTATTTGTTGTTAGTCAAAAACTGAAAACTAGATGATAACCACAACTACTATTTTAATTTAATTATTTTTTTTTGCTTGAGTGGTCTTGTTTTGATAGTAATAATAGTAGGTGTGAGTTTGGGTGTATGCAACAGTGGGGTGTGTGCGAGTTTGGGTGTAGGCCACACCGAGGTGTGTATCGGGGGGCATGCTGCCCCCCTGCAACCCCCCTGCTTGGGCACACTATAGGATTTGGGGTGGGTGCGAGGTGGAGTGGGTGCAAGGTGGGTGTGAAAGGTGCGGTGGGTGCAAGATGGGGTGCATGCAAAGTTTCTTTTGCATTTAAAAAAACCTGGATTTATGAAAAATTAATTTATCCTTGGTATATCTTAATCCATATTCGATTATTACTATCAAAATAAGACTATACGTAAATACTCAAGCATGGACAAAATAATTTAATTAAAAGATTTTTTTTTTGCTAATTTTCAATTTTCTCAAGAACTAGAAGACATAAAATCATCTAGTTTTCAGTTTTGGATCAAAACCAAATAAGAGCAATGAATTCTAAAAAAAAAATAGTAGTAGAAAATCCCAAGGTTTTGAAAAATTACACTACCTTATTTTTAACTTTTTTTGTCCAAATTTTGAGTTTAAAACTATTTTTTTCAAAAACTGTGCATAATTTTGACTTGATTTAAAAACAGGCTAATAGACTAAATTGTTGGCTTTAAAAGAAAGTATAATACTTAATTGTAAGTATTACCGTTATTTTTTAATTATTTTTTTTCAGTTTAATGTACATATTTTTTTAAATTGCCCCTACCGCCTAAACGGGGAGAGATAGACCCCCCCTCTCATAGTAAAAATGCTTGTTTTTAACTGTTCTACACAAATCCGCCATTAAACTTTGTCGCCTAAGTTATCGTACTCTCCCCATTTTCTGACTTCAAAACAATCGTACAATCATTACCTGCTATTGATGTCAAACCAGAAGATTTCCCAATAGATGAGTATTGCCAGTTTTAAAGATTTAAACAGTTTATAGATCGCGAAATTAGAGCTACGGATTAACAAGATATTGATATTGAAGGCGGTTTTGATATGAATGAAGGATCAGGAGATCATGTCATTGAAAGCCCTCGAAAGCTTAATTGAAGAAAATTTGTTGATACACTCTGAATTCTTGAAAAATGTATGTGACAGGAGGTCTATACTTGAGAGGCCAGAAAATTAAATTAAATTAAATTAAATTAAATTAAATTAAATTAAATTAAATTAAATTAAATTAAATTAAATTAAATTAAATTAAATTAAATTAAATTAAATTAAATTAAATTAAATTAAATTAATTAAATGGGTTGATAATAGACAGACTGAAAAACTATCTATCTACGTAATGGTCTTACAAAAATTGGAGTCCTCAGCTTAAAGTGAGATATTGGAATATTAATTAACAAGTTCCATTTTGTTAACAAAAAAGATAAAAAGGATAGGACTTAAGTGACTACCTTGAGGTAAGCCAGATGTCGCAATAAAAGGGTAGACAAAGTGCATCTAAAGCAAACATTGTACATGTACAGGTGGTTTTCTAAGTTAGAAGAAATCCTTTTTAACAGGAACAACAAGCTTCGAGAGTATTTGTCTATGGGATATTTTGTCAAAACTTGCTAAAACCAGTGAAAATGTAGTCAACTTCGTATCCTTTTTCAAGCGCCGAGAGCGCAAAGGAAATAAATTTCACAAGGTTAGTATTTCTAGACTTATATTTCTGAGAACCGTGTTCTATAGAGGAAATGAAAGATTTAAATTAAAACTTAAAGTATCGTAAAAGATTCTTTCAAATAATTCTAAAATATACATACATAGGACAGATCGGTAATCGACGGAAAAGGATTAATACTATCTTTTGGACCTTTTTTGTGAACTGGGTTAAACAAGAGTTTTTCAAACATTTGGAAATTCCTCTTGAGATAGATAGGGATAGGAATGCAGAATACTTCTTTAGAATTATTGCAAGGAGGCCATTAGAGACAAAGGGAAAATTCATCATTAACTTATTATTTAACTTATCTTGATCTAAGTTAGAAAAACTTCTAAATAAATAACGCAGCGAAGTGATAAGATCAAAGTAATTAAAGCAATCGATTACTTAAACTTGAGTTAAAATTGGTGTGTTTAATTTCGAATGTTATTAGTGTATCTAACCAACTAAAAATCACCACAAAAACAATCTATAATTAAGGCATTAACAAATTACCTTTAAAATAAGGAAATGTTCAACTAAACCCTTACTCATGCCTCCAAAAAAAGCTAAAATGTAAAATAAAACCATGAAGGCACGAATAAATATCAAAAACAAAACTGAACAACCATTAAAATATCAACAATTATTTATGTTCGAGAAATTTATACGAAAACGATTAAATTTGAACTCCCCCAAAAATAATTTCCCATTAATTTCGTAACATCTTACTTAACGCAATATCAACAAATAATTCTGATTCACAAATTAACGTAAAATTCAGATTATTTCAACAAATTAAATTTAAACTGAAACAACAACAAAAAATCATAAACCTACTGTCTGTGGACGGAGGAGGGTGAGGAGTTGAGTAATTGCAATTGGCTTAATCGGGACTTCTAAAGAATTGTGTGCCATTTCCATTTTGGAATCCTTATTTTTATTTTTAATTTTTGTTTTGGTTTTTGTTTTATTGAACCATTTGTTGCCATCAACAACCTAAGATGGAGGAGGAGATAAACACCCGCTGATCCAGGAAGTCGCACACAACAATCAAAAAAAGCCCGAAACAAATGTTTTCAGTCAAAAAATGATGATGATGATGATGATATTTTGTTTTCTTTTGTTGTAAAAGAAATTAAGATTTTCTTCGATATCATTTTCATTGTAGGTATTTTGAATTGAAGAAAACACCAAGATCAGAAGAAGAAAAGAAGCAGTATCAAAAATGGATGCGATACCACGCGACCCTCGGCTCATTGTGAAGCTACCTTAAGAAAATGCTGTTTCCAATTTGTTCGGCAGTTGCATTGTGTAAACATCCACATCCGGGTAAATGGAGTTTTAGAGAATCGTCATTTATAGGCACTCATTATGAATAGATATTGTAATAGTGTGCTGAATTAGAAATTGATTGGATGAATATGGGGGTTGATTTCCAATGAAAACAATAACAAACGAAAAGGGGGGAAAAATGAGGATTTGGAACTTCGAGCTCCGCAGCTATTGTTAAAAGGGAAGTTTTGAATATAAAATTATAGTCTAAATATTTCAAAAATATCAAAATGAAGTTAGTGTAAATTTTGATTTCATTGATGAAGAACGCTTCTTTCAAAACAACAAAAATACAAAACGTGTGTCAAAAGTTTATCGTGTTTTGTTCTTACTTCGGTAACGTGTTAAGTGGCTTTTGACAACTTGAGAAAAATGATTGTTTATGTTTTAAGGTATTTATTAATTATTTTATTACTGTGATAATTGTATTAGCACAATTGAGTGTGACAAAAATAAGTTCAAGGACAGTGTTGTGCGAATGTCTTCAATTTGTTTTTATCATCGATAGAAGTAAACTCAATTGATAAAAATAAAGTCAACAATAATATAGCAAACATATCTTTCTCTTTTTAAGTTCTTGTTTGTACAGAAAAGTTTAGTGATTAGATAACTTAATGATATCAAATCTTTTTATTACGCTTGTTAACAATAATTAGGAATTTGAACAACTTTTGAATTGCGATTATATTTTGTTTATTTTGTTGTTTATTATTTGAGTCAATGTAAGTGTTGTCGTGTGTCGATGAAGTGTTTTTAGACTACTTCTTTTAAATTTACGTTAACTAAGACGTAATATATTTTATTTCATAATTTAAATCATACTCGTAGATAGTGTGATGATTCTTCTTTGATGTCGAAACAACCAACTTAAATATTTCGGTCCTTAAAGTTTAAAATTAAATTTCTAATGTTTGAAAGGTTAACAAAATTTAAATAATAATAAAGCGTGATGAAAGTTTAAGGGCCGATGTTGATTTTAAATAAAACACAAATTATTTAAGAAATTATTGTCATTTCTTTTTATTATTATAATATTGGTATGATTCAATTATGTATATCACAAAATATTGGCCAAATGGCCGCCGCGAGTCTGGCAGCACACCTTCATTTGATCGTCCAAAATTTCGATGACGCTGAGGGGTTATTAAAGTTCTATGTCGTTAATATTCATAGTTGTTTCATCCTTTATCTCTTGAATTGTCGCTGACTTATCGGCGTATACCTTTTCCTTCGAATAACCCCAAAGAAAGAAATCCAACTGTGGCAAATCACATGATCTTTGTCGCGCGAAAGAGCTATTGTTTAAGTAGCTGTGTGGGTAAGTGGCACCGTCCTGTTGAAACCATATACAGTCGACATCCATTTCTTCCAATTCGGGCCATAAAACGTTCGTTATTATCTCCACCATTCACAGTAACTGCCTCACCAGTCTCATTTTGAAAAAAAAAAACACGGTCCGATAATGCCGAAAGCCCATAAACCGCACCAAACAGCCAGTCTTTGTAGGTGCATTGGTTTCTGGAGGTTTACTCTTGGATTACCATTCACTCAAATGCGACAACTTCACTTATTGACGAATCCACTGAGGTAAAAATGTCCCTCATCTCTGAAGATGATTTTCGTCAAGAACTGATCATCTACTAATACCCTTTCTTATGCGACCAATCTGGCCATTGACGACGCTTGAAATGGTCAAGAGACCTTAGTTCTTGAGTCAATTGTACCTTGTAAGCGTTTAAGTTAGGCATAACGACGAGTTGAGGTGGACGGCTCTTCAGCCTTATTATCGCGAGCAGCATCAATATGTTCTGGATTTCGAACTGTACGAGCATGCACTAGTTTTTTTCACATCTCCTCCAGGCCCAGTTTGCTCAAATTTTTGAAGGAGTTTCCGATTTGACTCACATTTGGAGGATTAAATTGACCAAACGCCGTTTTCGATAATAAGCCTGAATAATTTTAACGCGTTTTTCGATTGTGTATCTTTCAATTGTTTGAATTGAGTTTGTCTGAAATTGAGAAATGTCAAATGAAATGTAGAAAAAAACTTGACTTTTAGGTGTGATTCACATTCAAAATCGGCCCTTAAAATTTAACTACCCTTTACAAGACAGAAATATTGTTGGAATGAATTTTGCGTAATTATAATCTAGTAGATAATTTCATACGGCATTTATTTTTTAAATTTGATTTCCGATACGGCTGTGAGTTCCATGTTTCGATCAGTCCAAGTTTTTCACTACTCTTTCCTAAAAATTAATAAAAAAAAAGAGTTGCTGCTGTTTTTCACTATAGTGACTCAACATATCCCCATTAAAAATAATCGAGAGAAGTTTAGTCGCAAGATAGAGAAAGCCAGTTAATAGGACAACTTCTAAAAACATAGTTGTCACAAATTTGGGTCTGCATTAAATTGGTTAAGTGTGCGCTTTATAACTAGTTGCACCATCTTATTAACATCAAATGTCCTCAATATTAAGCTACGTCAAACTTAGATTTTGTGGACATATCGCTTTGTTGACGAAATGATGATCTGTTTAGTCGTCCCCATACCAAAATCTTTTGATTATTGGCATTGGACATAAAGTTCTTTAATTTTATTGATTTAGAACGCTTTCTCATACTCCTAAAATGATTGCTGTAAAGATTTTGTCACCAAGGTTAGCAGTTGCTTTTCTTATCCAGTTTGGACATTTTTGGTTTTAAACTGATTCTATTAAATCTGTCTTTTTTTCCTGTCAAAGTAGCTGGTGTTCTTCTATTTTCTTCTGCACATGGAACTTAGGTTAAGCTCTGAACCTTTTTAAATAATACCACTTTATATAAAAGTATTCAGTTGACCATGTAAGAAACAACAATTATGTAGTGGTATTAATGGTTTCTTAGCATTTATTGCACTGGTTCTTGATGATTTATTCTGATTAAGGGTGTTTCAAAGTGTTGTTAACAATTCTATTGTCGGAATATTCACAGCCGTCTCATGCCTTACCTTACACATTAATGTTTTTCAATTTATATCTCTGGGACCGTAATAACATGAATGGTCAATGTCATTGGAGAAAGAGCTTCCCCCCTTCAATTATGTATTTATTATGAAAGCTAAAATATGCAAAAACATTTAAAAATATTCATATAATTTTGTGACTTCGTTTCAAATTAACAAATTTTTTTTTTTTCATTTCAGGTAAGAGCCTTATTTTACAATCTATAAGAACTAACTTTTATCCATCAAAGATTCGAAAAGGTAAGTACATTTGAATTTGTTCTTGGTTGAAGTCGTTTGATCTAATTGTTTAGTGAAATTTGATACGTATTTCTAAATAAGTATTCCTAAAGGGGAATTAAAAAGAATTTATTAAAAGCTCTTTTTCCAGGTAAACAAAAACTCCCCACTGATTTTATTTCCCGCAATACTTGTGTTCTTATTTCCTTATAATAAAGCGAACCAAGAGCAGAAGTTACCCACTCTCTAGCGGATATTATATCACACATGTTTGATGTAGATTTATCTATAATATTACATTTACCACCGGCTGGGTGGCATTTCTGGACTTAACTTATCTGTTATCATTTTACATGAAGTTTGAAATGTTAACGTTCTATCATAACTACTAGAATACAAAAATGTAGGCACTAATTTTTATTCTGCTACTGCTTTGATTGCAATTAATATCACACGCATTACGTAAAAACGTTCGATTAATTCCAGGAAAATCTGTCTTCGCTTTCATTAACCTAATTTCATTGCTCTTACATCAAATTGAACACAATTTATATACCAACATTATTATTATTAGTGCGTTTACGTACCTCGCCTTTCTTATGAATGTTTATTGTGTATCAATCATTCTCAAGAACTCATCAATAATTCTAAATTCTAATGCAATGGAATGGAACCTTTATAGAAATCTATAGATACTTTTTAAATAAACAAGTAACATTCCTGGGAAACATTCCAATTGAACTGTTGTCTGTTGGTTGTTGGCTGTTGGCTGCTGGTTTGAACGTTGCACTGTGCTATAGTAATAGTGCTGAGCCCCGTCAGCAACAACTCAACGTCTAAACAAGGAAGTTGACTTGTTTCTGCAATAACGCATCAATTCAACAAGCAAAAGAAGCAACTACAAATGCTAAAGCCAATGGCCTGGGCTGTGGCGGCTGGTTACGGCTTGTGCTTTGCACCGCCTGCCAGTCGCTGCACGCTACCACCGCCCTGTCCGCTGTAACGTGCCGCAATCGTTTTATCCATTTCGACGCTCTCAAAGAAGATTGATGCGTTGGTAAATTGAAAAAAAGCTTAACCCGAGCCGAGAGAAATATTATTAAACAAAAACGAGAAAAAATCGTAATAGAAAAATAAAATAGTAATACAAACTCCCTGCCGCCGTTGAAATGTAATTAATAGAACATCATGTTTCCTCAATGGATGAGTAAACACTATTGTATCACTGGTACCACTGTAAAAGAGTTGCCAGCTAGAGTTTGTTTAAATGAAGAAAATACCAACTAAAATAGGAGCAAAGTTTAACCTTTAACGCAATAGGATTTAGTCAGTAGTAAAAAAACAGCACAAGCTGTCACTAAAATCCTTCATTAAAAGGATACTTACAATGGAGTGTAGACACACCCTTTAACTTATTTTCATGTAGGTGTCAAACAAACCGTCATAATGTAGCAGCGGCTTGCAGCGAAAAAGTTTCCCTATTGAAGCGCTGTTTTATATTTTCGAATTATTCACATTTGACAGTTCTGCAACGATCCCATTGTGCTAACACAACGGAAGGGGGGATGCTATTGCGAGAGCTGTCAAAATATTTAATTCACTGCATTTCACTAATGGCAGAAATTGTTTACATAAATAAATTTTTACATTTTCATGAAGCATTTTCAACTGTTCAATATTGCAGTAGTTTTAAAGTTAAAAAATGACAATTTTAACCCGATGCATGTAACATTTGTCAAAGTGCCTGCACACAAAAAATAAGCCATATAATACTGTTTGTCAGTCACAGCATAGTTTTTCAGCTACATTCTTTTAAGGGTCCAGTTAAAGTTCATTGCTACAAAAGTACTGTCGTTTATGAATCCCATTTTATTATTAAAATAATTAATCTGGCAACCCTACTTCCTCCAGAATATCATCCGTATCCCCAATAGGGGCAACCATTAGAAGTGGGTTCCAAATGTGAACATACATATATGGTAGTTCAACTGCTACAACTATGACTTGGAGCGACGTTACGACGCAACGCTTGGAATAAATGTAGAATGGTTCTTTGGAACTTGAATTTCCTATCGTCTTTTGTTTATCATTCGCAGTAAAGATATATTGCAGTATAGAAGCAGCAGCATTTTCGCATAGATGCCAGAGTGTCAGTTCAAATAACAAAGATTCCTCCATAGCAATGGAGTGATTACTGTGATTGTGACCGCAATAAATAAGAAAGAACAACGATATACAGAGCTCTATGTGATTCCACAACTTATTTGACTGACTAAGTGACTGAATGACTGATACGCTCGACGGACGCGCCATGATCTGTTTCTTCATCATCCTCATCTTCTTCGTCTTCTACTCATGAACAACACACGCTCTACAATACCTATCCCAAGAACTATGAACGACTTGCTAACGCATGAAAATGTCAACATTCGAATCACGTGTGGTTTTTCAAGAAACAGAAACAGTTGTGTTATGCGTCTAGAGTCTAGACACAAACCAACGACACGACCAACCATCTTTAAACACACGACACACTGCACCGGGGAAATCACAGTTGCAATTGATCGCATTTGTGATTGGGCGCGGACGCGGACGTAGACGTAGACGTGGACAATGAATGCATCCAGTCAAGCAGTCAGCTTGTTTCAACTATAAAACGTGAGGGCGCGGCAGAAGAGTTAAAAAAAAAAAAACAAAAACAACAACAACAAAAAGAGTTCAAACCTCAATTGATTATGATTAATTTTCTGTCAGACAGTGATTCATTTTTGTTTCCATTTTTTATTTTCTGTACAGTTTTTGTTGTCTACTTAACCAAACAGATCAATTGAAATCAATGAACGCGGGAGAGCATCAGCTAGTTAAAAGTTTTTGTTGTTGTTGTTGTTGTTGTCATAAATAAAAGTCTATTTGCCCTATGGAAAGTTTTTGCCCCCCTGTTACATTTCTATACGAACATCATCAGAATTATAATTGTACCTAAGTTGTAACTTAACGGATGGTTGGTCTTTTGTTCGGTTGTTTAACAAATTGATCAGAAATGTTTTGATCAACCTTTTGGTCACAAGCCAGTTCAAAGTGACAAGCAGTTATGATCGATTTGTTTGTCTTTAATTTGTACATTATTTTCTGCTTATATTTTCTACATCGATAGGAATGACTTGTTGTTCATTGCAAAAGGGGTAAGGTCTTGGAAAAAAGAATAAAGCAGTGGTATAGTTGAAGTAACATGACAATCCTATGTACATACGAGTAGAAGATGGATATGATGATAAAAAGTAATATATGAGTTAAAAGTTAGTTTAATTGAGACTTTTAATCACTCTTTGGCATCACTTGGAATTTTTTGTTGAAAAATCTAAATGTCAAGGATAATGAATTTGACAGAAGCAAGATGCCTTGTTAAATAAACGTCAAGTTGACATGAATTGAACTAAAGAAAGATATGAGATTGTGATTAAGTTCTATAGGGTATTTCATTAGGCACTTCCTTTCTTTGAATTTAAATTAAACAAATGTTTTTGCTTTAAAAATATGCCGATACTTCAGTAGGTGGTCTGCTTTAGATACATCCAATTTTTATGATGATGACATAAGTTTTGTTGAGTTTGGTTTCAGAAACTCCACAAGAAAAAATCTAAAGTTGTGCCAATCGCGCGATCCCTAAGAGGACCATGCCCTAAAACCTCTTGTTCGAATGTGGAAGTTAGTATGATTAACTTTGACTGTTCGGCTTAAAGAATAATAATAATAGACGAATGACATCTCTATACCTGACAAAAATTCACCTCAAACATTAGTTTTTTATGGCATGAATATGACATTTGTGGTTCTCGTGTGAATTGTCGCAAATATGACAATTTTTCATCCAGAAACGGAACTTTTTCAATGAAAATTATAGCCAGTTTGCAACTGCTAAAGAGCAGTGCGCTGTTGTGGTTTACATTCAGCTCAGTTGAATCTTTGTTGGGGTTTGTGCCACAGTCATAACTCAAAATTCTACAAATTGTGATTTGACTCAGACCAAATTATTAAAAACGACGTAAAATCGACTGATGCCTTAGATTTTACTATACTTTCTTGACGGTTTCTAAATCTTAACCTTTTTACATAATTTCTACAGTCCGGGACGGATCTTAGACTCAACCAGCATGCGTCGAGCTCTTTCTATTCTCCCACACAAGGTCGGTTGAGGTCATCTGCCACTTTCGTGCGCGACTTGAGCTGCGGAATTTCTCTACAGCGCCGCGCCGTACCTTGGGAATAGATTCAAAGACTTTTCGGGTTGGAGCGTTAATAGCTTAATTAAGTGCTTGGACTTCAATTCTTTTGAACAGATTAGTGTCGCTATACAGTCCGTACAGTTCACCGTTTTATCTTTTCCTCCACTCTCCACCTACGCAAACGAGACGAAAAATCATAGTATCAAGCAACTATCTAAACTTGCCTTGACAAGTTCCAAGGCTCAGCAGCTTCAGCTTCTTATAAATATTCCTTTGTTGAAGTAATATTGTCAGGGATGGAGGGGACCTACAGTTTAAAGCCGAATCCGAACGGATTATTTGAGAAAGCACTTTTCATGACAAGAATTGCTCTTGGAGGATTTGTAAACTCATCGCAAGAGGCAGTACCCGTGAAGAATTTTTTTAGATGGCACATGCAGATATTTAACCCAAGTCGTCTGGCATGACAGTCCTACGCACTAACCATCACGCAACGGGTACTTCTTATATAGGGTGACTTTAGTTGCTCCAGAGAAGACTGAAAAATACTCAAATCCCTTCTAAGTCAAAAGAAACACGAAATTCGCTAGAGTTATTCTACGATTTTAGGGCTGGTGTCGTTGTGTGAATTTCAGAGCTGTGCCTCGGTAGACAAAGTCTCCAACCACCATATTGTTATATGGTTAAGTTTTGTCTAAAACATCGTCGTTTTAGGTATTGGCCTCATTGCAAACTAAACCCAGTTTCTTCGCCTCTGTCGCAATGTTCACAAACGCCCCGCTGACATAAGGCTTTGATTTTCCATATCGTTGGCTTATTCAAGTAATTGGATGCACCTTTAAAAAATTGGGCCTCTAGTGTTGGCGATAAAGTTTTGCTCAATGTTGAATAAGTCCCACGACAATGCATTGCCTTGTTCAAGACCATTTTTGACATAAAAGCATCGGTGAGGTTTTGTCGGACCTTGATAGAGCAGTGTTTGTTTTCCATCGCCATTCTGCATAGGTGGATAAGTTTGGCAGGATGCCAAGACTATTCATTTTTCTGTAAAGTTCCTTTCTATAGATGCTGTCATACCTAACTTAGAAATCTATGAAGGTGCGCTGATATCAAAAAGAAGTTTCTGAGGGGTTTCCCCACATTTTCCGTATGATTGTCGTTTTTTGTGTAAACCTAAAAAACTAATATGGACTTATCAGGTTATTGAAGAATGACTTCAGGGAGAACAGTCTTACCGTTTTATCGCCATCTTGATTTCTATAAGCATATCCTTCTATTATGGCAGCCAATTTGCAGGTGTGATTTCAAAGATATTACCATCATCAACTGTCAAAGTTCCTTTCACACTCTGTTCAATTCCCTCCTCCCAAGTTCCAACTAACTATACTAAATGGAAAACCATCATCATAGAGAGCTTACCATCTTCTATAAGCCATGCAGAAGTCATCAATCAATTTCACACAAAACAAAAAAATCAACATCCACGACTTCAATCGAATTGTCCATATGCCATTCAGTTGATAAAACTAAATATATATGTAGACGAAGCCACCCCCGCTGAGCTAAACGACCGAATAGCCTAACCCCAACACTCTCTAAAAAAAAGTTCATCCCGCTCGCAGGAGATCAAGGAGGTCATTACAAATTGAATAGGATATTAGTACTATGGTATAGTTGTTGTGCAGCCTGCCTGCCAGCCAGCAAGCAGCGCCACCAAGTAACACGTGTGCGCAACAATCGATTGGTCCTCGTTGCTGCTCGCTGTGCGACTGCTTGTAACATTATCGACGATCTTAGCAATTTATTTGGCTAATACGCTGTTCGATTGGTTTGATATGTCTGCGCATATTAGACCTTAACGGGTTTTGGTTTTCTGGTCTTCTTTGTTTGGCCCTGGCTCTATATAAATATTTTCTTCTTTGGACTTTAGTGGGTGCTGCGCTGCCAAGATCTCACCGATCATTGATTGTGCGTTTGTTTGGATTTTGGTCAAATACAGTTCGTGAAATTGTGGCCATCAGTCCATCAGTATAAACTAGTGGCACCACTTTAACCCATAAGTGATCATTGACAGCAATTTATCACACAATGTAGGTATACAAAGTCGCGACGAGACTGTCACCCGCGAGAGCAAAAGAAGCGTGAGTTAGCGACCTAACCTAGAGATATAGTATAGAGAAAACCTCCGATAGACGATAAATATGGTCATTATTTATTAAAGCCAAAAAGATAGGCATAATAGATACCCGTATAACATCTTGGAGCTGCTGGCTACTCTGCTGCTGATGTTGCTGCCGCCACCCAAAGAGTCCCAACCTATTAGCCATCACTATATATCTACTTCTGCTTTATGTATACGAACCGTATAAGAGGCCACCGAACCAAACTGAAAACAGAAAAATAAGAATTGGTATAAAGTAGGAGCAGTCACAGCTCACCTCACAGAGTCACATTGCCTCTGGGCTGGATGACTAATCGCCACGCGTCAGTATCAAATTACAATTTCATTTCGAAAGAGCGATGCTCTGTGATTTGTGACTGCATTTACCATCGATGGCGTGTCATTTGTCAAGAGAACCATATAAAACGGAAACAGAGTTACCAGATTTCTAGGAATTTTAACTATTTAACTAATTAAACTGTGCAGAATAAACATTTTAACTTTGCAAAAAGGTATATTTCAAAGCTTGTACTGGTGGAGAAATTATAAGGTCGAATTTGAATTCACGATAACATAATCATTCATAATCATTTAAAAATAAGGCTTTTTTCTCCAAAGATTCTCGAGACTCAAAAGTGTCATTTAAAGATCTGCCAAAAGTATGCAACCAATAATAAATTGAAGTTTAAGCTGTTTTCTGCCAATTAAGTAGTGTTATCATTTTGTGTAAAAAAATTCCACAGAAAATTTTCAATAATGATATTTATAAAATAAAATATCTTTAAAGTCATTGGCGCAAAATTTTAAACACCCTATTGTTAAGGTTAGACAATTTACTGATTAGCAATTTGCTAAATATTTAGCAATTTACTAAAGAACTCCAAAATTTTAAACCTTTCTGTTTATTTGCTAACTTGTAAATTTGCTAATTGTCTTTTATTAAAAAACGGACGCCCAAACATGTCTAAAAAAAGACAGTTCGAGAAAATAAACAAAGCAAATACGCTGGAACGGACCTATTAATTGGAATTCCCAACTCTTGAATATACCATTCCATCTACTGCCCTTTTAAGAATAATTGTACAGACAGACGTCATATGGGTTAGCAAATAGCTAAAAGTTAAAGTAGCCATTACGTGATTTTAACTTTAGCAAATTGTTAAGAGATAGTAAGATGTTAAAATCATTTAAAATTAGGTTAATCATCTTTTAAGCTTAGTAAATTGCTAAAAATGTCTTTAACATTTTATTTAATCGTTTAAAATGTTGCGCCATTGTTTTTATTTGTTCCCAAAATATTCTAGTCGAATTACAATTATTATCAGTTGTCCTGGTTATTAAAAACGTCATTCTTCATAGTGTACAATTACTTCGATTTTAATGTCTGTTGTTCTTGGAATATGCGAGAGGTCAAACATTTTTGAACTTTAAATGTAAAGAAATATTTAAATTTTCAATTCCAAAAATTTGGGAAGATTACAATAACTGCCAATAAGAAGTTTAAAAAATACTAAATCATCAGAAATAAAATCTACCCTGGTCACACTAAGTTTAGTGCAAATGAATAGGCTTTTTACCTATACTTGAGGCTTGTTAATTAATAGTTGTTGGTGAGATTCAAAACAGCAATACCAACAACAACGATAACGAGAAAAAAAACAACCATGTGGCTTAAATTAAGAATTTGTCCCAAATGAGAAATCGCAAATGAATTTTTGCCACTGCTATTCGGGATGACCATTCTATGGGACAACTATAAGGCTATACATTACTGACCATGCACAGACCTATGAACAGTCTTACCACGCCAACGCCGCCGCCGCGCCGCCGGCCGCCATCCACCACGGCCACGCATGATGCAGTTGAATGGCAATGGATTTCAACATACAACACACAACACAGAGTCAATAAAACTCTTACTCTAAGGCCGAGCCGGCTTGCAGCGGCAAAAGTGCAAAAGGCGCTTTGTGGGTCATAAAACCATTTTTAGTGGTCGTGTCTGTTTGGTTTTAGTTGAGGAGGCTCTTTGTTTTTGAATTATGTGGGTCTGGGTAAGAAGGCTACTTAAAAGTGGCTCATTCAATTTGTCCATTGTGAGCTCGTTGGTGAAGTCACCGTGTCGCGTCGCCGTCGTCGTCGTGGACAAGCCTGGCATTGGACAAATCTGAATCTGAATCTTTGGAGTCAACGTTTCATTTATTTTAAAGCAATAATAAAAATAAAAGATGTCATGCAGAGCATGGGAAAGGTGTATATGACATGAACTTGAAATGCTCCTCTTATAAGCGAGGTTCGTTTCTTTGTTATTTGTTCAAATCTATCGTTTGGTTATGATGTAATAATTATTATTATTGATGTTGATGGAATTTGGTGATTATTAAAAAGTATCCTGGATAGTTAGGTGGGCTAAAGAGGAGTGGTAGTCTTTGGCTATGGGAAATTTCATTAACCATCGCCGCTGTACATTAACTATCTCAACCATCACTAATGATGTCATTAAAAAAATATTAAAGTACCTTTTTAGGGAAATTTAATATTTTTAAAATCGAAGAGACATAAAGAAGCTTTTTTAAGATGTGATATGGTGTTTGATGGGGATCTAGTTCTATTAGTTTTGAAAGATTTCGAAGAGGAAACAAAAACCTAACTAAGAAAACACCTGTTGTGAGCTTATGGTTGTTATATTTCTTATCAGAATAAAACTGAAGTAGGAAGGTAGCTATAGTTGATATGGAAGAAATTCAAGAAGTTAAATTCTAAATGCAGCCAGCAGATGAATGCGTACGATAAGGAAGTTCGCGTGGGCACAATTTTTAAAGACTCGCATTTAAGTTGATATTTTTCTTTTTAAAATTATCAAATGAATAACTAATGAAGTGCATAATGGTTCTTTGCCCATATATTTTTTTTAATTTAATAAAAGACTAAATTGGACATTATGATTTTTGATTTAAGAAGAGTTTTTTGTCTTCTTTATTTTATCTTTAAAATTTATCTTAACTAGTTTGCTTTTTAGTATCTCTGGGGAAAGAGTTAAAAAGGTGGGCCAGGAATATCGCGGAGGCAACTACACAATTTAAAATTCAAAGAACTGAAAATTAAATTATGTTATTACCTATACATAAGATAAATAATAATGGTCGCGTGACATTTCGTGGAGTACAAAGTGGCTTACAACTTTTAACCAGTTCTGTTAAGACAAGTTTTGAAAGATGTAAAAAAAATAGCTTACTGCAACTTTAATCTATTCCTACTTGTATTGAAAAACTTTTTATATCAAAGTTGAATATCTTTTAGATTTGTAAAGACTTTATAAATTCAAAGTAGAGTTATACTTAAATAAGTAAAGTTTTTTACTAAAGACTTAAAATTTTAAAGAAACGAATTTTAACAGTAATAATATTTGGAAATTTGACATAAAGTCAAATTTATAAGTCAAATTAATTTAATCAATCAATTTCTCAAGGATAGTTTGTTATTAGACTGAAGCCTTTAAAAAAATTACTTCGTTAAAAATATATGGGTGTGCATATTTTGTGTGAATTTTTCAAGTGACTTATTCAAATTGACTTTTAAACTTATTAGACTTTAAAAGTAAGAGACTGCATGTGGATTGAATTTTAATTGTATTCTTCAGTTGGCTTCTATTCCGAACTAATGTTTCTCAATAAAAATACTTTGAAAAAAGACTTGGTCTAGGCTGAATTAAAGTCATTAAATGACATTTGTCTTTACTACTTCACTCTCTTTTCAAACATTATTAAGTTAAGTTTTTGCCTCATTCGGCAAATATTAAAATGGTCTTTGGATGGTTTCATTCTCCAAGTTCATAATTTGAAAGTTAGTAGTGAATAAAGTTAAAAGATATAACCTGTATTATTTAAGTTGGTACAGAATATGGTCAAATTAATATCACATAAAACGTATCTTATTAAACTGGGGTTTCCATTTTGGGGTTTCAAAAGTAGACGTAAATGAAACACATATAAAATATTTTTTTTTCATGATATTTCTTTCTTATAACAAAGTCTTAACTTTGTCATTATGTGTGAAATACTACATCATCCAAATGACTACCACTCAAATTGTTGTAAGCATCGATTCTTTTCGAACACTTTTTGACGCATATTTGGCGGTATCTCAGCCATAACTTGACGAATGTTGGTTTTTAAGTGTTCAAGAGTTAAAGGTTTATCTGCATAAACACCTTCTTTTTCGTAGTCCCACAAAAAAAGTCCATCGGGGTCAAATCGTATGATCTTGGTGGCCAGTTGATATCGCCACAACGGGACGAGAAATTACGCAGCCATGAAATGTCTCTTGCAATAAAGCCATATTCTCTCAAGTTGATAAGCATGTGTCACCGTCTTATTGAAACCACATATTTTTCAAGTTGTATTCTTTATTAACAGGCAAAAAAAGTCGGATATCATATGACCATAACGGTCCGAATTGACGGTGACAGTAGTTCCATCGTTGTTTTCGAAGAAATAAGGTTCAACCACACCTCCGGACCAAAGAGCGCACTAAACAGACTTTTGTATATATAATGCCCTCTCTTCAATTACTTAAGGATTTTCAGAACCCCAAACACGACTATTTTTTGTTTTAACATACCCACCGAGTGGGAAAATGGCGATTTTTCGAACAAAACTTTCTTCAGCGACGAAGCTGATAACCCGTTGCTTGTTTTTCTTTTTCTTTTGAGTCTTTTATTTGAAGCAAGTTCATTTACAACGCATGTGGCATTAACAATACTTTGAACAATATAATAAGACCTTTATTCTCATTGCTAAATGACGTATCTAATTAATTTTATTTTGTTTAAGAAAAGGTTTCCTAAATGAAAATATAATCTTTTGCTCCAAAAGCCACAAAAATAGATGACATACTCGATTCTTTCTAATTCTTTTTTTTTTTGTAGGGTCCAAGATCCCCCCTCCCAGATCACTAGCATTTCAGAATTAGAGTTTTATTTTGTACTTAGGTCCCAAACCCCCATACTATCAATCTGCTATTTGAGAGGCAGAAAATCCCTATTGGTTAAAAGTGCTGACTTATCCTAAATATTTATTTTAACCTTTGGAACAATAAACACAAATGGTGCGTTTGAGACTAACGAACTTTAAGATTTACAGAAATATTCATATTTCATTAGCTCACACAATATGTATGTATCTGCTTTAAGCCTATGAGGTCATTTAGTTTCAAAATATTCTATTCTCAGTTTCAAGAGAAGGGAAGACCCTCTTAACTGTCAACAGATATTGCAGTATTTCAATTACAATTTACCCACTCATTGTTGTGTGTTGTTAAAAAGAGTTTATATAAAATACATACAATTTTTATATTCTTCAACAAAATAAATAATGTAATCTTTTGGTTTTCGCTTTCAGGTGAAAGAAAAACTTGCGTTAATTTTAAAACTCTTGTTGATTCTTGCCTTAATGTATATAAGTGCAATTCAACTTCAATTGATTTTTATTTCTTAATTTATATCTTTATCTATTTATCTTTAAACAGGGTTCTAAATTTGAGTTTTAAATTTTGAAAACATACAAAAAGATTATATATTCTTTTAAAAGAATAGGCAAACAAAATACATTAAACTAAAAATAGTGTATTTTAAAAGTGTTTCTAAAGTCTCAATATATCTCGTTTGCCATTAGAAAGCGCTATTACATCATCATCATTAATCTTTTTCCCGCCAAGAAAGTACCTTCTTAACTCTTTTAATATTAGACATTTTTGTATATCCTTCTTACCGACCTATTACACATTGAGCAAATAATGGGAAAATCTTCAAGATGCGCTATATGAAGTTCAATCGTACTAGTTTTCCTCTCATTTTGAAATGCACAGATATTATCATTTAATTGAAATCGATCCGAAAGAATACCATACAGGCTGTCCCGTAAAGTATGGTCTAAATTAAATACAGCGATAGTCCAAGTCATGACCTTTCAGAATTTGGTAACTTGTTTACTTACACCTATTCATAACGGTTTTGCAGTACCGGCTATTTTTTTGCCATTCGTGTCTTTCATTTACAGCGAGTTAAAACTATACCTTCAAGGGACTATACTCAACCAGTTGAATTTTGTCAGACGATGCTCCGAAAAAACCCAAGAGGATCCAAATTTTGTCGACAAAATATTGTGGTCCGACGAGTCGTCTTACAAAAGAGATGGATTTGTCAACTTGTATACCCTTCATAATTAGCAAAAAACCTATGCACATTTCAAACACAAGTGAACTACAGGAACGTAAACAAATTTATCAGTTTGTGTAACAAAAACAAAGCAAACAAACCTAATTACCTATTAGTTTGAAATGTCAGGAAATTAGATTTACCTTATTACTAAAAGTTTAAGTTAATCTTAAATTAATAAGTAAGATGTAACATAATTGATAGCTGAATGATAATATCGCTTAAAATAAGCAACATCATCTTTTTCACTTAGTAACCTTATCAAATAAGTGTTAAGCTTAAAGTAAATGAGTAACATCGTAATCCCAAATATCAAAGGAGAACACAAAAACTATAATGACTCCAATTTTTATTATAAAATATCGTTTAATATTTAACCTTAGTTTTTATACATCTGGTTGCAATTTCATGAACCTTAAACTTAAACATTATGGACAAAAATCATTTTAAGGGATCTAAAGTAATATTTTTACCATCGAAATAGGTTGAACTTTTAAGCTTTCTTCTTTTATGTCTATTATTTATGTTTTTGTTTAACTCTTTGACATTTCAAAGTGAATATTTTTAATGAGCCAGGGCAACACCTGAAATTAATTGTGAGTAATTTTATTATAACCTTCGGTTGACAGCAGGGTTAAGTGTCCATTTTTGTTTTCAATGTCATCATGATATTTAAAGAAATTGACAATGAGTTGTCAATAATGACATTTTCTTAGGTGTAACAATTTGTATGTTTTTAATAGAATTGACAGTTTGTTATATAATAATGGAGAGAGAGATAGAGATAGAGGTGGGTCAGTATGATATTTAATGACCAGCTGTCATGTGGATACATAATGCATTAAAAAATAAAAGTGGTCGCAGATATTTTGAAAGTTAAAGTAAAATGAAAAAGAAGTAACAGCTTTGATTCAAGTATTAACACCAAATGGTCTGATCTATAAGGTAAAGGTTTTAAGATCGAGAAAATTTAAGTTAACCGATCGTTTATACAATTATTCTTTTTCAAAAGTTGGAAATTACGAAATAATCTGTCACATTAAGGTTAAGTACTCGAGAAAACTTTCCAGTGTATAAAATTGTACAAAAACTGCAAATGCGACCCCAATAACTAATTTATGATATGAGTACTGTCATGAATGATGCATGATGCAAACTTCAATCAACATGAACACATATTTTTCCTGGAACTTTGTGCCCGCTTACACCTAATTACAAGCAATTTAAGGGTAATAATCACCCGAAATACTTGTTTTACTTCAATTAAAACTGTTCTCATCTAATTTGTGGTATTTTTTCTGATGTCTTTACCCCACTACATTACTGACATCCAACATTCAGCATTACTGCATTGAATTCCATTCACTTTAACCTCGATCTTGAGTTATTACAGACAATTAAATTCTTCTTGATGTTTTTGTTTTCCTGCTCAGAATCTCCAATGGAATGTCGGAGGAATTGGTAACTGATGTTTTATAAGCTAAGGCACACATTTTAATTGTGAATCCGTTTTCTGATGTATGATTGAATAATGCTGGTGGACTTAACTTGAACAGTGTGTCAATTGACACTTATTATCTCCGACAGAAATTAAGATCAAATTCACACCGTGTCGTCTTCAGTGCGACCGACATCGTCATTATTGTCATTGCAGCCGCCATTTATCGTCCATTCATCCAGATCTTTTTAGAAAAAGAAAAACCATTAATCGGTTCTGACTGTCACCATATCTCTCTTTCTCGCTCTAAGATGAAGGGAAAGTACTTACCGCAAGATTCTACGAGTATACTTGCGGTACAAGGTGTTTGTACAGAAGACGTGATATATGCGCTTGCATGGCCCAGTTTTCAGCCTTGAATTGTTGCGTATTGCTTATCTGTTGACATTCGTCGTATTTTCTTCTAAGTGGATGACTTGACTTAAGACTCCAGTTGTCGTCGTCTGCACCACGTCGGTTGTTGCGTTCCATGCGGGACTGTTACTTTACTATGGACTTAGTTCTTTTTTCGTATCATGGAATAAAGTAGCACACTATATTTCACAGAATAGATTGATACTTTTCTTGTGGCTGCTGCTCCCGATGCTGCCGTGTGTATTGAATTCCATTGAAAAATAAAACAATGTTACTTCTTGTCTATAAGGACTGCTGCGCAATCGGTCTTGACATTGAAATAGTACCAATGAAACACTATTTATTGACTTTGCCTCAATACCAAGCCCGCGGAATGAGGAAGTTGACGTGTGTTGTTAGATTTGGGGAGAAACGTACATCGATCAGTAAATGCACCTAGGTTCACCTACCCACGACACGCTCCGACGGACGCCATGCATGCCGGCCGCTGCCGAACCGACACCGTGAGCAGACTCAACCAACAAAGAGTAGAGATATGTCTCTGATGACAGTAATGGAATATCTCAAGCTATAAAAAGTGTTTTGTTAGTAAATTTACTTCGACATTCGGTGACTTCTGATGCCAAATTACAAAAATAGGTATTGGAAACTTCTATCTTCATAAAAGCAGTGCAGACTTAACTGACTGACTGAGATTGATTTGAATAAGAAGATGAAATATGCAACTGAAAGAGGTTTTAAAAAGTTTGTGAAAGTTAGCGAAAGAGCACAATAAATGACTCACATTATTTCAAATGTCCTAAATCAAATCAATCAGCTTGTCTTTGTTAGTTGTATTTATTTAAAATAGTCCAAAGATAGGAACTTCAACTACGAAACAGAGTCATATATGTATATGTAATTTCAGGATCTAAAAATCCGCAGTTGAGTTTTGACCAAGTTTGGTGTTTTTAAAGTAAACAACTCATATAAATAAGTTCAAAATCCATATAAAAATGAGTTAAAACATTCTGAATTCAAAAGTTGGTGGGTGGGGCTCCCCCCATTTTCGCAAAGTTTACGCCCTAAGTAATTATGATTTTCCAAAACAAGGTTTTCATTTTTATATTCAACGCTGTAGTTTTTACTTGTTAAATGTCTAAAAATGACATCTTCAAAAGTGACAGTTGCTCAAATGCTAAGCTACTCAAGATGAAACCTATGCATATACTCGTACCACATTTCTATTTCTACCAAGTGCAGAGTGAATTATGTATGAGAGTTTCTTCAAAAACCATTTAAATCAATCACCTTTAAAATTCCAAACCTCTACAACAATGTTCCCAAAAGAATTTCCTAATTTCGTGCATTTTTCAAATTCCATTTCTCAATACCTATGTATATGAACCTAATAACAATTTAGTGATTTTCAACACTAAGCACACACATCCAGAGAACAACATAACATAGACCCCGTAATTCCATCAACTTGCAACAACTGTACACGTACATTTGTACAACTTCAACATCAACTTTTAGTGTAATTGCGCGATCTTTGCATCAATATTTCTATTTATTTAATGTCAGCGGGAATACACATCGCCGACTTACAGTCAAAGCAGTAGAGTTGCAAGAAATCAATGGATTCTGTAAAACTTGAACAAATTTGGAGGCTTATTTATAGGGAATCTTAAAAATTTCTTTTTCAAAACGTTCAAATGGAAAATAAGTAAAAAAAAAAACAAATAATGAAAATTGTTCACTAAATCTTTATGACTTCCTTGACGTATTTCTGAAAAAAAGTGTTCCGCCTTTGTTTTTCTTTCTCTCACTAGTTTTTGACGCATATGTTATAATTTTTAAACCTTATATGTGAAAACAACTTCTATATTAATATCTTAATATGAAAGTACTCCAACCCTTTTCTAGTTGATTCCGGGGTTTGCCAAGGCACTCTACTATTTATTTTTACCATACTATTGTAAAACAGATCTCCTCTGACCAAAAATATAATAGTAGCTAGAAAAGCTCACTGCAGCTTCTCAGCATGGGCTATAAAGTTGATGTTTATCTTAAATAAACGTTCTGATGTTTAAACTGAAGCTAACATCTGTGGAACTGTTTTTTGTTCCATCCACAAACCAAAACCAGAACCATACACAATTCCATCGCTACTACACAACTACCTACTACTTAGTGTCAGAAAAAAATCTACTATGTTGAAAAACATTTGCCAAGACGTTAAATGATGCCAAATTCAGAAAGAAGAAAAGTCTGTTTGTCTATATAGCTGACGAAGACGACGACGACGAACGACGAGACGCGGAGCTGCGCTCTTCAGCGTTCGATAACAAAGAGCTTGCGAGTCATATAGAGAGGTGCAGCTCCAAAGAACAACCCGCGCACCAAAGTAGTAGCTCTAGCTAAAGCTGGCGGCCTCCATTAATATTTTTTCTCATAAGTTCACAAGACAAATGCACCGATATTGTTTGTGCAAGACTTCAAAATTAAGACAAAATGTTTCAGCAATTCAGCGTAGTTGTCTCTGTCATTGTCAGAGTAAAATTATTTGTTAAGTTCAAAAAAACACGAAACAAAAAATTGCAATTTAATTTTTCAGTAGTAACAAATAACAAAAACCAGCGATAAGTAGATACAAGTCATTTTGACAGGCGGGCTGTGTTCAGAAATAAATCATCCGAAATTGATTTGTAAAAAGTGTCTTTGTTTTGTTTGTTTTGTTTATTTGTGTTTACTTATTGCGTTTTGCAAACTTTGCTTATGTTTTACTGATGATTTATTTTCTTGACACAATTCGCAAAATGAAGGAGCGTGCCGCACGGCCACATCAACCACCACCAATTGCGAAGCCGGAAACATCTCCATTTCAAAACTTTTTGACGTATGTCTGTCAAAGCAAAAAGCTTTTGAAAAGTGATATTGCAAGTGATTCATTGCAAAGTCTCACTGATATTAAAATTCATTAAAGATTTGATTGTTTACACTGAATGGTAAGAGCCAGGGGTGGTGGGTGGTGACAGTTGGCAGATGCATTTTGTAGACACATCGCATTATTTTTAAGCTCAAATTGTTGACAATATTGTTACAAACATTGTTTGTTTAAAAAACTAAATATATTTCATGTATTTACAAATTCAACGATTATCGTGAAAAATGTTGTTTACCATATATTTCTAAAGGAAATATTACTGCAAGTAGCGTAATGTATGCACATGTACATCCGGTCGATAGGGTGGAATTATGATGTGAAAATGATTGTTGTGGGTTTAAGTTCTCAAGAAAATAATACAGAACAAGTAGAATGACTTAAGTTCTGAATGTAAGGCAGTGATTCAGTCAATATCAGCTCAGTAGTAGTTTGTTGAGTTTTGCTTTAGGAATTTTTTAATTACTGGTGTAATTCTTTATTAATTCGATGCAATTATTTTTTGTTCTGGAAATGACTTGGCACACAATTATCCACGATATGAGATTTATTATAAATGCGATTCCGAGTCGTGATAGAATTTGTTTTCCTTATTCGAAAGAAAGACTTGACGACTTTGATTCCGTCATTGAATTTTTATGGGATTGGGTTTATGATCACATCAGTGTCCATTTTAGTTGTTGTTTTATAGTTCAAACAAGTAGAACAGTTTGGGTTTTTGTACCTTTAAGTGTCAAACTAAATTTGAAAAGTATATCTCGACATATTGGAGATATTTGAGTGTTTTTGTTTTCCTGAAAGTAAGTCCACATTATCTGAACTTCCATTAAGTGCAAAGTTTATTGTTTACTTAGTTCTTTAGATTTGTTTTATAATAAAAATGTAAATAAAAATGTGATGCATTTGCTTTGTTTGTTTAAAATATTGTATGAGTTAGGAACTTATTAAGGAGAATTTTGAGTGCGATTATAACAACTGGTGTTTTATTTTGAGAGGTACATAACCTTAAGTTGGCAACACTAGGCAACACTATTTAAACTGGCGGCCATTTTGACAACTGTCAAATGATTTATTTTTAGTTTTGTTTTACATCTCAACATAAATAAAATGACGCCTTAAAATTGAGCAAAGTTATTTGGAAAATCATAGTTGTGTTCGTAATTTTGTTCAGTGATGAACATCAATCAATAATCCTGGAATGTATGTTGAGAACCCGTTACATCTGCAAAACTGACTTTTGGTGTGCTTTAGATTTATGGTTTGGTTGAATAATGCCACCGTACTTCTTTAAAAACGATGAACGTTTTTGAGCCGCTTAGTTCACATTACGGACCCGTAATTCAAGATCGTGCGATTTAACACCGTATGACTATTTTCTATGAAGTTATATGAAGTCGCTAGTTTATGGCCGGAAACGATTATAGAGGACAACAATCGTCGTGTTATTGTCAATATAGAAAGAAAACATCAAACATTGGACCTCCAGATTAAACTACGTGCGAGCCATCCATGGAGTTTAAAAGTTAGGAAGTGGAACTGAACTTCATTCTAAGCCAAAAGTCATAAGCTTCTTTTACCTTGTTCAGGAAAATTATAAAGGGAATAAGCTTGAAATATTTGATGAATAAGTTTGGTGAAAGAAATTAAGATAACACAAAACAATATACATATGCTAACATTAATAACGGATTTTAGTATATCCATGAAACATAAGTGATTTAGGTGCAATACAAATCCAAAAATGGGTATTTTCTACTTTACACGTGTCAACTTGTCACCCGAGAATGTTTCTTTTGACACAGCATTTAAAATGGTCAGATCTTAAAAACATAGCCATATTGTATGATTTTAAAAATGTGTACGAACATTAAATAACAAAAACATATCATTTTTATTGCATATGTTTTCAAATAAGTTTTGTTTCCACGAGGATAAAGGACAAATTCGACAGTGTCCAAAAATATTAACCATGATTTATGGGGGATTTAACTCAACTCAATTGAAAAACTCTTATGAAAATTGTCGAAAAATTAACTTGCCATTGAGAAGTTTTTGAATAGTTTTTTAATGAGCTAAAGCACTGATTTGACTCCTTTGTGAAATAGTGTTTCCGTTTAAAATTTTAGTATTTTCAATGTTTACGTAGTATTTTGAAAGTGACCAAAAAACAATTTTTTGATCGTCACAGAATTGTTCACTAGTCTTTGTACGTAAGGAGTTTGTTTTTCAAAATAGATCTTACTATTTCATTTCTAGCTGTCTAATATTTGTGACCCTGAATTTTTGACTAAAAGAATATAATATTAGCCCCAAGATAATTTTATGCAACGCAGAACAATAAAACTCGTGGCGTGAAAGTAAGTGCGTAGAGCTTTCATGTCAAAGGTCTTGAGTTCAGTCCCTGCCTGTGTCATCTAAAGTTTTTTTTTCACTGCAAGGAAGAATTGACACTGCAAGTAATTCTTGTCATGAAAAGTGCTTTCTCATATTAGCTGTTCGCATTCGGCTTAAAACTGTAGGTCCCCTTCATTCCTGAAAAAATTACTCGCACTCAAGAATGGTTGAAAGGTTAACGTTACAACGTATTTCATTTTGAGGAAAATATTGTTCTTAAATTAAAAGAAATCAATTGAAAATTTGTTGACAACAAAATTAAAAATTCCGCTTTATTTGCTTTACGTCCCCAATATTTCGACAAATGCAGCTTAAAATTCATTGCTTCATTGGTTGCATACTTTTTGAAGTTTTTAAAATGATAATATTTGGCTCATTAAAAAAAGTAATCATTTTTAATACTTTTCTTTTAACTTAAAGACTTTTGAAGTTTCAATCAAAACATGTATACAAAATTTTTTCAGCTAACTGTTAAATTAAAAAGGATTATATCATTGTGATGAGAATTATAGCTAAGATTTCCTAAAAAAATACCAAAAACTATTTTTGAGTTCCTTAAATATGAAAAGCTTAAGAAACACTCCTTTATTTTTCTTAGCATAGAATCTGGTAGTTTTTGGAAAATATCTAAAATACTCGTACTTTATTTCAAGTAGATCTGATTACGAGCATCAAGCATCAATAAAGGAAGACTATACAATAATATGAAATAATCATCTTAGAAGAGACTTAATTGTTGCGCAAGTCTTTTCGGGTTTAAAATTTGGAAACTGATCATTTAGATTACTTTTAAAAATACAAAAAGTTATGTGAAAGTTCTTGTGATTTGAAAGTCCTCTAAAAAAAATGTTTAAAAATAAATTTTGTTTTGATTAGAATTTAACTGTGAATGATATTTATAAAAAAACTAGCGGCCCGGTACGTGCTTCGCTACATATAAGACATAGTAATACAAAAATGATTATTAAGTGCATTTATTCAAACAAAAAAATATTTTAAATTGCTAGCTATTTAAAGGTCCAAATGACCCAAATGATATATTGTTTATATTATATTTATCAGCAAAGAGTAAAAACTAAAAAATAAAAAAGAATTGGGTACTCTTACTATGGTGGGTCTATATGGGTTAGTCTAAAACAGTTGGATAAACCATATTTTTTTGTTTTTCCATTTTGAGCATGAATAAATAAACAGTTTGGGGTACCGACTCTGGAATAGGCAACATAAAGTTGGCCATGTGAAAAACATGATTCCTCCAAATTGACACCACAAACGTGAAGTGTTTGCCCTTGGGCATTATTTATGGACATCGCAAATGATAAACGCATAGGATATTGTAATCTTTTGAATTCAAATGGCATATCAGTTGGAATCATAGGGATACACGGTATCAAACACACTTCTCCTTTTGATTTACTAGTTACGATTGTAGCTTCAATCAAATTTGCCAATAACTTTTTCACTGTCAATGTTTCGCAATAATATAATCAAAGAACCAATTTTCAGATTCAAGCAATGCGGTGGTATACCAGCCGGTTCCAATGAATTTAAAAATTCAATTGGATAATTCATTGCCTCATCTTGATTCATAACACTAGCAATTGATTTATATGTCGTGACTTTACCTGGCAGTTTCGCTTGACTTTGAAAATTAATGGCATTAATATGAATGTTCTTCGGTGTTAAAATGGCGTGTTATCTCAACCAATCATGATTTCTGTAGTTCTGAAGAATATTCGGAAAAACAAATTCAATCCGTTGGTACTGTCGATTGGTATTTTGCCATCACCAATTTCCAGAAATTGTTTTGAAAACTCATGGTCAGTTGCATCATTATGTGGGTGAATACGCATATTAATGTTCAGTGTCAATTTTCGTACATATCTCCAAAGAACTGATGACTTCAAACAGGCGTTTATTTCATCAGCAGGAGTTGATCGAGGAATGACAGGCAATGTTTGACGAAAGTCCCCTGACAGCAATACCAGAGCACCACCAAAAAGCTGTTGATTACCGCGTAAATCTTTCATTGTTCGATTAAATGCTTCTATTGATTTTTTATTCGACATTTTGCACTCATCCCATAAAATAATTGACATTAATCGAAGAACTTTTGCCATAGCAGAATTTCTCGAAATATTGCAAGTTGGAGTTTCAATCACCTGTACATTCAATGGAAATTTTAATGCAGAGTGTGCGGTCCGACCACCTTCTAATAATGTAGTAGCAATATCCGAAGATGCAAGTGCCAATGCAATTTTCTGTTCCGATCGAATAGTCGCTAAAATCAATGATACAACCACCAGGTGCATCCAAGAAATATAATCCACCTGCATTATTGGAAACGGCTTGCATGATTGCGTCATATACATGTTTTTGTTAAATATTCAATTTGGTGCTATTACAATTTTGTGATTATCAGATGGCATACTATCAAGAGCAATTTTGAACAATTGAACTAATGCGTTATGCTGATGGAAAAACCTTTGTAGCTCACGAATAATTTCTCGTCTTGTATTTGAAAAAAATTGCACAACGTTGATCCAATTCACGATTTTCATTACCAATAAAATAAATTTGCAAAAATTGATGATCAACGTCGGGGTATGGCAAAAACGAACCAGCTTGATGATAAATCTGGCCCTGAATTTGTAACATGTATGCAATTTTAGGTAGATGTTTAGTCAGAATTTTTAAGACTTTATGATTCAGATTGATATAAACGTGGGACAATCCTGTTGAGGTATTTACCTTAAAAGTCGGCATAAAATTATCTCTTATAATTTTAGTAGCACCAAAAGAAGTCATTTGAAATGCCGAATTGTATTGTTGAATATTACTCAAAAACTACTTCGACACGTTTGAGATGTACCAAAAATAAATGTATACAATGGTTCGGGTGGAGTTTCTAATGTTGGCAATCTCACTTTGCCATTATAGCACAACACATTCCGGGCGTTTCACCTGGAAAGTTAGCCGCATCACAATGTGGACATATTTCGTCCATCATTCCAATGTATCCGTACATACTATGTAAAATCAATCTGAGTATTGTAATTAAAAGCAGCACGACGGCGACGTATTCGTGATTGCCGTGCAAGATTAAGTACAGGTACAGGGTCAACAGATGTATTCTGTGCAGTACATTCACGCTGCGATGCATTAGCTTGTGCGCGTTCATCTGTAGTCTGAGATCGTCTTAATAATGCCACTTGATTTGCATTACGCGTTCGCTGGCCTATGTTTGGTCGTCTTGCTCGTTGCATTTTACCTTCACTCAACAACTCAACAATATTTTGGAAAATATAAACACAAAGCAATAACTCAACAATATTTTGAAAAATATAAACACAACAAAGCAATAATTATCGCTGATAAAACGAAATGACATATGATGACATAAAATTTGTTTGACAGAACTAACGTCACTTTTTTTGCCTTCGATTGTTTTGCCAAAGGTTTAAATTGGCTTTTAAGTATTAGTACAAATTGTTTGTATATGGGAGTATAGAAAGATGTTGATTTTACACTTTTTCAAGATTTTTTTTTTTAAATTTTCTCTACGTACAAACCTTCTCTGTACTTCCACGAATAATTCAAGACCAAAATTAGCCAAATCGGTAAAGGCATTGTTGAGTTATAACATTACAACGAAAAGTGGCATTGATTTTTATATATATAGATATTGTATATAGATGAAATAATCGTAAAATCGAGTATTGTTGTCCAAATAAAAAATCTAAAACCTTACAAATACAGATTTACAATAAATCCATCCTTTTCTTCCATATTCCTCTCCTTTCTTCTTCGATTTTCAAACATTATCATTCGACTAAAATTAAGACTTAAAATCTCAAAGACAAGTTCTGAAACGAAGCCTAGATTGGAAAAGTCCTCGGGTCTCGTTTCGTAGATAACCCCAATTTCTTCCTAGAACGTCTATTTACAACAAATATAGTCGAAATACTTTCAACACTTATAAAAGTTTTCCAATCAAATTGTGTTTAGTCAAAATACGAGTTTTTTGAAGTGAAAGTCTAATTTCCGGATTAACTTAAATCACCTTAAAAACTTAAATTGATTAAAAGAAATCATGTTAAGGTTGATGACAATCTGCTGTTCATATCCATTTTGTTGTAACATTATATGAATTGCAATATTATGTAATATAATATCCATTAAATTGCAGCATAAAACTCACTTTCTGATTGAATAAACACCTTAACTGTAGCTTAAATCATTAACTTAAAGTTATATCACCAAATTGCACTATAATCAAGGAAATCAATCGTTAAAAAATCATTTAATCCAAACAAAAGACATGTTGCTGTATGGATAGCGATGGCCCCACAATGTCTTCCTGTTGGCTCGAACTTATGCTGTTACTGAAACATAAACGCCATTGCGTCCGTTGTCGCGTCTCGTCGCGTCGTCGTACGACAACATGAGTGTTCCTTTTTAGTTTTGGCCAAACAGATTTATACATAACACCACAGCACTATATCTGCTTAACCACACCTGAGCCAAAATGTGTTAACTTTTAATTGTAAATCAGAAGAAAACATTCCTTCCGTAGCTTGTGGGGTATAAATCGTAATTGTCTTCACTTTCTCGTCACAATTTCACTCTCGCGTGAAAATAAAAATTAAAAGAAAACGAAGTGATTTTTGTCTTCACTTTTGTTTCAAATAAATTTTTTATAAACGTGGTTAAAGTTAATCCAGTTCCTTTAATGGATCTGGATTTTTGTTGTAACAGATAGTTAAGGCCAAAAGAAATGTACACACAGTTGTTTTGCCAATTAATGTAATCGATTTATTTCTCTTTTATAATAAAATACAACTATTAGTTTGTCGACAGGATGATTTTCTTTTCAGGGTGACTTGTGACTGCTCTGACTCTCTGTGGCTTGTTAGTTAAAATAACCATAATAACACAAAACTAAAGAAACCAGAAAAATAATTTAAAAATAAAAGTGGAAACACTAACGAGCGAACAATTTTTACACTTGTTCGTGATCAAAGCAACAAAAAGGCATTACTATTAGAAATTTGATTAGTTGGGGTTAATTTAGCTAAAGGCAATTGTTTTATATCAAATAGACGATTTGAATAACTCGACTATATGTGTGGTTTGTGTACTTGTTGTGATTTATATTGTAATAAGTCACTGTAGCTCTACAAGTATAAAAGAGGAGTAAATTACTTCCCAAAGTGATATAAATTTATTTTCTTTTTTTTTTCTTCTTAATATATTTAATGGGATGTAAAAGTTTAAGTTAAAGGCTTTGAGATATTTGCTGAGACTCAGTCCAAAGTTATGGGGAAGTGTTGGAAAATTACGGTATTTTGCTTAGGGTCAATTATACTCGTTTTTCTACCTTGAAAGCAACGTTTTTTAGCTAACTAGGCATTCATTTTGTTCAGGCTATTCCCTACCATGTTGTTCAAAACATGGTTCGAAAATGCACGACTATACCAATCACCAATCTTCATATAATGTCGTCGATATTGACACTTCAATTGTATTATTTTGAAAAAGTGTGAAAAATTTTTGATTGAGGCCAATTTTTTCTAATATTTTATTTGTAACTATCTCAGAGGATATTTGTGTACACAATCTTATTCGAGTTAGAAAAGCTTTTTTCAAAAGTTTCAAATCCATTTCATATTTTAGTCATTTAATTTTGTTTTATGATTTCTTTGACGCTGTTTTTCTTCAGAATCAAAGCTCTGAAGTTTCATCAAAATCTGTTCAGTAGTTTTTGAGAAAATTTGATGAATTTAAATTTCATACAATAAATATCACTCTTACGCCCTAAAGTCCAATTTCGAATTTAATTGAAATTCAATTGTTTTTTCTTCTTTTCTTCCAGAATAGTTCTCCATGGATACACCAGGATGCCTATATCGAATGAGTTAGCCCCTGTAGAAGAATGTTCAACGACGAACCCCAGCAACAGCAGCAGCAGCAACATTAACCACCAGAAGCAGCAACAAGCATCAGCATCAGCATCACCATTGACCGATTTCACGAACATCGAAAACAATGATAACTACCATCAGCCATACTGCCCTAGAGCCAACCATGTATCCCCGCATCAAAACAATGAATCGAAATTGAGAAATCGAGGTGCAATGTCAAGCATAGTTGACTCTAATCAAAAGCTACAAACACTGAATTGCAGCAAGGATCCGCTGCAAGCAACCGGAAACTGCAGCGGTCATCCAATGGGAACATCTTCGGCACAAGCAAACAACCAAAGCAGTGTAACATCTAAGACGGCGGCGGCGGTGACAATCGAAAATAACGCTAACACTAGTTTTGACAGTGTTAGCGGCACCATTCAGCATTCGAATGACAGTAGTGAAGCCCATCAGCAGCAACAGCAACAGCTTCCAGAAATCCAAAGACTTAGCAATAACATTTCAAATAACAATAAAATTGTGAGAAACATAAATGGCGGTGGCCGCCTAAATGGCTGTTGTTGTCCGCTACGCCGGAGTCCGCCATCATCGTTGTCTAAGATGACAACTGCAACGACATCGACAACTACAACAGCAACAACGATGACGACAAACACTGCTACGACAACAGCAGCAGCGGCGGCAAAGGAATGCGTGGATGATGATCAAGGGGATAATTATTGCCAGCGATCAAAAAATAATAACAACAATATAAAAATGACAATTACGTTGACAACGACGGCTCGCAAGAGAAACGATAGTGGGCCGATGACTACAACTACGACGACGACGACAACAACGCTGCCGTCGGTGACAACGGCTGGCGCACCAACTGTACATAGTCTAGGAGCACCAATAACAACACTGACATCAGCACTGACACCAGCGACCACCACCAGTGCAATAGAATTGGCATCAGCAGCGCCAGCGTCAATGACGACAACATCAACGATAGCAGCGTATAATACACCAACGACGACGACAACGTCAAAAACGACGACAATGGCGATAGCACCATCAGCAAAGTCTTCGTTGTCCCCAAACTCGACGATAAAGTCAGCCCAAAGAATAATGATCGGATGCGGTTCTAATGACAATACGAATGAAAGCGACGCCAATCGTTTGGAATGCAAAATTAATGCAACAACAACAACAACATCAGCAACTGCAACAACGCAACAAGAATTACCGAAGAACCAATGTAACGGTAAGTACAATTTGACAGAACTTCAAAATAAAACAGAAATAGTATTTATCTTAAAGTGGTAGGCTACATAGGTGCGTTTTTCGTTTTGCGTTTGCGTTTTGTTGAAGGACAAACAGTAAAAAAAATTGAAGATGAAAAGTGTGCCAATAGTTGCAGAAAATGCAACACTATGTGGCAACCCTCTAATGTTTCTCAAAATATCGGATGGATACAATTTCAAAGTGGAATAAAATTGTTCTAACTTATTTCACAGTCAGTATCAGTACCAATTAGCAGTGTATTACGCTTCAGAAGGCGTTTTTCATTAGCATCAGTTAGATGCTCTGTATTTGCAATTAGAGTTTTATTTTGTTTGATTTTTGGTTCATCAGATTTAAAGCGAAATGACTTAATGCGCATTTAATTTATTTATTCGTAAGTGTTAGATGCGCATTCGAAATATATGTACCTACAATAAATGAAAGCAATGTTTGTGTTAAATTTAAATTTTGAGATATACATATAAAGACAAAAGTACTAATTTCTCGAAAATGGTTATGATACAAAAATTTAATCAGTTTGATGAAGTAGAAAACTTTTTAAATACGTTTTTAAGATGCCGCCTAGAGTCGTAGTGGACGTTATTTCTTTTTTCTAGGTAAAGAAAGGTGCCGTGACATAAGGGCAAGTGACATAAGACCAAATTTTAGAATTTGGCCTTATGACACTTTTCGAAAGCGTCATAAGGCCAAATTTCAACGGTTGGCTTTATGTCGCTTTCCAAAGTGACTTAAGGCCAATTTGGTCTTATATCACTTTCAAACTTTATCTTAATCACCTGAGAAGATTGTACATATTTCCAAGGCTAAAAATTCAAAGAGGACACTAATAGCTTTAAATATTTTTTATTTTGAGTTTTGTAATTTTTGTAATGAAAGCAAATAACGGCAACAAGTTTGTTTCTTAAAAATGGAATGTCAAACTTATAATGGGAATTATGAGCTAAGGATTTTGAGTCCATTGGAGGGCTCAGGAAAAATTGTAACATTATATTTAACATATAATTTTTGAGAATTTGATTAAACAAAAATAAAAAAAAATCACAAACAGTAGTAGGTACATAAACTTACATGGTTATCATGAGAGAAATGCACTATAAGGAGCTGCTTAAATCCACATGATGGCAAAACACTAAAAGTGCCATCCAATAGATAGTGTCTTGGGGAATCGTTTGATAGGTTTTGAATTAGATTTGATATTGTTGGTGAAATAAATATTGAGTAGCTTAAGTTATCTTCAAAGATTGTGGCTCGGTAAAAGGGTTCATCTGCGTATCGAGACATGACGAAACTGTTCATTACGGTTTCTGTTTTGAACGAGTCTAAAACATCTTTAGCAGTAGTGGGAGTTTAAGGGAACGACCTGTTTCGAATTTGCATGAGCTGGCGTCTTACTTTTCCAAATTGAACCTAATAATAAAAATGGCTACAATATGTTGGAAACATTTGGCAAACAAATAAAAAACTCTTATGCTACTTGAATTAAATTAGAAGCTTACCTGTGAAGGGCTCTCACAATCCCTTGAACATACTCGTACTTCATTGAAGACTTCGCGTATGCCGCTTCTTTTTACTGAAACATTTCCACATTGTTTTTTATTTACTTGCGCTACAAGCTTTATTATAGCACATATGTCTTTTTGATAGTTTACACTTTCCTCTAAATTTATATAATTGTTTAATATTAAGTATTATAGCAGTTGGCTGCGTACCCTTAAGCCTTCACAAAATTCATAATTATAGATCAAATCACTTCGAACATCCATTTTACGACTTTTTCGTACAAGGCAAGAAGAACACAAATGGGCAGTGTTGCCAGCTCGAAATTGGGAATCTAGTATTTTCTATAATTCACAGCGTATAATGTACTCATGTTACTAAATTTATGATAATAAGAATAATTATTTTCAGGTAATTAAAATATACGAATAACCTTATTGCGAATCGGAACTCGAGGTATTGTTTTCCGTATCAATATTTTGATAAATTACATTTGTTCCAATTTTTTGCGTAACTTTATTTGAAATTATGGCAACATTTTGCCCCTCGCACCCGATTTTTGTAGGAGCTGTCAGGATGAGGAGGAAATAGAAACCATTAAACACCTGCTCTGTGACTGTCCGAACCTCCAAACCAGCCTACTCCGTCATTTCGGAAACAGGTTTGTTGGAGAACTGGATGATCTAGCACAGGTCTCAATGGCAAACATGAGGAAATTTATAGATAGCACAGGCTGGTTTGTTAATTAGCCAGTCTACGCTAATCGGCAAAATTGAGGAGCATCGATGCTAACTTTTACTTTTTTACAGGGGATCACAATGGACCAGTAGGCCCCTGTATACGCAACAGCAACAACAGCCCTTATAACCTTACCTAACCTAACCTACCCCTCGCAAATTGTTTCTTATAATTAAAATAGCATTTGTAGAAATTAATTCAATTAAATTCGTTACTCAGCGTTTGATATTGGCAATACCAATATCGAAATAGCGAACTTTGCCAATTCTTTAAAAAGATTTTCTCCACTAGCATCTTTATAAGATGAAACTTCACACCAAAAAGGTACTGTTTCCTCTATGTTGTTCCATCTTAAAAAGTTTAGATTGTCCCATTGTGACTAGAAATTTTGTCAGCTAAAATCGCCTCGACATTCATTGCATTCCAAAACAGGTTGCAGTTGTAGGGAGGATTTATTTTGCGAAAGGCATTCGCTTACCGAAAGCATTCTTATCTGCTTTAAAATGTTAAGATTTTTTGGCACTCTGCTGCAACTCTTTTACTAGCTTTATAATAAAATGTTTACAGTTTTGTCTAAATACATCAATATCTTCTTTGCTTACTTCCAAATTTAATTCTAATTCATTTAGTTTTTCTTCGCATTCGACTCCAAGGTAAGACTTTGTTTGTAGCCTTAAGCAACTTATGTCTAAATCAGGACTAAAATCATAATCACAGCTGGGAATAACAATTTTTTTGATAAGTATTAATATGAGAAGTTCCAAATCACCCAAAACTTTAACAAAATCCCCTTTTTCACTTTCAAATATTTTGTTAACACTTTGAAGTTCTTCTAAATAATTAAAGAAAGTGTTTCGAATTTTTGACTTGATTCCAGTCAAAAATAAATGTTGACTGGATCTGTACTTTATTTCCAGCTAACGAAGAAAAAATCCAGTCAAATGTGACTGGAAACAAGTGAAAATGGCATCAGTGCAAATGAGTAGCTTGGAACTTTCCTGATTACATTTACCTACCATCTGTTGTTTCTCTTATCATAATTCTAAAGGTAAAGACCGGTTTTAGTTATTGAAAAAATATCAAAACAAATTTGGTCTTAAGTCGCAAAAAAATTTGGTCTTATGACACTTGCCCTTATGTCACGGCACCATAAAGAAAGGAAATTCAAATTTAAAAAAGAGGCTGGGATGCGACCCACACTGATAATTTCCCACCCGTCTGTCTGTCGATTTGTATTGCTTAAAAAGTTTATAGGTTTTCGTGTTTTGTTAAAAAAGTTATCAGTTAAATTATTATAAAAAATTTAAAAATAACCAACAATATTTTGCACATGATAAAATAGTTTGATGTCAAAATCTATTTTATATTTTTGTTAACGAGATTTTTAGTCCTTAACGAATTTTTACCAATTTTAGTAGCATTTCTTAACAGTTTTTATTTCTTATACATATAAACAAATACAAATTGGATAAATTAAATTAATTTGAAGTCAATGTTTTCTATTATTCACGAGATATCGAGAACCGAAAATTAATTTTTACCAATTTTGCGTACTATTTTTTGTAGAATTTAATTTCTTATGATAAAACTAACTCCTAGATTTTTATAAAAAAAGTTACGGAATGTTGAAAACAATAATTTTTATAAAATAAAATTAATTTAAAGCCTATATCTCAAATTTTTGAAAAGATATTTGAGTCGAAAAACAATGTTTACGAACTTTTAGTAATGCGTTTTTTAAATATTTGTTGTTTGTTAAAAAACTGTCAATTTGATACGATTAGTCGTTCCTAATAGCATACCTCAAATGTAGTAGATTTCTTAATCTTGGTGCTTTATTTTCAAAATATTTATTTTTAATATTTATATTTATATATTTTGAAAATATCCGGTTTTCCAATAGGTACTTGATAACTTATTAACTTGTGAACTCACCTGATCATAAACCTGTCATTGTCATTTTATTCAGTGAATTCAACATTGTCATTGTCATATGTAAATTACTCGAATGACCAACGTCTACAAATTGAAAATTTAGTCTGTGACAGCAACTTAAAGAGCCTTTCCAATAATTTAACAAGTGCAGTGCTAAAAATCAGTTTCTTCCACAGTGGCGTTCTCAAGAATTGCCAATCACTCACGGCACCCCCACGAGATCAAGCTGACTAAAAAATAGAAGCCGATGAACAATTTGAAGCGAAGTACTTTTTTCTGGAGAAGATGCTTTAAGATGATGAATTTTATCGTAAGATCATCTTCAGTGACGAAGTTCATTTTTGGCTAAATGATGGGTTCTTCAATAAGCAAAATATGCACTTTTGGTCGATTCATCCTTCGGTTTGCATATCGCCGGTGTTATTGGGCCATATTTCTTCTTTAACGATAACGATGGTCACGCTACTGTGCATTGCACAGCGTTGTCAAGCCATGACTACCCAATATGGAAGATATGGACTTGTACGATATGTGGTTTGAACAGGATAACGCCATAAGCCACATAGCACACATAACAATCACGTTAGCACACGTTTATCGATTTATTGAAGAGTTAGTTTGATACACGTTATTTCTCTAGTTAATTGGATATTTATTTAAGCTAATTTAAGTCATTGGTTGATAATAACAAGCCGACAGTTTTGGAAGAGCTCAAAGTCAACATTGCACGTGAAATAGGCCGTTTCAGCAGAAATGTGTTGCTGACTCATCTAAAATCGAGTCCAACGAATCGACCGCTCCAAACGTGCCCACGGAGGTCATATGAACTAAGTCAAGTTTTATTCATAAATATTTTGATAGTAAAGTTTTTGAAGTTAATTAAATGATGTGCGACTCATTAAAAAAAAAAAACTGAAAAGTTATCAAGTCCTTATTAGACAACCTTTATTAACGCTTACATTATGTAAGCATTGACCCATTGAGTTGGATCGAAACGAATTTTACTTTCTACTACTCATTAAGAAGATAAGATAATACTTGGAGACGTGTTTTTCCGAAAATTAAACAGAAGAAAAATAAACTGTATTAAGAATCCAAAAATTTAAAAATACAAGGTTTTTCAACAGGGACCCTACAAACCTAGAGCGACAGGGACAACAAACGACGCCATATTTTTTGCCGCTCTATTGACATTTCTCTTCACTAAGGTTCACCATTTTATGATGGAAAGAAATACGAGCCAACAACGAGTCAAAATTATTAAAATTTACTACAGAAATTCGGAGTCAGTGGCCTCAACGTTAAGAGCGCTACGTCCAATTTATGGTCATCATAATCGTCCTAGCAGATCAACAATTGAATCCACAGGCACAGTACAAAATGTTCCTATGCCAGTGAGACAAAGAAGTGCCCTTAGTGTCGAGAATATTGCTGCCGCTGAGGCTTCAGTTGCAGAAACCCAAATGTGTCTCTCAAACGTCGCCGCCGGCCTATTAACCACACCAAACTGTTATTTTTTTTTGGGATGCAATTATGACTAATGGAGTACGTGTGGATTGCTGCCTGACCAATACCGATTATTTGTTTATTGACGAAGCTATTCAGCCAGAAATGAGCCTCATCACTGAAGATGATTTTTTGATGAAAATCAGAATCATTTTCAAGTTGTTGCTCAGCCCAATTCACGAACATATAACGCTTATGGTGGCCAAGCGGCTTCAGTTCTTGCGTCAAATTAATCTTGTAAGAATGTAAGCCAAGACCTTTTCGCAAAATTCGCCAAAACGACGTCCCAGTCACGTCACCCTTGAGAACGACCGGCGGCGTCATTGGGCCGTACTTCTTCCGGGATGATCAAGACCAGCACGTTACTGTGAATGGGGATCGCTACTGTTCAATGATAACCGAATATTTTTAACCCTAATTGGATGATATGGACTTGCAGGACATGTGATTCTAACGGGACGGCGGCGCGGCGTCACAAGCCCACAGCGAATGTCACAATCAATTTATTTGAAACCAAGTTTGAAGAACTAGACTATTTCCAGTAAGGTTACGTCAAGTCTATCGTCTATGCCAACAAGTCAGCGACAATTGTTGAACTTCGTACGAATATCGATCAGCGTCTGGACTTCTGCAAGCGTATCCGTGGTGGTGGTGGTTATTTTCTGTGGCATTCTACGAGTATATACATATTTTGGTTTCCAAGAAAAGCAAAATTATTCTCAGTATTTCTTCCAAACAGAAATCGACGGAAAGTGGTTTTGGTAAAACCCACCCACTTTCACGCCCTCTTTTATAGAAAATGAATTTGAGATTGCCAAGCTTTATTCAATGATAAAGAAAAGAACTCTTTTAGACTTTATTCCACAGTATTAAACAAAAGACAGTGAAGAGGTAATTTAAGATCAATTAAAAGTTCAGATTGTTTTCTCAAGAACGAGAAAAGAAATAAGTTTGGTTTTAATTTTCTAATTTCCACCTTTATTTTTCATCTTTCTTGGTTCTGAAAAACGATTTCAGAATTTTGATGAAATTAAAAGGAATGCAATTTGCCTCTTAACTAGAGCATAGACATCGATATCATCGGGAACGTCAAACAAGCTGTAAGCAATTAGGATATCAGAGCATGAATTTCAATTTAGTACAATCTATTCAATGGGTCAATAGTAGCAGCTGTTAACAACATAAAAGAAAATCTACACAGACTCAAGGACAACAAAGCCTACTGCCTGTCCAAAATTTTTAAATTCACAAGCTTTACCATAACTTTTAGGCTGCTGCTCTACAGGACGTTAGTTCTACCAATACTCATATTATAAATCCGAGACCTGGGTGCTTAGGGTTCGAGAAAAGAAGATTTCGGACACGCTACAATCATGGATTGTATGCAATCTACCTTTGCAGCAGATATTATGAAATAAATAGGATCGAAAGACTCCGTTGTGCTGAACACCAAACTCGCATGAGCAATGAGAAACCAGCTGTAAAAGTCCTTTTTGGTACTTTTTATGGAAATGAACAGCGTTGCAGACCATATACCCATTCTCGACAAATGGCCTAGAATAAGACGCAAGAAGCCTTGCGTCGCTCAATTGTATGGCGTCGGGTAGCGATCGGAATAAACGGAGAGACTTGTTGATTGATTCCAGGACCGATTTCCAGTTTCAGCAGTCGATAATGGTGATATTAATTATAGCACGAATTTTAATTTTTCCCTCAAAAGACCATAATCTGTGTTGTTTGCTATTAGAGTTCTGTTAGAATAAAATTTGAAAAGAATTAGTTTTGAATGTTGACATTTTCAAAATTTTAAAAAATTAACATTGTTCGTGACTCTTAAAGTTCTCGAAAAAAAGAAGTAATTAGCATTTTCGACTAAAATGAGTCTTTCCTTAAAAACAAACCATAAACAAATCTTCTTTTAAGAATATTAACACCTTCTTAAAATTATAGCGGTACACATATGCCTCAAAGAAACAATATGTAAAATGTATATCATTTGAGATATACTGTTATCATTAACTGTACAGAATTATTCTGTTGTTGATTCACACCTCATTAACCCGATTACATGATTCCTATTTTTCTCAAACATCAATGCAGGTGTAAAAAACACATAAATCTTCGTTGTTTCTTGTTTTTTTTTCTTGGTTGGTTGTTGAAAACACTTAAAACCTGATATCTTCGCTTCGTGCTGGCAGCATATTCATAAACCACACAACAGCACGGCCAGGCCAGGCCATACCAGGCCAATATCACTATGGCCCAGTGTAGTGTCTGCTGCCCACCCAGGCATCGGGCTAGCTCATTATATTCCGTAAAATTAGAATACAATTAACCTCGAAAATGAAAATGTGTCGCAAACTGTTGCAGTCAACACACTCGGATAGCGGGTGGAGGCGGCGCTGTTGGCGGGCATCAAGCGGCAGCAGCAGTAGTGTCCAGCAGTGGCCAAGGCAGCTTCAGCGGTGGCGGTGGAGGTAACGGTGACGGTGACGGTGGCTTGGGCTGCGAACCGAATCGCTATGACCATTAATCAAGAACCTCCATCGGAACCACTCCCTCACATGTGATGGATTAAGTGCGAATTGAAATTAATTGAATTCGTACATTGCAGATACATGATATCAGATTTCACTCTTTCTTGGACTTGGACTTGCACAGACACACAATGCGCGACAATCCCATAGGTTATTGAGGTACTGAGCCGAGTACTGAGCTTATATTGCATCACCTGCATCACTAACAGCCAAACCTGCCATACCCTGCTGTGACAATAACCACGACTCAACGACGACCGATGCGAAGCGACGCGACGCTACCCGACCGACAGCAGGCTAATCCTCCTTAGTTTGGCCAGAGCTGAGCCGCCTGCCTGCCTGCCTGCCCCAAGTCCAAGTCGAAGTGATGGACAGAATGCGCTCGTTCCAGAATATCGTATTTCATATCACGTATAATAACTTTTTTTCCAATTGCGATTGCAGCAAGTTGTAAGACCCGCACTTAGTCGACAGGTTTTTCATTTTCTGTCTTTTTGTTTTTGTTATGTTTATGTTTTTATTTTGTTCTAAAAGATACGAGGATGAATGAAAATTTATTTATTTTCCACAAATCGGCGATTTCTTCGACCGAGCACATTTGTGACTATGCTGTGGCTGGGCAGAGACTTCTCGGAATGGACAATGAGATTGGACCTCCCACAGAGGCGTGTTGCTTAACGATCCTGCTCCAGAGCCGAGTTGACCCGTAGGGCTCGACTTCACTCGACTAGGTAATGTTCACTTATCTGCACGTAATAAATTTCAACTTAAGCATTGCATTTAGGTAGGGAAATATTCTTAGGTATACGCTATGCATATACGACTTAAGAGATTCAGAGTCTTGAAGAGCGTCCGTGTTCAAAATCAAGTAGGCCACATATTGTCCACATTTTACCTTCTCATATACCATAAACTCGTACTTTTTGGTTTGGATTGTTTCTTTGGATGTGATGCGAGATTCTGATCGGTTCACACCAACCAACTTATAATCGTAATCGGTTTGGCCAACTTTGGTAACTCGTTGTCGCATACCGTCCGTCCGTCCGTCGCGTCGCATCGTCGTCGGCAATGTCTATGAAGCGGCCAAAATGACAAATGTTGCAAGTTGCAAACAAAAATATGTCGCCGATACGTGAAATTCATTAATTCATGAGGCAAACTACTGCAAAAACACAAAAACTGGTGGTGAGTGCTTTACCAAAAATGGTCATACAAACGGCATCACAAAAAGTTGTTAGAACCGAAAAAGTATCGAAATGTCATCATCATGATTGTTTTGTTTTGTTATGTTTTTTAATTTTTGTTTTCGTAATATAAAATGGCATAATCAACTAAAATATTTGCTTAATTTGATTTTAAATGCCGATTATTCCTGCGGGACCGATTGAATTATTTTTAATGCAACTTTTTAGAGATTATGCGTTTGTAGATTGCTGGCTATAGCTTGTAGTGAGTTGTATAGTTTTCGAACAACTCGAAATGAAGGGGTCATTGATTTTTAATTAAAAAGTGTATTGAATAATAATTAAATGTTAGTTAGATTTTTATATCTGTGGGAAAATTTGTTGATGGCGATTTAATATGAAAAACATAAAACTATGAAATTGTAGAATTAGTAGCGGTTTGAATTGAAAATTTAAACTATTAAACATCAAGAGAATGTTGATTAGAAACAAGTTGTTTTAGTGCAGAACTGTCATGAAAACATAAGTCGTATACGCTTAGTCCCCAATGTACATATTTTTAATATCGAAACTTAGTGGATCGGTGAGACGAGAGATTATAACTAAAAGAGCATTTTTTTGAGTGAAATGACGGTGATGATTGTTTTTGATTGTTCAACATTTAACATTTGCAGTGAACGGTACAGATTTTAAAAATTTAGGTATTAGCTGAACTGACATACTTTCTTCTGTTTTTTTTTTATGTGCTTAAACCATCTCTTTGTGCACAATTGACTGGAAGAAAATTTATTAAAAAAATATTGCGTATACGCCCAAGTGTACATTACTAATATTAATACTTTTTGGTAGTACCTACTATATAAAATTTCAAAAACACTGCTTTTAAAAATATTTCATGCTTGTTTTTATGTTAAAAAATTTTGGGTTTTAAGGATCCAAGGTTGTTTTTTATAAAGGTGCGAACTCAAGGGGATTTTAGTTAATTTTTGATGCCGAAGATACAGAGATGTTTCAAAGGTACACATTTAAATTCCTGAATGGTTTTGTGACTGGGAAAGACAAAGTGTAGTATAGCATTCCATATTCTCGTAGTACGGCTGAAGAACAAATCAGAATTTCGGTACTTGATAGTATGACCGAAGTTAGGTTCGAGGGTAAAGTGATGGGTATTTCTTGAAGTGCGAGTATTGAGATGATGAATGCAGGTATCTATTTCGCTAGAACATTTTCCATGAATTCTTATTTACTTACTTAAGGTGGCACTACAGTCCGGGTGGACCTGGGCCTCAACCAACTTAGATCTCCAACCAGCTCGGTCCCTAACTTATCTATCTTTACAAGGGTCCAGGCCTTAGCGCCATTAAAGAGAACCGGGATGATAAGTGTCTCATAGATGGTGATTTTAGATGCTTGAGAGAGGACTTTACTACTTAATTGCCTTCTAAGTCCAAATAAGCTGCGATTTGCAAGATCAATTCTTCGTTTGATTTCAGCGCTGGTATCGTTGTCTGAATTTATAGCGGTGCCTAGATATACAAAGTTCTTAATTACCTTAAAGTAATAGCTGTCCATGGTGATGTTTTGTGCAAGACGTCATCGTTTAATGTCCTTTTTTGATGACAACATATACTTGGTATTGCCCTCGATGATCACTTAATCCATCTTCACCGCGTCATTCACGCTTTGCTCTTCCAATTGTGTCAATATCATCGGGCGGCGTATCAAAGTAATTGCATGGACCTTTGGAAGATTGTGCCTTAAGTTTTGACGTTTGAGTCTTGCCCAATTATTTCCAAAATGATGTTGAAGAAGTCGCATGACAGTACATCGCCTTGTTTAAAACCTTTTTTGGTATCAAATGCACGGTGAGATCTTTTCCTACCTTTATAGAGCAGTGTGTATTTTTTATCGAAACGGATAAGTTTGACACGGTCATAGTCATATGCGGCTTTAACATCAAAAAAGAGATGGTGGGTATCGATTTGAAGTTCCTGGATTTTTTTTTCAAGATCTGCCGCAAAGTGAATATATATTTTTCCATGAATATAACGGTACAAAAGGGGTGCAAGAATATTTATGACGGTTTTAACCGACGTTACTGATTCAATGATGATGTAATCGGCAATCAATTTGATTGGTCTTCGTTCAATACTTTCCAAGAGATTTAAGTCAGTTTCAGGGGCACATCGGATTCGAAATAAAATGTTAGCATTCCCGTTTAATTTATTTTGTAAAAGGATCAATGAAATTATCGCTTATGACAAACTCATAACATTTTGACTAAAACTTAAAATATATATTTTGTGATTTCAGATAATTGTTGGTAATTGTGTCTGAATGACACAGTGATTGCAATAAGTTTTTGTGTGAGAGAACGTTGTCCTTGATCAAGTCGAGTAAAAATTTACAGCAGTTCTTATTACCAATTTTGGATTTTCTCAACTTTATGAACAAAATGATAAAATTGACCGTTTATCATTTGATTTTCCATTAGAATTTTGTTTGTTTCTGCATTGAATATAATACTTTTTGAACTATGTCCCGTATAAACTATTTTTTGGCAGAATTTTCCATCATCATCAGAAAGTACAGAAATAATTACTTTTTAATTTTGAACAAAATTTATTTCAAATTAATACAAAAATTTTTCAAATCTGTGATAAGTTTCCCAAATGATACTTTAAAAACTTTAACCAGATAAATTGAAGAAAATCAATTTACAACTTGACTTTCACTTTTGAGATAGACATAAACTCTTGAATTGACCAACAAAGGAATATTGGAAATAGGGATTATAAATTTGAAAGATTTGAGAAAACTGTAAGACACTTATTTTCTTTACAATAAATCAAATTATATTTTTAGATGTAGTTTTAAGATGTTGCCATTACAAACCGTGGCCATTAGTATCCGTGGTATGAAGGTTAGTGCGTTGGACTGTCATGTGAGAGGTCTTGGGTTCGATCTCTGCCTGTGCCACCAAAAGTTTTTTTCACGGGTGCTGCCTCTTGCGAGGAATTGACAAATTCTACAAGAGTAATTATAGTCATGAAAAAGTGTTTTCCCAGTTCGGATTCGGCATATAAACTGTAGGTCCACTCCATGCCTTAAAACATTACTCGTACACAGGAATGGCTGAGAGTTGCAGATTGTTGCGCCACCTAATTTATTTATTTACATTACAAAACCAGTCAAAAAATGAAAGTAAACAAATTTGTAACGTACAAAAAATCACATTAGTCAAGTGCTGTCCATTTTTGTCAAAACACTACTGCAGACGTTTATGAGAAGTTCTGCATACTCCTCTTAACCATTTGACGTCAAACTGCGCGAATGTCTTGGGTTATTGTTTGTTTTAAGGTTTCGAATGTAGTTGGTGGGCTTATGTATATGTATATGTATATAGCTTATGTATTTTATAGCTTCATAAAAAGTAATCACATGGTGATAAATCCGGTGATCGAGTGGGCCATTCCACATCTCCTCGCAATGAAATCAGACGTCCAGGAAATGTTTTTCTTGAAAAAACCATTGTTGCTCTTGATGTATGTCAAGTCTTGTTGAAACCATTCAGTATTCAAGTTGATAAATCGTCTTCTCGATTCCGGCAATTAAAAAATCACGCAGTATGTAACGATCTGTGTTGTCAAACCAAACAGTGATCTTGGTACTTTGGAAAGGTCGTTCATGAAGGTCTTGTGGGTTCTTAGAGGCCCAATAATGGAACCACCGCTGATAAACGAAAATAGGCTTCGCCGTTCATTATTACAACATTGTCATCCGTCAAGATTTCCAACATTGCTTCTGCAAACCTCATGGGTCTGCCGAAGTCGTTACGCTGCAATGATTTCGGAATCGTTTCTGTGTTTCAATGACCGAACGGCCCATTTTAATGAATGTGCTGAAACAAACACACGAAACGCAATGGACCGCTGCTCCATGGTTACTGAAATGAATCCTAGCAACGAGTCGACAATACCCATACTCAAAACAATACGGTTTCCCCCAACTCGCTTGACGCCCTATTCAATTCTTCCATACCTGGCTGCTGGACCCTGTATAATTTTTGTAGCATGTTTGTAGGTTTTTATTTTATGTACAGGAGTTTTCCTACAAACTTGACCAAACTTCGAAATCGTTATTCATCGTATTTAAAAAATATAAATTTGAAAAAAATATCAGTTCTTGTTCGTAGAACATTTGAGCTGACAAATATTTTGTTCAGCTTTTTTGATTAATAACGGAAAGTGATTATTGATTTTTTTTTTAAATTCCTAGGCATTATGTATGAAGTCATAATATATGTAAAACATACATTGATTTAAAGTTGATATCTATGCTGGTTTTTGAGATATGGAGAAGGAAAAAATGTATTTCGAATGGGAGAGACTGACATCTTTTAATGTTTACGAGACCGAGAATATCAAAATTCTTCAAATTAAACAAATTAACCAAACAAGTAGTTCATTCCAAGATTAGTTAACTTACATTTATTTAGAGGATTGTCAATCGCCCTTGAAATTTTTTAAAAAATAATCAGTCACTATGCTAATAGCACTGAACTGACATAAGTATAACCAGACAGAATACCTTTACTCCAAAATTGTACAACAGTCACACTAATAAGAAGGTTCTTAATGTATTAAAACCTTTAAAAGACCCCTACACCTACATGGAGCTTATATTTATTCACAGAACTTCTAACATAAGTACATCATTGGGTTATCAAAGTCACTCTCTATTAATAAATCCTCTTTAACCAAAAATAAATATAAAATTCACTTAAATCGCACCTACTTAAAAATTCAGAGAAACAACTTAATTCAAGGTTAACAAAAATGCATTAATTTCAATAATAATTCATTTCAAGTTCATGTTTGCATTGTGTTTTATATGAACTTCTTTTGAGAAACGAAAATCGAAAAGGTATGTCAGCTTAATTAAAAAACCCATGATTTCTTACAAAGTGATTTATGTCTTTCCTTGAGCTTGAAAAGGAACATAAATAAAATGCATCAGGTACTATAAAATTTAACCCACTCACGCGATCAATTTATGTGACATTCTTCAAAAGCTTAAGCAGCACCCATCTCTATTTTGTCTTCTCTTTTTTTCCTTCACATAATAAGTCTTCTTAAAGTAAAGAACTTCAACATTAATTTAATCTCATCTCGTTAAGAGTCCTGCACTCTGACACCAACTGAACGAAAGGATTTAATCGTCACTGAGCTGCCACCTTTTTGTTGTCTATCAAAAGAGCTAACTTGACACTCGTTTGCGGAGAGATTAACTACGGCCTTCACGTGTAGCCATCTTTTTATGTCCACAAAGATGTGAATGTCCTTAAGCTATTAAGCACTTCAGCTTCAGCTTCAGATGAGGAGAAGCGCGTTGCGTCGTGGTTTTTTTCGTCATAGTTTTCATAATGATGATGATGGTTTACATCATCACCGCATAGCTAAACCACCATAGCCGTGCAAGAGAGCCACTGACGTGAACGCATCATCAAACAGCCTTAATGTCTACACCCGCGGGCCGGCCGTGCTGACTCATACGGATAGTAAAATAAACAACGCCAAGCCACTGCACATAACAACGCTGCATATTGGCCGTAATGCGCGCACTCACGGATGTACGAATGTGCTCATTATATGGCCATTAGTATGGAGAATAGACTTCGCGATTACCCACAGGGGAGTATTCACGCACGCTTACTTTTTTGTTTTGCTTTTTTTTCTTCTACATTCTCAGGTCTAACGAATGATGTAAGACTTTCTTGCGGAGTAATAGACGTGATGCGCACATGCACACGCGCTTTTGCGAATTAATTTCGAATCAATAGAATCGAACGGACGCTAAGAAGACGCTACGAAGACGCTATACGACGGCGGACGCGGTTAGACGTGAACGTGTTTCCTCTTCTAAGGTAGCTGGAGTTTCTTAGCTTGGTCGAAACTAACAACTCACGAAGGTTTAGGCCCCCTCATCCGTGCTTAAAGACCCTCTATGTTCATATCCTCCTCGTTGACCAATCCAACCGACACGACAGTGACGACCAAAGCGACGCGACGCGAAGTCGACGTACGTCATCGTCCCTAAAGACACAAGCTATAACTCATTGTCTGACCAAGAAGCGACGATCGAGCACATCGGATGGACTGGACACATGCGGAAGCAGCTTGTGCGTGCGATAGGACTAATTACATTCGAAAAGGAACGCTTCCCAGGAATGCGGATTACGGACGCTGCTGCTGTTGCTCAACGCAGCTCATTATTATGACGTTGACCCCAATTGACAAGTGGTGATTGTGCCAAAACAATCATCGTGGATTTACGCGATGAATAATTAATCGTGTGACAGCTTTGGGTGCTACTTCTGCTTCCTTATAAATTTTATTCTTTTCATAAGTCAAACTAATTAATTACAATATATGTAGCTACAAAATTGATTGCACGTATTATTATTAAGCATGGTGTTGGACACAATAAGGTTGATTGCTTCTGGAACACGCAGCAGCAGCAGAAGCAGTGGAAGGAGACATTCAATGTATTCAAACTGCCAATATAAATGTACTCTTTTACATATATTTATGTATATTTTGTTTGCTTAAGCTGACAGTGGCGATACGTTAACACTGTAATTAATATTTTTATAAATGTTTTCGAACTTTATTTTTATTATTGTTATGTAGCCCTTTTGTTTACACTTCCTGAAAGTTTTGTATTTTTTTCTTTTATTATTTTTGAAAAATTGTATTAATTTGAGAATGGCGGATTATCATGAATTGTTATTAATGAACTCAAGTCGTTGAACTTATGTAAGAAATTACTTAAGTTGCTATGCACGCTTTTAAAGAGAAAACGACCACGTTTATAAACAATATTTTATAAAATTATTTAAAAAAAAAGTACTTTCCGTCGTCGTATCAATGTTCGATTAAATATATGCACAGGGTGGGCAATCTAGAAATTTCTTTTTAAACCATAGGTTATTTTGACACTGACAATTGTTTTCCGCTTTTAACATTGAAAGGCTTATTTACTAAGTGAGTTCAGTGCAGCGTGTTTTAAAAAGAAGTTAAAGCAGAAATGTGACACCCGCCACGCTTACTGTATGCAAGGTTTTGCTTAAAGTTTGGAAATTGGTCTACTAGTTTGCTACACTCATGATCATGATCTAATGAATGTACTTGAATTATCCGCTTACAGGGTCAAAATGACTCAGGAATTGGCGGCACAAGACCATTTGCTTCATTTTCATTTCGCAGTTTAGGCCTTAGAACATCTTGAATTCGAAAACGATCTTAGGCGAAAAATCATATTTTCTGTCGAGGGGCATTCTTCTCATTTCGCAATTCTTAATCAAACAAAATTGTCACATCTGGGGCTTAGAAATCCCCCAGGTTAGTGTAGAGAAATTAATGTATCCACTCAGGCAGATTGTGGAGTAGTGGCAACATTGGTACATTTTTCTTATTTGGAAATAAGGCATAGATTGACGTTTTGGTCAACGTTGGGTATAAAAGAGCCTTGTTTTTATTTATTTAATTTGTAATTTATCAAATAAAGCATACATTTCTTTCACAGGCTATACAAATCATTTAATAATTAAGTTTAACCACCAACAGTTAAAATAGATGAAATATTTTTCTTAAAACAATTTCTAATTAAAAACATATTAAATTCAAGGATGCACCGAACGAAGTTTGTCTGCCTTAAACAGTGTGTTAATGGTTCAATTTTTCCATAATTACCCCTGTGAAAAAGGACAAAGATAAGACAACAAGACCGAAAATCTCGCCCAGGTAGATTATTGAAAGCAAAGAAGGACAATTAATTTTATTTAGATCTCTGAGAAGCATTGCTTCAAAATATAACCTTCGAAGCTCCAAACATTGGATGCCTAATAACAAAAATCACAAAAATACTCGTAGATCTCCAAGCAATATACTATTTCTTAAAAAAATTTAGGAATTGCTGATATTTTTCTAAAAGGTAGAAATTATTTGCTTTACTTCTTGACTCCGGCTTAAAAAACGGAGCCAAGGAAGAATTTTTCCAATTCTACAAGAAATTACTTTACCAAAGAAAGCGGCTTAAATAAATTCACGGGGAAGTGCCAGATCGTCTTTAACACAATGGGGGCAATGCCATAGAAACCTGGTAGCTTCATTCAATTTATTTTGTTCGATTTCGAGTTCAGTTAGGCTTACCTTCAAGTCCTCAATATTAATTAGGTCAGGGAAAGCTTCAATGTTAGATTAGTTACTTAAACATGATAAATTATACACTAAGCGAAAAAAAGAAAGCCAATAGACTACAAATTTGTAAGGGTTTGCTTGATGTCTAACCTTAATGAAATAAGGAAAACCAGTTGAACAGCATTAGTAGTACCCGTGGCATGATGGTTAGTGCGTTGGACTGTCATGCGAGAGGTCTTGGGTTCAATCCCTACCTGTGCCACCTTAATTAAAAAAAAAGAAGAGTTTTCACGGGTACTGCCTCTTGCGAGGAACTGACAAATTCTCCAAGAGTAATTCTTGTCATGAAAAAGTGCTTTCTCAAAATTAGCCGTTCGGATTCGGCATATAAATTGTAGGTCCCCTCCATCCCTGACAACATTACTCGCACACAGGAATGGTTGAGAGTTGTAAGTCACTAGGCCCTGGTTCTCTACGGACTGTTGCGCCACCTAATTTATTTATTTTTTAGTTGAACAGCATTGTTTGTTTGAAAATAACAATGCTCAACAAAATTACGCTTTTGGCTGTCACACAAACAAAACAATACATTTTTAGTGCTGATTTTGAATCGAAACTTTGATTTCAACTATTTGCTCAAGTTTTTAAAATACCCGTTATCAATATTAATTTTATATTTTGCAATGTATTTCAAGAACTGTATATAATAGAATTGTTTAGGTAAAAGATTCGTTACAAGAACAAAACTAACTTTCAAACCGTTTTGCCTTTTTCTGATGAAAGTCGTTTTAGCATAAATGGTTTAGCGTTTCTTTTAGATTTTTTTTAAGACAGGTAAAATCTAACAACTTATGAAGATTTTTCGGATATTTTATGTAATAATATAAATATTTTAACTGAAGATTGAAGAAAAAGATTAAAGATTTGGACAACTATCACGGATTTTATTGAAAAAAAATTTACTTCATAAATTTAGATAACCTCAAAAAGCTAAATAAAAAGTAATTTCTCAAAAAACTGACATGGAACATTAATTTTGAAGTCGGATTTGAATTAATATCAGTAAAAAAAACCTTGTTTACTAGTGTAATTGGACTGACAAATATGTTTGTCATGTTCAGTCGTTGGAAAGTTCAGATCACTTTTTTAGTGCTACGAGCTGTCCCAGTCAAAATGGAGAAATTTTTCTGAAATCAAACATTATATTTAAGATTTTTTCCCTAAGATCGGCCTTATTTAAGAGGTATTTCAATTAAGTAATCACACATACCTGCAGTCAACTTTCATTGCCTTCATCACATCCGTTTGATGTCGACCAAATTATAATTAAGGTATCATTAAATAGTTGCAAGGAGATTTTCATATTTTTAAGCTACATACCACCCAAAAGATCGTTAGAATTATATGAGGCACACATAAATAATTGTATTTTTTATCTTACTAAACTAAAAAACGATCAACATGTTATAATTCTTGGTGATTTTAATTTGCCTAATCTTTGTTGGATTTATGATTCAGATGATCTTAATCTTATTCCATATAATATAAGCCTTGAAAATGAATGTTTAGTTGTTAATTCTTTTACCTCTTTTGATTTAGTTCAAATTAATAAGTATAAAAACAGTCCTTTTTCCTATTTTTCAAATTCAATTACTTTTGAATTCAATATTATTAACTTTTTTAAACCAAATCAAGATCGAATTAAATATAATTTTTCGGAAGCTGATTTCAATAGCTTTTCGAGTTATATTAACAATTTTTCGTTGCCACCAGACACGATCGAATGTCAAAATTTATCAGAATACTATAACGATTTCTTAAACTACCTGAAGGAGGGTATAGATCTATACGTGCCTAAAATTAAATGTTTCACCACATCTAAACCTCCTTGGTATAAAAGACAGCTTATTAATTTAAATAATAAAACAAAAATAAAGCATACAAACTTTCACAAAAATCTCCATGTAATTCCAATCTGCGTACAAATTACTTAAATTTGGAAAAGAATTTTAACGTTCTTAATAAATTCCTATATAAGAATTATATCAATGAAATTGAATCTAAACTTAGTAAATCCAAAAGCAAATATTTCTGGACCTTTATAAAAAATAAAAGAAAATCTAATGGAATACCAAAATGTATGCAGTATTCAGGATCGACTTTAAATAATCTGACTGACATTTTTAATGCTTTCTCTGAGTTTTTTTAAATCGAATTATATCAATTCAAATGATAACTTAATTTTTTCCGATGAACAGTCCTTTAGCAATATAAACATAGGACACTAAAGTATAATTTTACCAGAAGTACAGAATGCATTAAATGAGTTAAACGAAGATAATAATGTTGGCCCTGATGGAATTCCCCCTATTCTTTTAAAAAAGTGTGCTTCTGCTTGTTGCAAAACTATCGCCCTATTAGTAAACTATGTGTGATACCGAAGTTATTTGAAAAGATAATTTGCGGAAAACTAAAATTTTTACTTAAAGAAATAATATCTCCCTTTTAACACGGTTTTGTTTTTGGTAGATCCACTTCTACGAACTTAGCTATTTTTACTAATTATGTAGTGCATGAAATGGAGAAGGGTCACCAAATGGATGTTATTTACACAGATTTCGCTAAGGCATTTGACAGGGTGCATCACCATATTCTATTGAAAAAACTTAAAACAATCGGGTTTCATTCTAATATGCTTCACTGGTTAAAAACCTACTTAACAAATCGTTGTCAATATGTACATATTGATTCAAATCTATCAAATCCTATAATTGTTTCATCAGGAGTTCTCCAGGGAAGCCATTTAGGTCCGATCTTATTCCTCGTTTTCATTAATGACTTACCTAATGTACTTCAAAACTCAATGTGTCTCCTCTTTGCAGATGATCTGAAATTTTTTAGACGTATAAAAAGTACAAGCGATTCCGATCTTTTGCAAAATGAAATCAATTTTCGATTAACTACAATTATAATATTGGAAATCATACACTTGAAAAAGTTTTTACAAAAAAGATCTTGGTGTTATTTTTGACCATAAATTGAACTTTCGCAAAAATATCGAATTTTTAGTTAACAAAGCGAATTCCATGCTGAGACCAATATGTACCTAGGTGTATGGTTTTATGACTAAGCAACTTTAAAAATATGTTTTTCAGCATTAGAATACTCAAAAAAAAAGCTGTTGGCTTGAATTTTTGCTTAGAGATTAGTTAGTTACTATTTGAAATAATTTTTTGTTAAATACAATATTTATTACGATCTTCCTCTGAAAAAATCCTTTGCTAAATTGGGTCTAATTTGCTTACAAGATTACATTAATTAGATTTAGTTTAAGTCTAATGTTCCTCTTAAATTCTTTGAGATCAAAATCCTTTGTTTATGTAACGTTGATGTTATACAAAATTTTGTCAACAGAATCTTTTCACATATGTATGTATATTTTCAAACAAAAGTTTATTGCAAGTCACAAGAAGTTTGTTTTGTTGCTTTATCTACAGACAGGTGTGCAAAAGGTAATAATAATTAGTTCGGACACTTCTTGCGAAACATAAACTTGTTCCCCATAAATAATATAACTTAATCTTTGGATTTGGATAACCTTAAAAAAAAAAACCAGAACTATAAAATAGTTAAAAGAAATATGCATACAACCATTTTCATTCATTAACTAAAAAAAAACACTTCTTTTTGTATTCACAAAGCCAATTAAACAGCCTTGATATCACTATTTAATTTATGACTTAAAAGCTATAAATCTATATTTTTATTAGTGCACTTATTTTGTTCGTCTTTTTGTTTGTATTATAAACTGAAATGGACGTTTTTCTTAGTATCAATTTCTGAAATAATTACAACAATAATTTCCCACATTTATTTCCAGATTCAACTGACAAGGACAGCAATGTAGAATCTAATAGAAAATGTAATGACGAGTGCAATAATGATAAGACCATGACAAGCAGTGCAATTAATACACCATCAATGCAATCACCATCATTGTCCTCAACACCATTTCCTTCGTCTTCATCGTCGTTGTTGTCCTCATCAACAACATCAACACCTCTTGCAACAGCAACAACCAAAGCAACATCAAAAACATCACAAGTAAAAGAAAAATCAACATCGCAGCATCCAACCACAGCAGCAACAAAAACAACAACAACAATAAGAACAACATCACCATCATCGTCACCATCATCATCTAAAGGACATGAAGTATTAACCAGGCTTGGTGATAAATTTGGATTTCAAGCGACAGCTTCTGGCGGCAGTGGCAGTGGCAGCCTCAGCGGTAGTAGTGGAGGATTTATTGGCAACGCCATCACCAGTTCAAATAGTACGACGAGTAGTAGCGGTAGCTGCTGTTCTTCGTCCAAGCCAACGATAGTGGCGGCGACACCGAGAATAGGCTCGGTATCGATAGCTGTTTGTAATGGAGCAATCGTCAATCGTGATACTTTAACCAATATGACCCGAAATATGAACCTCAGCGCCAAGGATCGAATGTGTCTATCACAGGAAAAAGATTCGATGGTAAAATGTGATAAGAATTCTTCCTCATACTTCCCATCTTCGTTTTCGTCTTCGTCGTCATCCTCGTCTACATCGTCTTCGACTTCGACGTTGTCAGTAGCGTCAAGCACCACCAATGACAAAAGTAAGCTGAATTTTATTACACTGGACGAATTGAATGACTCAGAGGAGGATCCGTATAACGTATTGCAGGAGTATTTGGAGCGTGTGAAGGTAAGTTTAATGTTTTTTATGTTAAAAAATAAAGTTAATTAGACACAAGACATACATAACTTATGCATGAAATAAGAAGGGAGAAGTAAGATACGTGTATGAGCCGACAAAAGCCATGCTTCTGCCCTTCCTGAAAAATTGCTAGATTGATCGTATTTCATAGGTTATTAAGGAGATGACAAACATTCTTTTCAACATTTCTAGTGGTGTCATTAGAGAGCTTTTTATATATAGAAGCTTCTAAGCCATAAGCAGTACCCTTGGAAAGGGAAATGGGTTGAGTTTGATTTCAGAAATTAGAGCTGGTTCAACTTTGTTCCCTTAGAAAAATTAAAGTAAACAAACATGGTTGTCACTTTACGTTAGATTCAACTTAACAAGACGTCTTAAAACTTTGTATACAAATATAAAATTGAGTAATAAAGACCTTACCTAGATCTTACTAACCACGAAATTTTAAGAGTTTACTTAGATATTTTTAAGGCTAGAAATAAATATATGTCAAGAATAAAGAAATGCGATAAGACGAATTGTTGAGACTTTCCTCACTATTCAAAACGCATCCTCATGTTACGCGCCACACGCTGCATTTAACTTGCTTCAATTGCGCTAATTTCTAGACAAATGTTTTCTTTTAGGTTCACTAGAGTTCGGGGATTGTTGCTGTAAACTCTCTCTTTGAAGTAGCCCCATATAAAAAAAATCCATTGGGGTTATGTCGGGGGACCTCGGTAGCCATGGCGTGTCCCAAAGCGACTGATAAGTTTTTGAGGGAAAGCTTCACGAAGCAAATTCATCGAATCTCTAGCCGTGTGTGAGGTCGCACCATCTCGTTGGAAACACGCATGCGATAAAAACGATGATTGAGCTTACAGGTTCGGCAAAACGATATCCATTATTATGCTTCTGTAATTGTCACTATTAACATTTGTCGCCTGGCCCCGAGCATTCTCGAAAAAATTGGCCCAATTATCCCATCCATGGATAAGGCGCACCAAACCATTACCCTGTGGCAATCCAATGGATTTTGGTGTTTCAGTCTAGGATTATGGGTTCTTGAAGCACAGTAATTGTGGTTTTGTTTATTAACGTGCCCGTTTAAATGAAAATTAGACTCGTCGCTCCAAAAAATGTGATTCACAGTACGAAAACGCTCCAACATTTTCTCACCACATCGAGACAAAACTCTCTTTAACCACTTCAATATTTTCGGAAGTCCTTGAAGATCGACTCCTCGAACCTCTGCACCCACTTTGGACTCGCAGTTACGTAAGAATCGTTACTCTTGAAAAATGCCTACATAGTGAACGCGTGATACTCACTTGACCACTGCGCCATCTTGACTGAGAAATCGGCACGATCACTGATTCCCCCCACACCTTTTATTACTTTTTGAAATAATTACATTTAAAAACATAAATCAGTAGTACCAGTGCCGTGATGGTGCGTAGGACTGTCATGCCAGAGGTTTTGAGTTCAATCCCTGCCTCTGCCATCTAAAGTTCTTTTCACGGGTACTGCCTCTTGGGAGGAATTGACAAATCCTCCAAGAGTATATCTTGTCATAAAAAGTGTTTTCTCGAATAAGCCGTTCGGATTCGGCTTTAAACTGTAGGTCTCATCCATCCCTGATAACATTACTCGCACATAGGATGGGTTGAGAGTTGTAAATCACTAGGCCCTCGTTCTCAAAGGACTGTTCCGCCACATAATTTATTTATTTTATAAAAACATACATCTGCCACCAGACACCCTGTATAAAGTGTGTTCTCCTAGCTGCATGAGACCTTTTGATATTTCTGTTTAGTACGGTTTTGTAATTCATCATAATTCATTTAACGCCTGATCAACACTTGCCCAAATTGTGGAAATTTAATTTGAAAACAAGAAAAAATCCATTCGTAATGTTTCATAGAGCACTTCGTCCTCAGAATTCTGTATTGGTTGGTGATGAAACTCATTTCTCAGGAAGCGAAGACAATCCTAAAGTCATGAAGAAATCACCATTACATAAGTTTAAATTAACTGTTTGGTTTGAAAGCTGTGGCATAATCGGTCCGTACTAACTTCCCATAGGAGCCATTGTAATTTGTCCGTTTTTTTTTTTCATTCAAAATTTTGAAATTTCTGGACGTCCGTCCCAAGAATCTAAATCAAAGGTTTTTAGAAAAATAACGCTGTGGGCGTGAGTGCGTAACTGTTTAAGTCGGCCCTATCCAAAAAACCGTCGTTATCTTGACTAAATAAATTTTGCTTAGCAGATAACAACACCAAAATATGCACAGTACATTAAAAGAAATCGATTAACGGTTTTTATAAATCAAAAAAACTGTAAAATTTTTGACACCTTGAGTATTTTTAAAACAAGAAATAATATCACCTACTCTTAAAATAATATCGTTTTTGACATCTGGTAAACAATTGACGTAACAGCATTCTTACAAAAACTAAAACCCTAAGAAAAAATACTATTTAAAGTTGGTAAACATTGGTATTAAAGTCGAATATGTAAGCAACAATGAAAAATATTGGCTTCAAATTAATTTTAACTTGTTAAACACAGTTTGATATTTGGTTATTTCGGTAATATGACGGTATCATTGTTATACGTGGCAACAGAACCACTTTTCCTTTAAACTTTCCAGTTAAAATGGTTCCCTTAAGGATATTTCCGGTGATCATTTTGATGACCAAACGTGAACCGTTGCATAATTGAGGTGGATTCAAATTACACAGGAGAATAATAGGTGAACCAATCTTTAATCGAAGATTTTGTGGTGGCATTTCGGGCATATTCCAGTCTAAGTAACATGTGGTCGGGTATGCTAACACCAAAATTGAAAAAGTAAAATTCACTGTATTTCGTTTACTACAAAATAAATTTAACCTATACTTAAGCCGCAGCAACATGTGGTTATGCTATTAAATTGTAGCTTTTATGAAACGTTTGGAAGTTTGACAAAGCGCCAGTCAACATATGTTGCCATCTGTTAGAATCGTTTGGAGCTAACAGATAATTGTGACTGCCAAAAAATAGACTAATAGTTTGCAATAAAATAATATTGCGATCATGAATTGAAATTTAAGATATCCTATCTTTTAAGTTAGACCAAACTGCACACGGTGTACAAATTTGATTAAAATCGGTTAAGGAGTTTAGGAGTCCATCGCGGACAAATAACGTTACACCTAAATTATATATATAAAGATTATAAACAAAATAAGATTGGGATCACTCAGTTATTTCAAAATTTCAAGACAGGAATATTCAAAGCTTCTAGATTCCCCGTCATTGAATCATATTTCTAGGTTCTTTAAGAAGAAAAACATTCTAGTTCTGTTAAATTTTATTCTTTTTGCATTTAATTCAAGACCTTATTTTTAACAGAGTATTTAAATACATGAATATTGAAGAATACTGCTCCAATTTGTATTCTATTCTTTAAATTGTGCTTGTATAAATTATAAGAAAGACATAATAGCCTTTAATCTGACTATATTATTAATTTCAGGAGCAACTTATCAACTTATTTATATATTATAACTTATACATATGTATACATTTCTGAACTAAATTTACAAAAGTTATATAAAGACACAGTACAACCTACTTTTTAGTTACTCAATTGCCAACCCATTGGCATATTTTAAATAATGACACCAATTGTCTTTCTACTGATAAATGGTACTCAATATTTCAAAAAAATTCATATTTACTCCTTCATTTCAAAAAATAAAAAGACTAAAATTATCGCCATCAACAAAACACCAAAGCCTCTTTACCGCCTTAATGTATATCCGAACCATGCTACATACCTTTGCCTCTTTATAATCTTATAAAATGTTCACACCATTGTCATCAATATCACAATGCTTTAGTTTGTTTTCGTCTGATACCACCTCCTTTATAGACTATACATAGCCCAGCATAATAATTTCCCATTTTGATTGATTGATAAAATACAAAATATTATTCCTTCACTTTCATCTGTGGGTAAAAGGCAAAGCCCACTATATATTTTATGGCTCTGCATATAATCCCTCTTCATCTTCAATCACAAACAACCAAACTTAAACCAAAAATCCATCCATCCCTCTAGACTCACAGTCATATAGTGATTCATGAATTTAAATAACGAACAATCATAATAATAAATTATATTGACTCCTACCATTGTCATTATTATTGTTGCAATTTTTCCAATTTTTTATTGTCGCAAGCATTGAAAACCATTGAAGCCAACAAATATACTGCGGGTAGTGTGATAATAGAGTTGCCATCGGATTTTATAATTAAAATAAATTTTGGGTTATGAAATATTAGGTCAGTATTTATGACGTAGACAATTTTCTTGTAATAGAATTTCGCTCTATTCAGTCAACCTTGAGAACAAACTTTCAAAATCTTGTTTTAAAATGACATTCATTCGGTTTTGTAATCGTATGTTTTTGTAAAAATTCTTTCAGAACTTTTTCCCAAATATTTTAGTAAAAATTTTCACTCACTCTAAAAATTTAAATCGTTTTTCTTCAACTTTTGGTTGATTGGATTCCGATAGAAAAAGTCTGATGGTAACCTCGTTTGGGGAATTTATTATATTTTATTTTTATGAATGAACTTATGACAAGATAAATAATGTTCATTGATCACAGTTAAGTCTTTAGTAACAAATGAAAATAAAATAAAATCGTAATAAAAGGGAAAACGGTAATCAACACCAACGACCACAATACGAATATATATTTTTATAGACCAGGTATTAAACTCTATAAAGATACAGTTTAAAGTAATTGAAACTTTGTCAAATGGAAATATCTTTGGATAGAGGTAAAGGCGCGGTAGAGGTTTCGCGCATTATAGTAGGAGGCTCGGTTAAAGTCGTTTTATTCCTATATTCAATATACATACCTACATATGTATGCATATTTGAATACCTCCATCAGTGATGAATTGCGGTAGATATAAGTAGTTTATTGTGGTTATGAAAATTATTCATATAATTAGATACTAAATAGCTTTTTACTTCTGAGTGAAATAGCAGCTAATTAAGATAATTTGTATACGAGTACAAATAACAATATGTATGTAAATTGATCTCAAGTTCATTGACACTATAACATTCAAGACATTTATATGAACTCCACCCCACCGCATACGGAAAATGACATTGTTTTAAACCACTAAGATTTAATAGCTATAGGCTTTTTGTGGGAAGAGTATTAGCCATACCACAACAATTATGCTGCTAAAGCTATGTTCGAGTTTTAATATCCCACAAAGTATTTATCATATAGGATTTAAGTTTCTTGTAAGAATTCTAAAGGGTAGTTTAGGAAACTAGGCAGTAAGAACTTTTTCAAATTTAATAGATACAAAAAGAGTCTGGGATACGAACCACACTGATATACTTCCCATTTTTGCCTGTGTGTGGATATTTCTTAAAGTTCTTCAACATATTAATAACAACACTTTGTGTAAAAAACAAAAAACTTGTAGTCAGTATCTTTTCTTGTTTTTAAACTACTTGAATCGAAAACCATTATTTTATCAGGTTTTAGTTGGTTTTGTAGGTTTTCGTTTTTCCATAATCCCACGATATTTTAGTCGAAAACAAATTTAAAAGTATTTTTAGTATTTTTTGAAGGTTTCATTTAAAGCTACTGTTAATTATTACAATTTAATTGAAGTCGCTAGTTTTATTGGTTCGAGATATATTTAGGGTCAAACAAATTTTTATAAAATTCGTTTTTCAATCTTTTGGTGTTATTATCTGTTAAACTAAATTTATTTGAAGTGGATATCTATGGCGGTTCTTGATATACAGCCAAAGGAAAATGAATCTCGAGCATACGGACGCATCAACGTACGTGCGCACGCTCACAAAGACATCTCTTTGAAATCCTTTGATTTAGATACTACAGACTTTGAAACTTCGAGAAATGGCAAAATTTTCGATTCGACAAATCGCATCGATGACAATAACTTTATATGGGAAGTTAAAAATATAAAATCATAGTTGCACCAACATCATTTTGAAATATGTATGGATCAACTGACTGACTCACACCGCCCGCCATCGACAGTCCAAAAGCCGTACCAAAAATAATACGTTGAAAATGAAGGGACAACAATAATTTTTGAATTTTCCAAACCCAAATTTGCACCTCATCATTCATCAAAAACCATATCAGGATGAACACGACGTTGCTGGTAATCGAGCAGCTTCAGCTCTTATGCCAAATAAACAGTAAAAGCGTTGAGACCTTAATTTCTATGCAAAATACGGTGTTGTGTCGTTTATGGAATGCCTTTTTACACATATCGACGAATTGCAGGCTACAGCAGAAATATTCTCTATTGTTCTTGAGTAACGCATACTATTTTCATTCTTAAAATCACTAACTTTTCCAAACAAGGTGCCTCTAGAAGTTCCCATCAGTGCTTTATTTTTACGAACTGTGACTTCAAATGTTCACCATTACTGTAGTGAGTTTAAACAATTTGTTGATTAAAATGGCTTCGAAAATGACAACTGCCCAAATAATAGGATTCTTGATATTAAAACACTCAATGAAAAACCCTTTACAACTACATAATTGTTTTACAAAACAGCTTGTTTAAATTGAAAAGCAATCTTAAACACCTCTAGATACAAAGAATCATATCGCCTCAAATCTAGAATTTTAACATCCATCAAATATTTCTTTTATTAAACCCTTAGCTTTAAATATTCATTTCTTAATTCACATCATCCTGACCTTTGATGACATAAAAGTAAATACATTGAGTTAAGGTTATAACAGAAGTGTCCTTTCTCAGAGCATCACGTGCATTAGAGCAACCGAAAACCTATAAGTCTTCATAGATTTATACCAAAACAAATATTCTTTGGAATTACTTAATATTTTATATTGTCAAATATGCTGCTGAATATTTCGGGCTCGTTTTAGATCAATCATTATAAAAAATTAAATAAAAACCAAACATTTTTAGTATAGAGTTACCATTTAGGAAAGTGTTTTTATTTTCAATCACTGACATTTCGCTTTCGTTGTAAAACCTAATTATGAAATTCGCCAGATAAACTACATTACCCGTGTTTTGTTGGAAAATCTATCCATAGTATAGTAGGATTTTACACGAATAACAAAAACAATATCCATAGTATGAATAACACCGATAAAAGTTAGAGTAGAATCTTACTATGGATGGGTTTTTGACATTTATACGAGTCTCGAATGGATCTTATGTGATTTCGTTCTCAAATGTTGGTACGATTGATATTGCATTTGTATCTCGATGGCTGTGTTCGTTGAGTAGTTGTGCATTTGGAATGATGTGCGTTTTCCATTGGGGAAAAAATCAATCTATTACTGTTGATATTATTTAGTTTTGTTAGTGAAAATGGACTAACTGGGCTTATTTTGCAAGAGAAAACAATAGGAAAGATATTTCTGTTTTGCTATGTTTCCACCAAGGGTTTATCTCAGTTTAGATTAAATAAAATGCAAATGGTGTTTCGATGTTTCTTATGAAGTGCAAGTGAGATAGTTTGATTCGTGTTAAACAATGAAAAACTGAATAGTTCAGCACCATATAGGAATATGCTACCTACTCTATGTGCAATTTTTTTTTTTTTAATTTGATAAAAACAAAACTACATATATTTTTTGTACACAAACATGCAAATAAACAGACCATAACGCATTATCTGTAAAACCAACTCATCCACACAGGTTTTTCTTCACAAATATCCGATCCCCGACCAGAATCGAGCGAATCAAGCTCATTTCAACACGATTCAGGTATATAAAGAATTTAGGCGGGCTTCAAGCTCGCTTCAACACGACATGTTAATGTAGTATAGTCTACGAACAAACCCCCTTCTTGAAGTTTTTATTTTATGTCAAATTGTTTGGTTAAAACTTTGAAATCGACTTTCACATTACACAGACGTATTTTCTTGATTTTGATAGTCAACTATCAAAAATCAGCTTACACGATTTCATCCCTGGTCTGAATTTCGCTATTTTGTTTTGGAATTTTTTGATAAATTATTCTGGCAAATATTCAGTTTTATCAACTTTCAAATATAAAAACCGGATTACTGCGGATCGTTTTGTTGGCAATTTCTGACTTTACTATATATGGAATACGAAAAAAACGCACTTATTGTCTATTCTTAAGACTACCTTATCATTTCTGAACTTACCTATCGACGCTGTCAGTTTCTGAGACGTCTAAACGTCATATAATTTAACAAGCAATGAAAAAGAAAAACAGAGAAATAAAGTGAAATAATGTAAATTATTTATTTAATAATTTTAGAAATAAACAAAAGATGGATTCTATTGCATTTTTGTTTTGAATTTATGAAAAACATCTGCTAAGAGGATTAGATTGGAACAACGTTATATCGCCCAAGGCATCCAACAAATCTCAAATGTTCTGTGAGTTCTTGTTTCTTTGTTTTGTTGATTTCTAGGGACTGTAACTTTGCCTCTTTAGTGTGGTCATTAAGATGAATATCAAGGAATCTAAATTTAAGAATCCTAATAATCGATAGATACGTACATTAAAAATTTGTTTACATTTTCCTAACGTTTGAATTGAGATCTATTGCAGTTTTCATCAGTTCTCCACTATTTCTCTCAATTGTTCCCTATAAGTTGTCTGTAAACAAAAAAAGCTTTAAAAACAAATAAACATTCATTATAAAAAAACTTTTAACTAACAATAATGAACTTTCCATTTTTTGTTTTGTTTTAATTTAATTTAATTTTAAATTCACTTCATAATTATATGGAATGCGAAACGGTTGCAAGTCTAGATAAGTTAACAATGTGTCGGTGGTGCAGGGCATGTTACCGTAATTCGTTCAACTTTTATTCTACAGATTTTGTAATAGCAAAAGTTTGGAAATTAATTAAAACTGTCACTTTAGTTCATTCGCAAAATTCTGTAATAAGGGTGTACCATATACAAATCCATTCTTATTTCTCTAATGTGCCACATTACTTTATTAATTTTAAGGGCAGCCAGAGCACGCTTAATAGTATATCTATAAATTACACCCTTAAGCAAAAAATGTTTGAAGTGAAAGTGTGAGTTCGTCTGTCTGAATTTATTTAATCCAGAAACTTGATATGATAACTCTGTGATTAAAATGTGAATCCTGAATGAATTCTCTTTTCAATGAACCCCTAATTTCAATACGGTTATTTCTTTCTTGGCTTTACTGACTGTGAATGATTTTCAACTCTCATTTCACTTTTTTTTTCCACTCCAAATTGAATTCAATTTTCTCATAATATATTTTAATTAAAAGGCAATTCGATTCAATCATGTTGTCTTGCTGTCATGTTGTAAGAGCCGAGCGAGCGAGCGGCTTGATGATGTCCAAAAGCCCATCATGCATGTAATCCGCATTCGGTACGTTTAACGCTTATTATGTACTGTCAAGAATAAATACAACATACAAAATTATAAGACTGCGGTAGGTGACCTACTTAATTGATGCCAAACAACCATCAAGATCACCAATTCACAATACTGGTACTGTACTGTAAAAATATACATACTGTGCCATCAGAGAGGATCATTGCAATTAATGAATACAAGACGACTGACAACAAAAGACCGACAGACAGCTTTAACTATACTACTTGTAGTATTCGTAAAAATGGTGATCTCCTTTTTAAGAGAAATTATTCGTTAACTCCTTCCACCGCTCCCATCATGTCGTCAGTTGACGTCGCGTCAAGTCCGTCGTTCGGTCGGTCATCTTGTTGTCTTCGTCGTGGGGGAGAATGATCATCATCATTTTGACATGCTGCATTTCTGGACGTTACGTTGTACAAAAACTTCACAACATTGGAGTCGAAATAAAGACAGATGTTGTGTATATGGATGTTGGGAGGTTTATTATGCGTAGTGGGCGTTCGCAACATCATTCGCTAATCATTTCCCGAACAATTACGTAATTTTATTCTTCGACTTGCCTTTCGTTCTGCCTTTAAAAGGATCCCCGCAACTATACGCAAAAGAAAAAGGCGAAAAATTTTCGAAATTCAAAATAATGAATTATTACACAATCACCTGGGTAGGTGGACAACCGACAATCTGGTTGACCATCACCGTATCGGAGGCAGTTGGTAAATATAGGTAGATGCATCATCTTGATGATTCTGAATATCATCAATGAGAAGTGGTACAAGAGTTTTGCTTTTTTGAACAAACATATAATATAAAAGGTTAAATTTTGGAGGTAATTCAAAGCTGTCATAATTATGAACGAATATACAATGTGAACAAAATAGGCAACTGACAGATGTCAGAAATTAAAATGTATCATCAACAATGTGCTGCTTATTGGAAGACGTCAGAAGTTTACCAAATATAGCTGTACGGAACGGTTCGTCAATTATTTTGTTGCTATATGGATTTTGCTCATAAAATGATCTATCAGTCTCGACTTGAGGACACAAAACTTTTGTATCTGCTTGAAGCATGTAGATCATTCAATTTTGTTTGGAAAATTGTGTATCAAAACAACTTTCGTTTTCAATTTCTAGATTAAAATAAAGTGTATACGCATGGAGTACCTTGAATAGCCAAATTGCAGCTAAAGTAGCTTTTTCTAATAATTTTAATAATTGTAAACGAATATGGATAACCTTATTTGACAGGATGTCATAAACCGAACTGAAATTTAAATTAACTTAGATATCTCAAAAATATCTTTCTAAGAGCTCTGGTCACTTCCTCTATGCTGTGATTTGTTGTTCAAATTTGGCGAGTTTATATTTCTAAGATCTCAGAGATTTTCGTATTCTCAGAAATATGCAGTTCTACATTTCACTTTCACTCGAAATGAAATTAATATCGATTCAAAATAAAAATTCGAGTTCCGAAATTAACTTTTAGCGATATCGATTTAATTTTATTCGCACTCAAAACGAATTGAATTTAAATGTTCTACATTTAGATTTTTGCGATTTTTAAGTGATTATATTTTGACCATATTTAGTTGGTGAAATTTGAATTCGACACGAAGTAAATAGACCTTAACTTTTTTATATAATGTACTTGATTCGTGAGAAGTTGCAGGTTCTACTTTGTATTTGAGGGAACGGACAAAGCATTTAAAATGATTTTTCAACACACCAAATGTCTTCTCTATAAAAAAATTTCGATAAAAACAATGTTCTCTACAAAACTTTCAAAACACATTCAAAAACTAGACTTCGACACCAGAGTCTTCCCAATCGATATTAACAAAGAACAGCAATTTTACAACTAGGTGTCAAATGCATCAACAAATCGAAAATAAAAATATTAATATTTCATATTTTTTATTTTATAAAAAACCTTAGAACAAATAAAAACATAAGAAATTTTAAAAATTATGACAATGAAACACAGTTTTTATTGACGGATGTGATATGTCCGTTACTTTCGAAAAGTATTGGAAGTCATGAAATCGCTTGAAGGACAGAACTCTGAAAACAATTTCGCTCGATTTTTAATTTAGATTTCGATCTTATTTCACTTGATTTTGGGAACCTATCTTGCTGATAAACAACATTTCTCATACAAATTTCTCAATTTTGCTGTCAGAAATCTGGGAATAGAAGAAAACTACATAGTTGAAAATGAATAGTGAATAGTGTGTATATTTCACTCTCCTGCTCCGTTAATTCGCCTGAGAATTCACAAAAATTTTAGAAATATAAACTGGCTAATTAATATGCAAGTCTAACCCAACTATAGCTGCGATAAGACAGAATTTATAGTAATCTTTTCGTAAAGAATATAAAATATAAACACGAAAATTATGAAAAACCCACAATTAAAAATTAATTTATTAAAAATTAAGTATTTTTAAATTACGACTCAACGTACGTTATACTCGTATGTATACCGAAATTTCAGTTTGATTTAAAATTTTAATTTTTATAACTTTCCTCAATAATTTTTGAAACTTCACTTACAAGAACCTTTCATTAGATAAAACTGTCGATATTTGTAACTCTTCTCAACCAATTTCCTGAAGGAATTGATGAAGTATATTTTCATAATCTTTACTCCTTTTTGCAAACTAGCTGTAGTCATGTCCTTGTGCTCATAGTACGGTTCTTGATCTCCTGTCCGTATTGAATGATGATTGCTCAGCCGGTCCCGATAGTATAAAAAAACATAGTAAAATCATTTTTCCTCAGTCTTTGAACTTGAATAAATTGTATAGCACATATATTATGTTTTTTAATAATTATAAATTTTTTTAACGTTTTTAATAAGCTCTGAACTCATATACTATAAATTTTTGTACACATACTTTTTACCCATTTCACCCTATCCTTAGCTTATTTCTGAAAACATCTATCCGAAAAAATCATTTTTGAAGTCTGTCATTTAAAAACAATTTGTAATTCCACTTTTACTTTGTTTCAACTTTAAAGAAAAAAATATTTTGAGGTTTGTTGCGATTTTTGGACAAACGGTGAATGAATAGCGCTCCGAGCTATATTCAATGGTTATTGTTAACCACGCTTCTTAATGACCGGCAGTATGGCTTTACAAAAGCATTTGCTAGAGTTTGGCATAAAGCTCTCTTATAGAAAATATGTGGTTTTGGTATTGATGAATCTCTTCTTCGTTGATTAGAAATTACCTTTTCAACCGTTTAATACAAGTTTTATTAGATGGTTTCAAGTCTGAAATTCATAAACTAAATGCTAGTGTTCGCCAGGGCTCCGTTTTGTCTCCGGCTCTCTTCCTTATATTCATAAACAATCTTTTGTCTGTCACTTCTACTCCATTAAACTGTTTGCCTAACGAAAGTACTCTCAGCTTCTAGATTCACATCCTTTTCATTCGGATGTGAAACTTCAACGGCAGTGTATTTTAAGCTCATTAAATTCCAATCTCGACAACATTGTCCAATAGGGAATTATTAACCGTGTAGAATTTAATGCTTCGAAAACTCAATGATGTCTCCCATCGTTAAAGCGTAACCGACCCCTAAGCCACTATCCATGAGTGATTCTGCATCCGGAAAACTAATCAATTTTCAGTACTCGGTTTGTGTATCCTCTTATAGAATGATCACTTATTCGATATTGTCAAAAATGCTGCTTAGGATTTCTCCGACGGTGCAAAAAATTTGTCACTTCTTCTTCGTCTACAACTTGAATAAAACACGCATATTTGGTCAGGTGCCCAAATGTTCTACATTTATTTTTACAAACAGTGCTTTGTCAAATTAGCCAGTTGCATTCCCCAAACAATTCAGCCGTAATACTCTAATTTCTAGAAATGTTTATCAGTTCAACCTTGAGCTCAATTTCGGACGTACTGTCAAGTATAGAGATTCTTTTTTTAACCGCACATCGAGAATGTGGAATGCTTTACCCAGCTCTGTTTTTCCCTATCATTTTGATATTCAAAACTTTAAGACCAATGTGCATCGGTATCTCCTCTTCAATCCTTCCCTATTTTCCTAAAACTCGCACTGCGTTTAAACTTTAAACATGTTTAGGATATTAATAACCCCTTGAGTACCTGTTAATTATAAAATAAAAAATTACCAAAACATTGCTTAATGTGACACAACAACCACAACAACGAAACAATCGCAGTTTTACAAGAACATTTTCCTGGTTGTCTTATTTCATGAAGAATATGTGATTTCAATTGGCCACATAGATATCGTGATTTAACTGCTGAAGACTTTTTTTGTGAGCCACTAGAAAATCATAACAACTTCTCTCATTCACAAACGCATACCTCTTATTCCATCCAACCATTGATATTATAATGTGCATATGAAATTGAAATCACTTAAAAGTGACAACTTCTAACAACCATCGCATCGCCATCTCCGTCGTTATATTACAGACAAAGCATCCCAACTCCAATCAACATAAGAGCACTTTTATTTGACTTTGACCAAAAGCTACCAGTCATGATGCCAATTACATACCTCCTCATAGTGATGTTGGACGGTCGCGACGGACTGGACGGAGATGACGCGACGGACGTTGTGTGTCTCTGCATTAAAATCCATACAAGAGGCTCAGTGAGCTTCAAGTGCACAGACAGACATTGTGGAGACTTATAGTAACGTACATATGTACGTTCAATCAATCTGGAGTATAAGACAAAAGCACTTATTGTTTGGAGAGGACATACGTCATGTATCACCTCGCATCCCGCATCCCATTAAACCCGTAAATTGACTTTCTTTTCATCAAAACAAAGAAACAAAACCAACCAAAATCTGTCAGTTTGCCATCAAACCGAATGAGAAGAGAAATCCTTAAAATAAAAGTTTGGACATACAATTTGCATTAGAACTGGATATGCTCGAAGACGGACAAGAGTTTTTCGGTAACAATTTTGGCATGTCTTCGAAAACACTTCGAAATGCCTCCACGCGTGCATAAGCAAAGCACCAACAACTTTGTAAGGAATGATTTTTGTTGATTGTGATTGTTTGTTACAAAACGAGAAAGTCCAACATTTTATTCCCCTTGGAGATCCATGCGAATCGACCGACAGAATAAAAAATGAATTATTAAAAGCCTGTCCGTGTCCAGTGTCCAGATTTCAACATCAAGCGGTCATAATAATAATCATAAAAATAAAATACACTTTTACTTAAATTTTTTACTTTCGTATACTCCGCGCTTGATCTTGGTCTTTGAACGATATGTGACGACCGCCTACTGGGTCCATTATGACTTCAACGCGTTAACGCATATTCCTCGTTAGCCAACCAACAACTGCAACTGCAACTGACAGCTGTCACAAACTGTTCGTACATATATCTCCTATAGTTATACTCTACTGACTTGTTGCATTGTAAACGAGAGTACGTACGTACTGTAATGTAGTGCAAGCAAGCATCATCATCAGCATGGTCGTTTTCCGTTTTGAAATAAAATGTTCAAAAAACGGAGAAAATCAGTTCACTTTCGTTTCATTAAATTTCACACAATATAAACCGCAAAATGATGTTTAAAATTGCAAGTACTCGTATCAGGAGTTTGATGATTGCCACTTTGGTTAATTCCAATTTGTGTATACTGAGTTATGCCTAAAATTAAAAAAAGAGGCTCATAGTTTAGCGTCATAGACTTTAGCTGCAACTTAAGTTTTGAAAAAAATTAAGAGCTTAAGGCTAGGCGCACACATGCAACTTTTTCGAAACCAAATAGTTCGATCGTTAGTTGCCCAAACATCGTGCCCAAAGTAATCAACGAAATATACCAATACACAGGAAATATTTATTCACCTTAATTAAATTTGTCTCTCTCTTGAACTTACAGAAAATTATTCAACGATTTAGTTAAATGGGCAGTTACCTATAATTCCTTGTGACACAAACTAAGGAATTGGTTCGAGGTGATCGTCTAGTTTGTGTCAAAACACAAACTAAAAAGTTGCTCGAATGGGCGACAGAATGGTTTCTGCATGTGCGCAGACTCTCTTATAAGTCTATAGTGCTCAGTTTAGAAATCAAACAGTTTCGAAACTAAAAGTTGCATGTGCGCTCCTAGCCTAATAGTCAGAACTCAGAACTTGTAAACTAAGAAATATCTATATTTTTTTTTCAAAAAGATGGAATTACACACCTTTTGGATGATATTAAGAACAAAATATTTCATTAATGTCAAAAGTGTGTTATTCATCTTTCAAATCTGACATCCAGATCTTAGAAGTAACTGGGGCGAGTTCTTCAAGTTCTAAATTACTCCTTTTATGAAAAATAGCTTATCAACTTAGACATCCAAATTCGGAAAGAAAGGTCCCTTTTCTTGCTGCCATAACTCGCACACAGCAGTATCTATGGTTGAGAGATTTATGTCACTAAAGCGGCCCATATAAACTGAACTTGTGTGCACATCGGTGTACTGACACCCGATGTGACATTCCGCCACACACAACAGACATTAAATCGTACACACATTGGTTGTGAAAGAAACTTTAAAGAGGAGAGATCAGAATGAGTGATGTTAAAGCATAAAGCTTTTATTGAAGTAACTTGCGACGCATCGTACTCAACAACGATTCAGATGCAAATGAATAGTAATTGTTCGCGCGCATCCCCATACACATCACACCGATCGAGACACCGGCACAGAAAAATCAAAAAAAAAAAACAGCAAATATTTCTGCACACTGACACAAGTGTGAACACAAGTGTGGTGTCTATGGACAGCTTAAGACAAAAATACTCCATTTACCAAGATCGGAATCTTTCGTACGTTTCACTCTCCAAAACCCGTTTGTTTACATTGTTGTATTTGTAATTTTGACAATTAGTCCATGAATATATGTGAAAACAAACAAAAAAAAACGATGGCGTGGGCTAGCGCCACTTTGCAAAGCAAAAACAAAATGGGGAGGTTAATAAGTTTTTTCTTCAGATTTTTCTTATTTTTTTCGATGAAAAAGTCAGTTTTTTTTAAGCTTTAGTTTTGCAGTCATTTTGTTGATAGCGAACCAATGTACATTTTTGTCTTGAAAAAAGCATGTTCAACATCAGTTTAATATAATTAATTTACTCATTTACAGCAATCACTACGAAATTCTTTAAATTTCATAATTAACTTCGGATTATTGTATCAAAGATGCGTTCGAAGAACCATCAAGTTAAGGGTGCGAGCGCAATTTATTTAATTCTAATAGATTTTCGTTATTGAACGGCCCAATTTTGTTTTTGCAAGTAATTAAAATCTGTATCAATTTAATTAATCCAAGTATATTTATAGTTTGTTTTTAATGATATAAGCTTGCAACAATTTTTCAATTCCATTTTAATTAATAAATATTAAATTTAAAAAAAGAGTTATAATCGAAAAATACCTTATCCATAACCTTCTTGATTGATGACATGTATTTGCTTTAAAAAAAACTATGCATCATAGGAACACCAATATTTAAAAAAAATAATCAGAATGATTATAGTGAACTTGTTGAATAAATGCAGAGCAAATAAAATGCAAATTTTGACGTTTATCACAAAATGAAAACGTCAAGAAATCGTTCTGATTTCATGCACACCTCATTCAATAGATAATGTAATCGACATGAATGTTTATTGTTGACGTACAGAAGTTTTTTTAGTGAATTCCCACAGTATAACGCAAAATATAATTTTCATTAATTCCTTAAAAATGTTTAGTTACCAAAGTTCAAGTTTACTCATCATTGTTTGAAGGGTATGTTTAGTAAAAATGCTGCTAATAATAAAAACAAATTAATGAGTTTTACGTATATGTTTTTATGTTTCTTAATGTAACAAATACTACGTACATAGATTACATTTTATAAATGCAGAACATAAAAGAAAATATACATAAACAACAGTTTTCAGATATAAAGCAGAGGTTAGCGTAGAAAAATACTTTTGAGAAAGCCAATAATATTTTAAGTATGTTCATTAAAGAAATTTCCGCTTCGGCTAACCTTCTTCAACTTTTTAAAAAAAAATTTAGCATTAATAGCAGCCAATTATTTCATTGATCACATTTATTTATTTATTATTTATTGCACTCATTTAGTTGGTATTGTGTGTAACCATATTGCCTATTTCTATTCCTTAAAGATGCTTTACACAAAGCAACTTATTTTTAAAACATGGTTCCCTCAAATTTTTATTCCAAAATATAACTTCAAATAAAATTCTAACTCTAACATACTCGTAGTCCCTCAAAAAAAAACTGTTAGGAATATTTCTGCAACAAACAAAACTAAAATTTGGTCTTGCAATTATCGAACTGCTTAAATGATGAAAATATTAATCTAATTGAGGAATCTGAACTAGATAAAGTTGGCAATGGAACTTCACAAGTATGTTTCTCGGTGCATTGTCTGTACAAAAAAATACGGAGACACCCGCCTATTGTTTCCACCTGAACTTCCCCGCCAAAAAAAAAAAATGCTCTAAGCAAACTACAGCTGAAAAAATTGTCTGTTTTGTTGTTTTACAAAGTATTGAGTTACACTTTTGTCCATTTCCAATTTTACTTATTATTATAATTATTATTATTACTACATTCTTTATTTCTCGATAATTGTTTACATTTTGTTGATATAAGAATTATAAAGCTTGACAAAAATTTTGCCGTCTGCCTAATTGACTTATTACGAGTTTTTAGTAAAGAGAAAGAAAAGAAACAAAATTTTACTTAACCAGTTGCAGCGCATATTGCGTTCGCAAATAATTTAAGTAAACAAAATACAGCACTAATAAGTCACTAAATATGTATTTGGTCAATTTCATTTCATTTAATATGTACAACATTTATTTGGATTGTAATTAAAAAGCTATACAAATCTTCCAATTTAAGACCATGTCAGCACTTCAGATTCTGTTGGTTAGGATTGTTTCGTTTTTGAACGAGGCCATGAAACATTCAAAATGAAGCATTTAGATGGGCTGAGGACTAAAATGAAGCATTTTGATGGGCCTGAGGACTAAATGTGAGAATGTGTTTGGTTGTTTGCATCATTTCACGCACACTTTTTCACATTTAGTCCTCAGTAGCTTGTAGGAAAACCTAAATGTCAGTCTGAGATTCCGATCTTGGTAAATGGAGTATTTTTGGCTTAAGACCCTTGGTTTCTCAAAGCTAATGCGTTCGTACTTAAATAGGTTTTTGTTACCTTTTTATGCAAAAGAGGCATTGCGAGGATCAGGAAAGGAATGGAGGCCTTGAGAGGTGTTGTCTTTGCACATAATTTTTGAATTCCTGAATTTTCCATTGACAGAGAAAGACAGCGTATAGTGAAGCATTCAACATTCAAGCAGTACAAGTAAACAACGCATCTCTTTACTTGACAGTAAGGACTTAATAACATGAATATGCACTAACGAAGAATGATAGAGGCCTGAGCATGACGGCCTAGTTGCTTAAGCCAAAAAGTGAAACTATCCTAGAAGCATACATTGGCACAGAACACATCACGACGTCGCGGCGCAGCGGTGACTAAGTGGCTAAAAAAATCAATGATATTAATGCAAATCGTTTTTACAGCTCTATGACATTTGTCCATCTATGACAACAGTCATTATTACAGAATAAATGAAAACTAGAAAATGTAGATTCACCTTAAATTCCATCAGGTCTTGAGAGTAAAAACTAACAGTCATACTGGAAACTCTCTAATCATGACAATGCATTTTACTATAATTGTGATAAAAGACCCTTTTGTTCGAATACTCATTATTCTTCACCTCAAACTGCTCTAAATTTTTATGATTTGGATATTTGGCAACCATATTAAATGCATTTCAGACATCTTGGCATTATAAAAATATGTATTTCTGCAGCAATGCCAGAGTGCCAGTGCAAACCCGACAGTCAACGATCATTTTAATGCGCCCGTGATGAGATCAAGACACATCCGATCCAAATAGGAAAACAACTTTCTCGGATTGTTATCATGTCAACGCATTATAAAATATAAAATTGCCAGTTAGTCGTTGACAACGGCAACCAACGTTGTACTATAAAGTTTATAGTGGAGTGCTGAATGACACATCCATCTATATGGTTGCAAATATCGTATAACAAAATGTTTTCAAATGTTCACACAAGTCAAAGTCACAAATAAACACACACAACAACAACAAAATATAAGTGCTATAGGTAATATAAAATAATTTATTTGATATCATCAAATCGTAATACTCTAGAGCTTATACGTAGGCTTAGGTAAAGAGGTTTCTTATTTTTCTTCATTTTTATTTCAAAGCCCGTAAGTTTGCTCTTATAGTTTCTCGTACACAAATTGTCACTTAATGATCTGTTTCTTTTTTTTCTGTCTTTTCTTTCTTCATTTTTTTGCAATTTCCTCGTGTAAACGCGCGCAAGCTCACATGAAAACGTCAGCTAATAAACTGCGATATAGCAGCATAAGCATCAGTATCAGCATCAGCACACAATAGACAAAACTCAATGTGGTGGCTTTCTAGCACGCTATAAAGTATAATGATGTCGCTTCATCATATCTCTGGCATCATATCTCTTAACGCGCGGGAAACATGCTTTTTCTCAGCTAAATAGAAGAATCAAAGGGTTGGATTTGTAATTTGTTCGTAATAAATTGAAGGCGCTTTGAGAAATAACGAGATCATAACTAATGTACTTCGAGAAGAAACTAAGTGGCAACTTCGGCGTCAATATTTTGAAAGTAACGTCTTCTATCTGAAATTAATACTTAATAGAAGTCTGTTATTACTGTAATACAGTGACGTCTGCTTTTTTAAACCAAAAGAACCTTATATTCACTATCTTTGCTTTAGGTGTTTTATCAAGCTTGATACCATTAATTTAGTGAACCAAGTAAAGCTTTCTCAATAAATAAAAAACAATAATTTTTGTTTATTCAGATTATTTTTGGTATCAATTATGTCATTTTGGAATATACTTTAATAGTGTGTGATAGATTAGATGAGGAATTATTGACTTCTTCCACATCAAGTTGTTAGTAAAAAAATGAAACTTGTAATGTCCTTTATTTAGTGATGTCAGCGTTCAGAGCCTGTAGCTCGTGGACGTTTGATGTCTTCAATACTAATTTAAGAATGTAATTTTGTTACTTTGTAACCATTTATTAAAAATAAGTGACGTTTCTCACATCCGAATGTGATTAATTCCTGCTATTCATTCAGGTAAAGAGGATATAAATATCCTTATAATGATTACAGATCGAGCAATTAGGAAAAGAAGGAAGGACTAGAAAGTAGAAACCAATGCACATTGGTTTTGATTTTCTGCACATTGTAATGAGTGGGAAATATTGAGACTGGTTAAGCATTCCCCATTCGTGTGGTGCTGCTAAAGAAAGAATCCCTGTACTTAAGAGTACGTCCAAAAATGGACTTAATGGTAAACTGATGCTTATTCCTAGCAGTACGGGTATTAAGGTTGAATTGTTTAAGAGGAGGAATGCAACTGGCTATTTCACTAGAGCATTGTTTATAAAATTAACGATAAAACAATGATGGCATGAGACCTTGCGGCGGTATTAAAGAGAAGCAAATGTCTCGGTGAGAGAACGATCTCCTATCATTCTTAGAGCTCTATTTTCAATTCTATCTAGAAGACTTAAGTACGTTATTGGGACACCAGCCCAAATATGAGAGTTATAATCGAGTTTAGGACGAATAAAATCTTTGTAAATTATAGCCAGATCCGAAGGGGTAAAAAACTTCTTGCATCGTAGTAGAAAACCTAAACACTTAGCAGCATTTTTGGTAATGTCGAATATGTTATCACTCCACAACAAGTTTGTTGTTTGTAATGCACATACCTAAAACTGAAAAAAAATTCAGCCTCCTCGATGCAAGTACCACCAAATGCATATGAATGTGAAAAGCTGAGGGTACTGTCATCAGCAAAATAAGATAGTGGGTTAGAAGTTTCAGACAAAAAATCAATTATAAAAATAAGAAAGAGCGTTGGAGACAAAACGGAGCCCTGGGGCACACCAGCGTTTTTTTTTCGTGGATATCGGATTTGAACCAGTCCAATACTGCTTGAATTGAACGATCCGAAAGGTAATTTCGAACCCAACAAATAAGAGATTCATCAATACCAAAACCACACATTTTCGATAAGAAAGCTTGATGCCAAACTCTATCAAATCTATCTTTCTTTGAAATATCAAGTGCAATAAGCTTACTTTCTCCAAAACGATGTAAAGATTTGTTCCACTGTTCGGTAAGATAAATCATGAGATCACCAGTAGATCTGTTGCTACGAAAACCATACTGCGGGTCATTGAGAAGCTTTCGTTCTTTAAGATATTTCTTAAGCTAAAAATTAATCAGCGTTTCCATGACCCTGAAAAGAGGGGGCATAAGTTCAATTAGACAATAGTTACAGGGGCAGGAGGATTCGTTTTTTTTTTTTAACTGAGTCGATCTCACTGTGCGGAAAAGGAGATACAATTCTCTGGATAGATTCATACAACGCATTGATATCATTAGAAGTCGAATCGCTTTCTAGACTTGAGCTACAATAAATAAAGCACCTGTGAATGATTCGCCTTTGGACTCAAATTAGTAATATCTCCTTTATTCCAATTTCAAATTCAAGTTTTTGACGTCTTCTATTTTTAACTACAAATTTGATATTAAAAAAGCTGTCTGTTAATTTACTAAAATTTAATGACTCTGTAATCATAAGTAATCAATCTTATATCTTCTATGTCAGTTTAGTAATGTGATAGCATTGCAAAGGGCAATATTACATTAAATTAGGCAAAGAATGTCATTTATATTTGTTCTAAGGTTATATATCCCTGCATAAAACTTAACTTTAGAAATTTTTTTTATTTAGAATTGTTCTATTTAGGATTGTAAAACAGTGATCAGGATCTAATTAAGTGACGTCTTAAAACTCAGATTGGCGTCTTCTACATCAACCAGTGACGTCTTCTAACTAAGTGACACCTCTTCATAAGTCAGTGACGTCTTCTAACTTACTTAAAGCAACTTAAGTGACACTTCTTTTCACCTAACTAGTCGTCATTTTTAAGAAGATCATTCTAACCTAAGTCAGAATATAAGATACAGCCCTGAACTTGTAGTCCAATGATGCCACAAAGAGGAGGACGAATCAGCAGTATCATAGCTGAGAGCTCAAAAGATTGTCTAAGTCCTAGAGGTGTACGTTAACATCGTCAGTTGGTCGCTGTGCCGAACCGCCACCGTTTATTATTATAATAGATGCTGGAAGCGCGCGCACACATTTCGACGCGGTTGTCATTTCTCTATGAGTTTTTTGCAGTTGAGTTGAGTAGTAGCAGCAGTAGGTACGGTACATAGACGTAATGTGTGTGTTGTATTCAGTAATCTGCGATATATGATGTTATTTTTGTTTTTTTTTTTTTTTTGTTAGTTATGGTTGCATGCAACAAGCGTGCTAGCACAATGGTTTATTGCTATCATCAGGGGCAGAGATAACGTCACACTTTTGCAGTATAAAGTGACAATGATGGTAATTTAGCACGAAAGTTAGTATAATTTCTGTTTTCTTCTTCTGGTTGTTAGTTTATTTTGTTGTTGTTGTTGTACAATTGATTTGGATATTCGTTTCAATTTTTGATGGTGTTTTTGGGTGGAATAAAAAAGGTATACCATTCATTGAAATAAATGGGACTCTGATGATAGTGTCTTGTGTTGACAACAACACAAAATTGGTTCCGAAAGTATACTTATTCCAATTTTGTCCCATATACTTACTAGAAGTGTATGAAAGTTGGAAATTGGACTTAGGTGAATTGGTGATAGGATAGATTTCTCCAATTAAAGGAGGAATAAACCTACTTTTTTAGAAAGAAATCAGTTAAGTCTGAAAGTTTTAGTTTAAATGTGAGGGAACAATTTAATTTGAATTGATCTTAATTACCAATTTTAAAACGAAAAGAGTTTCCAATAAATTTTTATTATGCTGAATGTGTGTAGATGAAAATTAAAATTTTTTATTGGATGATAATTAACTAAAGATATTTTTAAAGTTAATGGAATGCGTTGCTGTAGGTAACTTAACTTTATTACATCAATAATTAAAAGCCGCAGGTGGATTTGTGGAATATTTTAAGTCGTAGATGCTTAGTTTTTGATGATGTCTTTTTTTAATATATACATATATCAGATATAATTAGTTTGAATGAAACTGAACTGACTCAAAATTCAATCAAAAGTGCCATTAACTTAAAAAAGACTTCCAAGAATAAAAGGTATTGGGATAAGTTCCAAAGTTCAATGAGTCACAATGGCTTTGAATCCTTAAAGCAACTTAAAGATGTGGTACCTATTTATATCATCTTCTAGGTGTCGTGGAAAAAATAATTAAAGGTACTAACATTCTAATAGGGATTTCCAAACTAGGATAATTCATAGAGACCATATTGTTGTAGCCTTATCTCTTCTCTCTCAAATATCCGATCAATTCCACTTACGTCCCTTCAAGGTCAAGGAAATTGTAATTATTGACCAGATTAAGAATCGACAGCTTTTTAATGACCAGCGGTACGGTTTTTGTAGCATTATGTCCACTGGAAATCTCATGGTTCAACTTACCGAATTGTTTAACAAATGTTTGCATAATCTTGGAGCAAATCTGATTATTACACCTAATATCTTGAGCGCATTTCATTTCTTCATTTTGTTCTTTATTTTGAAACACTCATTTTCGTAATGTCACCAGAAATGTTACAAGATGTTTGGATTTTCTGAGACGATGCAAGAAGTGTGATTCCCCTTGTGATCTAGCTATTCAATTTATAAAACCTATGTACTTCCAACGCTTGAATATTCTCCCATCTTTGGGCTATTTCTCCAGGAACTAATACTTTAGCCTTTTGTAAGTTATTCAAAGAAGAGCTTTTAAATAGATGGTTTACATAAACATCATTAACTCAATTACGCCAGTGGAAAATCGTCGTGAAGTTTCTTCCGTCACCCATTTTTACTGTTATTTTAACATACTATGCTCTTGTGAAACAGTCAGCTGTATGCCATCATTAAGTGCGTTTTTTTGGTATTCCATATATACATACATAGTACAGTGAGAAATTGCCAACAAAACGATCTTCAGTAGCCAGATTTTTTTATTTAAAAATTGGTACAATTGAAAGAAGATCTGTCAGAATAATAATAAAAAAACACACAAATAGAAGAAAGTTTTGTGAAAATCAAATGTTAAAATTAACTTAGCAAAAAAACTAACTAAAACTAATAAAATGGACAATTTTCAAGAAGAAATGGTAAGAAAATATCTGGAAATTGAGATTCTATAAAAAAAAAAGTTCATTTAACAATTGCTTCAAGGAGGGGGTTTGTTCGTAGACTACTACATTAACAAACGGTGTTGAAGCGAGCTTGAAGATCGCCTAAATTCTTTATATACCTGAATCGAGTTGAAATGAGTTTGATTTGACTCGATTCCCGTCGCGTCGGAGATCGGAGTCGAGTCAAAATTTGAGAAGAAAAACCTGTGTGGAGGAGTTGGTTTAACAGATAATGCATTATGGTCTGTTTATTTGCATGTTTGTGTACAAAAAATATAGTTTTGTTTTAAAAAAATTACAAAAAAAAAAATTGACATGGAGTAGGTAGCATATTCTTGTATGGTGTTGAACTAATCAGTTTTTCATTGTTTAACACGAATCAAACTATCTCACTTGCACTTCACACATCGAAACACCATTTGCATTTTAGAAAGTGCTGTCATACTTAATCATTTTAAAATCTTCTTGTGCGGTGGAAACACAAAAAAGATTTATTTAATCTAAACTGAGATAAACCTTTGGTGGAAACAATGCAAAACATAATTATCTTTTCTAATGTTTTCTCTTGCAAAATAAGCCCAGTTAGTCCATTTTCACTAACAAAACTAAATAATATCAACAGTAATAGATTGATTTTTTCCCCAGTGGAAAACACACATGATTCCAAATGCACAACTACTCAACGAACGCAGCCATCGAGATACAAATGCAATATCAATCGTACCAACATTTGAGAACGAAATCACATAAGATCCATTCGAGACTCGTATAAATGTCAAAAACCCATCCATAGTAAGATTCTACTCTAACTTTTATCGGTGTTATTCATACTATGGATATTGTTTTTGTTATGCGTGTAAAATCCTACTATACTATGGATAGCTTTCCCAACAAAACACGGGTATTAAACAGTTTAACAGTTATAATTACTCTTCTATAAATGCGCAGTTTACCCTTGAACCCAACTTTGGCTGTATCATGAAGTACAGAGATTCTTTATTTAGCTGAACTTCGCGAATATGGAATACTCTCTCTTTTTTTTTCTTTTCTTTATTTACCTTTCATTGAAATGCTCAAGAATTCAAAACCAATAAAAACCGACGCAACTTTTTAAAGCCATCTCTCTTTTCCAAATGCTTGAACTGTGTCTTTGGAATGTTAAAGATAGACAAAACCCGCTGATTGTGGAGTTTCAGTTCGGCCAAAACAATTTGAGGGCACGATCATCTCACGCACAGTAGATATCAACAAATTTGACATTTTGCATCAACGATGTCACATTGCATGCTTAACGATATCGAAAAGTCTTTCAAGCAACTAATAAATTTGGATGATATCTTACACACATTCTTATTTGCTTAAATTTAAAGGTATGACTCTTTTAAGAAGGTAAGATTATGTACCGTTATTTCATGTTATGATGTCTTTCCGCTCCCTATGATATTTCATCAAACTTTAACAGACATTTTAAGAAATGGTACCTCCCAGTTGTCATTAACTTCAACTCTTAACTTTTATCAGACATTAAATATTCTTTCATCTTTCAACAAAAATCATTGCCATCAACTCAATCCTTTTAAATCCACCATAATACTATAAATTTTGAAATAATTACATATCATGTCGACTTCATACTCTTAATAATACACGAACTCAGATGTTGCAAATGGATTAATTATTTCGAACCTCGAACTACTTCCGAAAGCTTTTCAAGTTCGAAACGCCTTCTTATCAATCAAAAAAAAAAAAAAAAACAGTATAAGTGCTTTTAATTTAAAATAGTAAATTTTAATCAAATTTTCAGATGGAGATTCTCCTTACACCGTTCCTCATCATTACCAAGTCGTGTAGGCACTTTACAACATTATGAGTTTTGTTCGGATTATGTTTAACTCATTCATCTCCCATCTCCATCTGCATCCATCCATTTGCAGCCTTGAAAATCGAGCAATCTGATCGGTCGATCAACATCATCGTATGCATCAGTCATATCGTTCATCAGCTTCTAAATTAACGTTCCGAATCTCCGACTGAAAAATTGAACACAAAATAAAGAACTTATCATACTCACCCTATCTTCGAAAAAGACAATAGTCCATTGTCTTTTAACGAAAAACAAAAACAATTTCAATGCCTTACAATTTTTTAAGGCCGTATATCGCTCTTATTCGCGGTGTTTATTATATTTGCTTCACCATATACATAAATACAGTACATTAATTTACCATCGAGTGCGCTACTATATAGCTATACAACAGTTACAATTAAATGTGATTGGTTTCTGTTATGTGCTGCACTTAGTGAGATTTAAGATAAAACGGAGATTATTTCCCCTTATGATGATTAATAAAATTGCTTAAAGCAATACCTACTCTTTGCTATTTCGCCATTTTGTTCGCTCAAAATGGAGGAAATCGTTTGTCTCTTTAGAGTGTTGCCATCTGCCGAATATAATAGTCCCGCCATTGTTTGTTTCTAATTGGATATTGCTGTAATCGGTCGAGTTGATCTGCCTGACTGATGTGTGGAAAAAATGCTGAAGCCATTGCTTCAACTGATTCCAATGATGATGATGATGATGATGACAGAAGTCGCCGCCGCCGACGCTGCAGTAGCTGACGCTGCTGTGGTCGGTGATTATGTTGCTGCTGGTTGTTGAACGCATCCCCTTTAGAGTATTGCGGTTGCTGCATTCTGAGTGATTGATCGAATGCATTTATTTTATCGTCATTTTCTTTTTGACATGCGGCAAGCGGGCAAGCATCTCCGCTTTGTCCATCGGCAGCAGCAATCTCATCGTTGGAATTTTTTGCCAAGATGATCCCATGACACGCTGCTGCTGCTGACACCAAAGTATTTACGATATTCCCCGCCGCCTGATTAGTGACCATCGATTTCTGTTGATGAGGTGAGGATGGGGCTGCATTTAATGCTGCTAGAATATCATCACAGCGTGATGTAAGCCAATCATCAAAGGTTCGACGATAATATTTATTTTCTGATGATACTGATGGTGCTGCTCGTGCTGATGGTGTCGTCGTCGTTCGGTAGCCACCTGATGACATGATGCGAATCTTACTTTTGTCTGCTTGTAATAAACCACCATCACCACTATCACCTTTGAAAACAGATGATGTGCGTTTTTTTCCACGTGTCGGGAAAAATATTTCGCCGTACTCTAAAATGTCTTTGAGTTTGTACTTTTTGCCGCGATGTTTTTTGAAGAAATCTTCGCGAGTAAAAAGTGTGTCCAACTCTGGAAAATACTTGCTATCGAGTGGTGGAATGAAGAAGTAATCGCCCTCAACATCAGCGTCAACTTCATCTTCTGTGGAAGAAAAAGAATTAGAAGCTTACAATTTCAAAATAACTTTAAAATTTTATAGGCAAAGCATAAGATTCGATATATAGTGAACTTCTAAAGACTGAAATATGAACAATATTGTGAATTTAAAGGTTGCAACTTTTTTGTTTATAAAAGGAAAATCGAATAAACCTTTAAATGTTAAGAGTCTGTTTGGGAAAAAGGTTGTATTAGTATCAAATTTGTATTTCCATGGAAAAATTCAATAGTTTTACACCGAAAACTATCGTTTTTTTAAGAGATAAAAGCTATATTATTGCGGCTATCAAAGCTTCAAGAATTCCTGGTTACGTTAGATTGTTCCTTATTTGGCAAGAAATAAGTAGTGATGGTAAATTTTAAAGGACATTCAACACTAAATCAACTTCGAGAACAGATTTATTTTGTTTAATCAAAATTTGGGAAAGTTCTTGTGGCTTTAAACAATTTATGACATTCTGAACTGTCAAATTGTAAACAACAACCATCTAAATTTTTCACGCATCTAAGAAAACAAGTCGTTACAATAATGTTGCATCAGTTTGAGAAAAAGCTAGAGTTTCCCTTTTTTGTTTCGTTTAAAAGAACTCAATGTGTCCGAAATGCGATCAGTTTAGAGCGCACGTTCATTTGCTTTGTGGGGTCGTTTTAAAAACTTAGAAATTTTATATTTGTCAAGCCCTGGAAATTAAAGCTGTAAACTTCTATTTTGTATCTTGTAAAAGGAATCGATTGTGAAAGAGTAAGGATATGCTCCCTCTTTCTGTCGGGTACAAAATCAATATAAAAAACAAAAGGCATGAAATAAATCAATTTTAGAAGAATTTTAAGGCATTCAAATTGGTATTCCTCAGAGATCAGCTATTGGTCCCATTCTATTAATTTTTTTAAGTTCTTTTTTCGGCATTGTATGTTTTTGTTAAACCGGTTAAAACAACATTTTTAATGCATCAACTAAATAATCTTAAATACCAAATTTAAATATTATAGTTTGTCTTTTCTCATTTTCTCAATATTAAGGAGAATAAATCTCTCTAATGGTGGGATGTCAAAAATAACTTAAAGCATTATCTCAAAACGTTATGCCACCAACCATCAAATGTCACAATCTTTATATGAATATCGTTTATTACGATTAAAAGCTTTCTGTTTTAAAAAAAAAACAAACTCTTATAACAAATTATCAAATCTGAGTTTATTATTATTGTATTTTTCATAAAAAAAAATTAAGAAATCCAAACACAATTGAGATTTTAATAAAAAATTTTGAATAAAACACATATATAATTTTGAGATGTTTTAACTTTACAACCATTATCAGATGCAAGTTAATTTGTACTTCAAAAACCACTTAACATCGTTGTAAAATAATTTTAACACTGCATTTTAAAAATTCTTCCACCACCTATTCATAAAATAAAATATCAATCAAGTTTTAGTAACTTATTTTTCAATATGCCCGGTAATAAAATATATAAGTACCCATCTTTTGTCTTATACAAAATGATTCCATCCCAAACATAAAAGAAACAAAATGAAAAATATATAAAAAGAGTTATAATTCTTAAATCTATTAAAAATAAATCCAAATTTATCAACCCAAAATACTTTTAACACATGAAAATAAAAAATAAATTGAGTAATTTAACAAAACAAAGAAAGAAAAAAAATATTTTTTATTACCATAGCCATGCTCGTAAATTTATGAAACAACAAAACAAAAACTATTTATGCAGGTTCTCCCATCATCTTTTTATTTGTCTTTCTAATAAAATATAAAAAACATTATAAATGAAAAAAAAAAACAAAAAAAAAAAAACAATTCATAGAAAATATAAAAATGAAGATTCAAATTTTGAGATAAAACATTTTGAGATATAGTTATACGATTATAACCCGTAAAAGTTTGAACTGAGTGCGTAAGACAGAAAACAGCCATCATCATCGTCATTATGATCATGATGCACGAATAAAATATCTAGAATATTTTTGTAGTTTTATTTTTGTTTATCATGAAATTTGATCCAGGTAGAGAAACAAAAACACATATCATCGCATTAAGAAGATATAACTTAAGCAAAGTGGGTACAACACACAATGCATTCCAATCTATAGACCCGCATTTGATGTACTCGTACTCGAATGTATGGACAAAAATAAAATAATAAGTACAATCATCATCAACAACCACTCCTTTCTCTTGGCATCGCACTTACCACCTTACCACCATCACCACCACCGCCGATCAAATGACGAAGAGTATATAAGTACCTCTATTCTAACATACAGAACAATATCTTTATCATCTTTTGCACTTACTTAGTTTTTGTTCGAAATCATCTGGTTCACGGCGCACAACAATGTACTTGGGCTCCTCAACATACAGCGGCCTATCACGACTTCCCCTCTTCCAAACATTCAAGCCAGTATAATAGCTGCCAGATGCGTTGTAACTGTTCGCCGAACCGAGTTGTTTCATTGTCCATTCTAGGAACTTGTACAGATCCTTATCGTTGTAGTAGTCGTCGTTCTTCAAATGGAGTAAAATGTCATCATCGTCGTCATCGTCGTGGTTCTTTCTTGCTGAGTTACCATTCGTACTACTGCGAGCACTAAATGAAGGAAACGAAAAGAATAAAATTATATTGAATTATTGATGATAGATACTTTTTGCTAAATTTATATTCTCTGATTGATATGAGTGATATGCGATATACCAATACCGATACGATACTATTTCATCCAGGTGGACACGGGCGGTTGAACCCATTCAAGCGAGGAGGATAACAATGATGATTAAGGGTGATTATTGGGTATCTATTACATTCGATTGGCCTACTATCATGGTGAGGTATTAAATTTCCAAAGAAAAATTCCCATCGATTGGAAGAAGAATTAATTCAGGACGAATGTTTTTAAGTTTTGTTAAAATCGAGTTTGGATGTCAGCTCTTTTGTATTTTTGTTACCAAATATTTGTATAATGACAAAATCTAAGAATGGTATATTCCGAGGAGGAAAAAATATATGTGTCTAATCTTACTTGATGGTTATGTTTATTTTAGCAGGAATTAAGGGGACCTACAATTTTATATCAAAAAAGAATAACAAAGATAAAAATAACTTTATTTTCGAGGGAGTTTTCATTGCTTTTATTAAAAAAGGACTGGACAAGAACCCATATAACACCGGTATAGAAATTTCAACAATTTGGGTTATTTTTCCATATAATCAAAAAAGAGGCTGGGATGCGACCCACACTGATAACTTCCCATCCTCTCTCTGTCTGTCAATTTGTCTTCCTTAAAAGTTTGTCTATATGTATTAATTTTTACCAAATTTGCGTACTATTTTTTGTAGATTTTATTTTTTTATGAAAAAACGGACGGTTGAATTCTTATAAAAAAATTATTAAATATCGAAAACAATAGTTTCTGTGAGATGAAATAAGTTTTAAGCCAATATTTTTAATTTTTGAAAAGCTATTTCAGTCGAAAATAAATTTTTACCAATTTTTAGTATTGTTTTGTTTAAGTTTTTATTTTTTGTAAGAAAATCTGTCAATTCGATTTTTCTCAAAATGTTATAGAATGTTGAAAACAATATTTCTTATAAGATAAAATTAGCTTGAAGCCAATGTATCAAATTTTTGAAAAGATATTTACGTCGAAAAACAATTTTTACCAACTTTTGTTAATTTTTTTTAAGGTTTTTAATTTTTTGTACAAAAACTGTCAATTTGATTTTTTTCAAAATATTACTGAATGTTAACAACAATATTTTTCTAAAGACAAAAGTAGTTTGAAGCCAATATCTCAAAGTTTTGAAAAGATATTTGAGTCGAAAATCAATTTTTACCAACTTTTATTAATTTTTTTTTAGGTTTGTATTTTTTATAAAAAAAACTGTATATTCAATTTTTCTCAACAATTTTCAGAATGTTGAAAACAATATTTCTTATAAGATAAAATAAGTTTGAAGCCTTAATCTCAAGTTTTTGAAAAGATATTTGAGTCGAAATTCAATTTTTACCAACTTTGAGTAATTTTTTTTTAGGTTTTATTTTTTATAAAAAAAACTGTCAATTAGATTTTTCTCAAAATCTTATCAGATATCAAAAACATTATTCTTCGTTGCACAAAATTGTTTTGGAAATGAAATCATATTTTAGTCATAAAATCTTCGAGGTGGCAAATTTTTTGTTCAGTTTTTTTTTTAATTTAATTGGATTTTTTTCCAAAAATAAAGTCGTTTTGTATCACGTTACAATATATAATATAAAATTTAATTCTAGTCTCTAGTGTCATTGGTTCATAAGATAATAATTAGGGTTTACTAAAATGTTCACCTTTTTTTTAAACTGCTATCGTAAAAAAAACACTCACGCAATTTTCTTAAAAGCCCTTTCTGCATCTTTCTGCCTTATTATCTGTATAACAAAATTTATTTGAAGTCGATATCTCTTCTGGTTCTTGAGCTATGGACAACGAAAAAAACGTCGCGAACGTACGAACGTACGTACACACACGCGCACAGACATCTTTCTAAAAATCTTTTATTTCGACTTCTTTCCTTTCGGTCCCTAATCTTGAAACGCCAAGAAATGTCAAAATTTTCAATTCGACAAATCGGACCCATTACAATAACTTCCTATGTTGAGTTAATAAAAACTAAATCTAACTTTGTGAAATTCACCTTTCATACAAATGAAATTGATGTGCGCACGAGCACCTCCAGGGTCCGACATAGTTTCCCTATGTTGTATGCCTTGGTTAAAGAGTTAAGGTATACGTCTATTTCGTTTGCCAACTGTTCTCCAAAAATTATATGGGTTTTTGGGTTTTGAATGTGAATTGAAATCGGCGATTCGTGTTATGGATTTTGAGTCCATCAACAACCATCCATCAAGTTTAAATGAGAAGGAGTGTTAACTTTGAGGAATGTGGGCTTTTCAATAATTGTACGTCTGGCATATAACTATGTCTATATGTACGTATCGTGCATAAATGAATATGTGGGTGTGTTCTAGAATGATGTGTAGAAAATTGTGTGTGTATATCTTTGGTTGTTAATCATCAATCGAAATAATTTAAGTCTTTACTTATTTTTCTACATTTATTTTATTGAACTTAAACGCTCTCGTACAAACCAACGCAATGTAAAGCAACAGCCAAGTTAAACGATCAAAGTTGTGTAATTGAAATTTATATAGGATGTGCAATTAATTGTAATTAGACCGTTTGACCTACTATATGGGCGGCAGCAGCGCGGGCGGCGGCAGTGGCAATCAATTGCAGTTAAGTCGTTTGAACGGAATTGATGTAAAATGAATGAAGTTTTGTTTTTTTTTTTTATTCGTGATCTTTAGAAAAATAAAATGAAAGCAATACAAACAAAATCAAGTTAAGATCAGAAACGTGGGTGATTTCCTTTGAGTAATTAATTGTTTCTTTAATTGATTTTGATTTTTATTTTTGTAAGGTATTTGTGTCTTTGTAAGATGCTTGGAAAATAAAAATGTTGTTTTTTTAAAGATGCTGATAGGAAATGGAATATGACTTATGATTTAGTTAAAACATTTTTACTCAATTTGAATCATTATGGGTGGTTTGTTGAATTTACAAGATTTAATGAATGAGGTTTGACTATTGAGGTCTGTGAATTAAAAAATAAATGATGAGGGTTTGAGTTATTATAATTGGAAATGTTTTACTACCAAAAAATGGAATTAAAATTGGTTCGTCAAAATCGAGTTGGTTTTTTGAGTTATACCAAAAATGCACATTCGATGTTGAGGACTGTTCACGTAATGAGAGGCCAAAAACATTTGAACAACCTGGATTGGAGTCATTTCTGGAAGAAAATTGAAGCCAAATAGAAGAAGAGCTCTATTTAGTATAAGAGTTTTAAACCAAGTTAAACCAATGTTGATGCTATTGAGTATTGTGGTACAAAATGCACAGAATCAAACAATTCATTCTACAGTATGGTTGCACATGTTCTCATGTCGATAAATCCATTAAAATCTACATAGAAATGGTCAAATGGGATGTTCAAGACTACCCACCGTCTTTCCTTCGCTAAAGCAATTCAAACGTAATGCTCGCGCCTTGAAAAAGGTTTAGCAATTTACATTCAAGTCCAACTTCAGTCGCACTGTCAAGTATAGAGATTTTTTCATTAGCCGTAATACGCGAATGTGGAAGACAATAGGTTAGGTTTATGGGCTGACGGTTGGTCTTGTTACCGCCACACTTAGATCGATGCAGATTTATTGTGATGTCCTAGATGAAAACCTATTATAAGAGTGCCATGACAAAGCCCGCCTATGGCGAGGGTGTAGTTTCTGTGACTGTAGTCCGAAATCGTTTGTGGATGTCAGTCGGCATATTCGCTTCGGTGAGATGAGGCTACCGCTCCAGTTACTTGGGCTTACCTTACGTCCACAAAGTAAACAATTCAATCAGACCCGTAGTAGCAATGGCAGCATGCAGCATCTTGTGGGGTAAACTAGTGGTTGGTGTATGCACCATTTAAGTTAGCTCGTGTTGGATTATTAGTGCTGAGATGATGTAAAAAGCATGGACGGCAACGACTGCTGTATGGTCAAGATGCCCATATTTCGCAGTGTTGACTTGCAGAATCAGCCATTTTGTCCGTACTATCAGTGTCGTCCTGTACCAAGCTTTATCTAACATTTGGTTAAGGGAGTTAAGTGTTAGGAGTTTTCAAACCATTTTGTAGCTTTGGCGGAGTATAACAAGTGTCTGCTGGGAATGACAGAGAGTTAATTCACTTCATTGAAGAAATGTTTTCCGAGGAACCTGTTTCTGAAATGGTATAGTGCAGGACAGTGACACATCACCAAAACCTTTTCATATGTCCTCCGTGAAAGGCCTTACCACACTAATTTTTTACTTTTCTTTGTACTATTTCGGTCTCTCTCATCAGCGTTTTAATTTATACGAAATAACCAATAGTGGATAACCTCGAAAAATTAATGCTATACCATTGAATGATTACATCATATTTTTCCCAACGAAGAGAATTTAGTTGTAAACCTTAAATATTAATTAAAAGTTTAATGAAAATTTATTATTGAAATATTTTGTAACTTATTTACAAAAAAAAAGTCTGTTATACCAAGATTTTAAATTTATTTCCCGTTTATAATTTTATCAATAAAATATCTTCGTAATTACTGATTTTTGTTCTTTAATTAGCGCATTGGTTAAAGAAAAGCAACTTAAGTCAAAGAGAAACTCAAATAAAATAATTTCACATGTTTTAAATGCTGCAGCCCAGACGATATGTCTCCATTAATTTAACTTCTCTCAAACTTATTCTAGTCAATTATTTCTGTGACATTTGGCATTTAATTATGTAAATAAATTGTTATCCGCCAACTGCAAAACCGCCAACGTATCATTTCGTATATAGAATGAATTTGCATTTTATTTTTTTGAGATTTTAAACAACATTACTCTGACACCATAGGGTGGTTAAAAATTTCACTTTTCATGCCAAAAGAAAATAAAAATAAAGTATAATCAAAACAAAGAAAGAATTTTCTCATATGAATATTGTATTAAACATGCATTTCTCCGTTACCAAAAGATCGTTATCGATAAATTTTCTTAACATCGATCGTCGATATTTCAATTAAACTTTCCACGACAAGCAACGTTGGTGGTGGTGGTGATGGTGATGGTCATGGGGTGCGGTGAAATAGAAGGTGATGGTTGTATGGCATGATAGGAGATTCTGCGTTCACTAAGGAAGGATGCGTCAAGGTACTGCATATATGCAGACAGATCTTGTTGTTGAATAAATTGACTTTATGTGGGCTGATTTGCGTCGAATTTTGCCATTCGTGATATTCAATTTATTTAAAAAAGAAATACGAGTATATATATCATGCTCCAAAAGAGTCGTTTTGTCTTCAGTTTTTAACCTTATAGGAAACTAAAGGATATTTAAAGATTCAGCAAATAAAATGCTTGAAATTTAAATTAATTATTTAATACATTGCAAATATTAGAAATAAAAAATCCTGGGAAAATCACAGAAAACTTACAAACAAAAATTAAGTAGCTCAATAATTGTCAAGACCTTGTCTTACTAAATGATGACATAATATGAAACAAAGTTGTATTATCCTGAAGAAGAAGAAGTTACTGCTTATTTACTTATTTAAGGTGGTGTCTGAAGCCGGATCGGTCCCTAGCTAGCTTTCTCCAGTTTCGCACGCGAAGTCATTCTGCACAACCGGAAATTGGTCAATACTGGCAAGGACTACAGGTTGTTGACGAACGGCTTCAGACATTCACCTAATACGGCAGGAAGGATCTTATATGAAACCTTTAGGAGACTGATGCCTCTGTAGAAGGGTCTCCTCTCTTGCGTATTGGACAAACTATGCTGAGATGCCACTCATCGGGCATGCTTTCTTCCGACCATATTTTGTAGATGAGTTGGTGCATGCTCCCTACCAAGTCAACGCCTGCTGCTTTGAATAATTCGACAGCGATGCCGTCAGCTCCAGGAGCTTTGTTAGACTTCAGTTTAAATATATATTCGTCGAGGTCGGGTGGGCGGAATTGTTGATCTGCGTCGCATAGGTTAAGTGGTTCTATCTTAATTACAGCGGAATTCGATTCATCATCGCCGTTATATAATTTCCAGAAGTGGTCTTTCCATATTCTCAACATAGACCGAAGATCTACTACGATGTTTCCCTGAACGGCCTTACAGGCTTCGGTTTGTGGCTGATAACCTTGGGAGGTTGTTTTTAACTTTTGGTAAAACTTACGAACCTCAATTGTTGTTGTGACATCCCTCTATCCCTTCGATGGAACGCTTCTCATGCTCCCTTTTTATCCATCTAAGAAGCCGGTGTTCCTCTCTCCTCTTCTGCTCGTAAAACTTGCGAGCAGCTCTGGTCCTTCTGTGCAGCTCCGTTTTATATGCATATTGCTAAGCTGCGTGCTCTTGACATCACTGGTCGTCAAACCAAAGGTTTTGCTGTGGTTTCCGTGAGAAACCTATCAATTTAGAGCGGCATATCTGATAGCTGTAAGACAATATTGCCACTGGTTTTAAATGCTTGATGTAGGCAGCATAGGATTTCTTGCGATTGTAGTCATTCAACATCGAATCTTCTCACAGTACTTCCTTGTTTTGGCTTGGATCGGGATATCCGTTACCATACCTTGGCTACAACGAGGTAGTGGTCCGAGTTAATGTTGGCCACTCGGAATGTTTTGACATCCTGTATACTGGAGAAGTGTCGATCGCAATGTGGTCAATCTGGTTGAGAGTTGATCGATCAGTAGATTTCTATGTCCCCCTGTGGGTATTGAGATGTGTGAACTGCGTACTAGCCCGTCTCGCCCCGCAGCAGAATTGATCAGCCTGAATCTGTTGTCGGAGTTGGTGTTGTACATGTTGTTAGAAGTTATTCGTTTTAATTCAATTTCATAATAGAAAAACATAGAAAAATATAGAATAATATAGAAAAAACATAGAATAACATAGAATCTATGGAAGAATATATGCAATGATTCTACACTACATGAATATACAGCACGACCTCCCATAACTTTATAAAGTACTTTTAAGTATACCAACAAATATTTCCATCAAGTTGTTCATATATTTAGCTCAAAATAAAAGGTCTTTAATTCCAGGCATTTTACAACTGAGGCAGTTGGAATGGAAGAATAAGCTTATAGTTGATATATTTTCGAAGCCTTCAGCAGGTTATTGCGACTTGGTCATACGTATCTTATTTCAGTTTAGGGTACATGTTCATAACTTGGGGTCAACTTTTTTAGGGCACATTGCAGTTGGTGATATGTCGATGGCGGTGTACTGAGTGCTCTGCACAGATGCACTTGATCATTGAATTCGATCAGTTTTCGTCTTGAAAGAATGAACGACGGCAAATGGTGCGGCTCGGTGGTAGTGGCAAGCGGCGGCGCGCAACAGCAGCGTGGTTGGTCTTCTTCCTCGTGATTATGGCCTCTGATTTATTGATATTTCGGCTGCACGGTGGTTTGGTCGTGTTTAACTTCCTGTCACACACATTTCGAATGTGTATACGCTATCCGATGATCGTAAATCGTTTTTATTGTGTTTTATATTCATTTTATTTGTGTTGTTGAGGGAAATGAAAACAAAATGATATTCTTTTTAGTCCTCATGTATCAGATATGTATATTGCACAATTGGGAGCAAAAGTTGAAAACCCAAAATACAAAATTCGAACTCATGCTGAGATGAAAATCAGTGCAGTGGAGCAGGATGAAATTGAATTGACACAATTAACAGAAAAGAAAGGCTCTCTTCTTGGCCATGGTGTGTAAAGGCTTCCCAACCATCCTCCTTTCGTTTTATATAAATGCATAGGTACTCGAAGATATAAACGGTTTGGTTCGTGTCTAAAAATTGTTGATTGAATGAAGTGAGCACAGCAAAGAACAGCCCAACCCAATCTTCAATATATGTAACTTCCTATACGAGTATAACATAAGATGAGATGTTCTTTTGCTATATTTGGGTCAATAAAATGAATGAGATTGAGAGTTGAATTTCAGTTTTATTTTTATTTTTTTTTTTAAACAGAAGGTAAGTTGAACGATTAAGGTTTCAGGATAAGAAAAATAAAATAAAGGAAAAGTTTGGGGTTCCTTGAGTGTGTAGTGTGGGAGGAAGTCGAGGATAAAATTTCTCTTCTCGAGCTTAAAATGTTAACCTAAATTATTTATGTCGGTTGTTTCACTGGACGCGGAACTTGCTAAGATCTGTCAACTACGATTTATTGCAACTGAAGGACAAGCGTTAATTGGAAAATATTAAGGTGGAATTCAATGAAATAAAAATTAAAAAAAAAAAAAAAAAAAAACAAAACAAACTGATTGCTTCAACCACAAAGAGACTTTGATTATTTTTTCGTTTAATTAAATTGTAACTTAAACTCAATTAAAACCAATTTTATTTTCTGAGAGTGTTATAAATTCAATAGGTATACTCTATACGTACATATGTGCATACAAACACTTACTCGTTTTATAGTGATTTGGAATTTTTAAGCTCAATTGAACAAATCCAATTACGTTATTGTGTGATAATTTATTGAATACCGATAAGCATTGTTGACAATATAATTGACTATGTTAAATAAAAATATACGTACGTATACATACTCGTGATTTTTAAATTTTAAAATAAATTAGATTGTTTTTTGTTTGTTTGTTTGTATTTATTTATAGAGAGGAAATGTTAAGCACATACATACGTGCTTAGTGAAGTGTTACGTTTTAATCAAAAATAGATTAATAAATATTCAAATTAAAGGTGACATTGATCAATGTTGTTACTGATTTTCAAGCGTTTTGTTTTTGTTGTTATTGTTTATATATTGTTGCATATTTGTACTTAGCCATATTGCCGTCTGTGCTGATAATAAATTTGTAAGGATAACAGAAATTATATCTGCATCATTTAATGAATAGGTTAATATCTCATTTTGTGTTTTTTAAACTTAATATTAAAATATTCAATAGCCAAGCAAAAGTGAATTTTGAGATACAAAATAGGACTTTTGACTTTTCCTTTTAGATTCAGAATTTTTGAAAACTTTTTTGAGTGTTCATTTTGCAATCCTGATGAATACATAGATTTATGTTAAAAAAATTAAAGATTAAGAATTAATGGATCTTAAGATGTGGACATTCTTGTCAAAATTTATATAGTTTTTAACTTCATTGATAGTCATTCCTTTGACAAAGAATAAAATTCATAAGTATGCTTTTATGTGGATAGGCACCTCAAAATCTTTTCCCACTAATTATGTTATGTAAAACAATCAAATATTTTTGCATTAATTATAACATCATACAAAACTGGTATGAACTCAAAACTTTATGGAAGTAACACCTTTTTATGAATTAAAAAAGGATAAAATATTTTCCGTCCTTAAGAATTATTTTATTCTACAGGAAAAGAATAAACACACACAAAAAACTAATTAAAATGAATACAAAAATATTTTTGACTGAATATCTTGAAAAAACAAAAATATGTTGACTTAAAAATTACGTCCTCTTAAAAAAATGTTATTTTTGACATTTGTGAAAATTAACGTCGGGTTGGATCATAGTATTGTATTTTAAATACTGTACCTCACAACACTGTATTTCAAAATACTGTATGTACAAATACTGTATGATCAAAATACTGTATCTCAAAATTCTGTATTTCAAAATTGGGTTGGGGTCAAAATACTGTATTTAAAATACTGTATCTCAAAATAATGTATTTCAAAATACTGTATGTACAAAATACTGTATTATCAAAATACTGCATCTCAAAATTCTGTATTTCAAAACTCTGTAAATAAGGCTAAAAAATAAAAATATTTTTAACAATGTAAAAAAGTGCGCATATGCCGTATTATGACCATACAGTATCGTACAGAATTTTGACCATACAGTATTTTAAAGTATAGCATTTCGACCCGCTCCCTTCAAAATTCTGTATATTAAAATTCTGTATTTCAAAATGCTGTAAGGAAGGTTGAAGAACAAAAAACAATTTGATAGTGTTAAAAAGTGCTTACTTCTTTGCATTATACATCATATGTACGTATGATAATTCATTAGTTTTTGAATTAATAAATTAAAAAACAAAATAAATGGTTTTCTTCTTCTTAATTCTTTGTATCTCTCTCAAATTTTTACCTGAATTGTTCCTATCATAATCAACAATCGCATAAATACTTGCACCAAACTAACTGATCTGTCAAAACTTCCAGTATTATGAGATACAGTATTTTGACAATACATCATTTTGAGATACAGTATCTTAAATTATAGTATTTTGAAATACATAATATAAACTATACAGTATTGTGACCATACAGTATCATACAGAATTTTGACCATTCAGAATTTTAAATACAGCATTTTGACTCGATCCCATTAACGTCTCCTTTATCCCGGCAGTAAACAGTTTAAACTTCAATATCAATTGCATCCTTTTCAATGTTCTTTAAATGAAATTTAAGATTATATAAAAAAAAAAAACAATATTTTTAAATTTTGACGAGAAAAATGTAATTTATCAGCCTCCTTTTAAAAACATAAAAACAAACATTTGTCAGCTCAATTATTATTGAAGCAAAGACTTAATTTAACTTCAACACGAATTTATACTATGAAGATATTGAGGTAAGCTCTAGAAAAATTTTTAGATAAAAAAGAAATTCATTCGAAATTTCACTACAAAATCATTAGTAAATTCGAAGTCTGTTCTTAATATGAGTTTTAGCATGACGATTGACATCTTAATAATTTTAAACGAAAGTTATCTTTAACGCCAAAGCATCCCTCTTACTTTGAAAGCACAAAAATGCTTCTTTATCTATTTTTAAGAATACTTTGTCCTTTTGAGGTTTGTCATTTCATAACAAAAATTTAAAGACAAATGTTTTGAAGATGAAATGATGATTTTAAGCTTGTAATTTACATCATTTTTTGCTCACAAATTCGCACATCATCTAAGCTGGAAAGGTGTATTGGCTAAAGATGAGTTAAAAAAGTCTAAAAAAAAATTGTATTTTCTAAGGGGACCCCCAGATTTTAACCGGGAACCTCTCGATTTGTAATCAATAATGGGATCTACCACAGCAAATACAAATACATACTCGTACAAATGCGCTAGGTCACATTTAAAATATTCATAAGTTAGATGATTTATTTAAAGCGCTTAAAATTAAGAAACATTTAAACAAAAGTTTTTAAATAAAGAACTGCTTTAAATAGAGTCGGGCTTTATTGGTTAAACAAGAACTGTTTGCGTTGTTGGGTTTTTAAAATCACTTCATTTATAAAAATTAAAAAAATCAATGAAATTTAAAAGAAGTAAAATAATTTGTATAAAAATTTTCATGTTTTGTATGTTTCAGATATTTCAAAAACGGCTTAAAATTTAATAAACTTTAGTGCTTTAAATAACAACTTTACCTATTAAAAAAAAAACAAGTGTTAGTTTAAAGGGCAACTTAGAATGAGGGTGGGATTCCAACCTCTTTTCTTCAAATTTTATACTTAAATTCCAGAATCTCAGTCTTTCTTTTTGATATTTATTTTTATTTATACAATAAAACCATATCTTAGTTCTGATACACGGTTAAAAAAAGTAATTTGAATTATAAAATATCTTGTTCATTAGCAATTTATAATAAGTAACTAGCGGACCCGACAGACTTCGTCCTGTCATAAAGATTTGTAAAGTGGCAGTTATTGTTCCTACGTATTTTATACTCGTGGCTAAACATTCTCGTGAAAAGAACCGTCACCCTTGTGATAGGGCGTTGTGAATACAAAATAATTAAATGAAACATATACATATAACGATTTAAAAGTAAGTAATCGCTTTATTGTTAATCATGTGAATCATAATTATTAACAGAAATTTTAGTGCTTTGTGATATACGATGTTTTTTGTTCCATTACTTGGAGCATAGACAAACAAATCTGATGGTTTTCCAAAACGGGAACAGGCAACATACAATTGACCATGTGAGAAACATGGATTTTCTAGATTAATACCACAAACACTTAATGATTGTCCCTGGGACTTGTTTATGGTCATAGCAAAATCAAGCCGCACTGGAAACTGTAGTCGTTTAAACTCAAATGCCACATCAGTCGGAATCATTGGGATGCGCGGTATAAGAACATCTTCTCCTTTATACTTCCCTTTGAGTTTAGTTGCTTCGCTATATCTTATCGCTAACCGTGTACCGTTGCAAAGACGCGGTTGATTGATATTTCGCAACACTATAACTATTGATCCAACCTTTAATTGAAGATTGTAAGGTGGCAATCCTGGCAAATCCAGCGAGTTTAAAAATTCCGGTGGATAATTGACTACATCATCTTGGTTAGTAGCCGAATCAACTGATTTACATATGTATATATCCTCGATTCGCCTGTAATTTGTTCTTGAATTTTGAAATTCAATTCATTTATGTACATCAATGTTTTTTGCAGCCAGTATAGCTCGTTCGCTCAACCAATCATGGTTTCTGTAATTTTGAGAAACATTTGGAAACACCTTCTAAATAAGTTCGTCTTTTAATTGCTTTATACGTTGTAATTGATCATTTTGACGATGTAAAACAATATCACGGGATTTCAAGTTTTCTCCAACTACAACGATAACAACTTCATCATTAGTTGGTACATTTTAACGTCTTGCATGTTGACCTGCAGGTGATTTGACAGCTCTGATTACAATTTTCTGAATTTCAGATGGCATCAGATCCAGTGCAGTTTTGAACAATATAATCAATTGATTGTGTTCATGAAATAAAGTTTGTAATTGTTCTACAATAGACCTCTTTGCTAAACTGTTATTTGCACAACGCAGATCAATTTCTTGTGGTGAATTGCCCATAAAATAAATTTGCAGGAATTTGCTGTCGCTATCTGAAACTGGTAACAGTGAACCTGCTCTGTGATATATTTGCCCTTGTACTTGTAATTAAAAAAAATATTATTTTTGTACCAAACACTATAAAATAAAATAAATAAGCAATGGGGTATAAATTTATGGATTGTCAGTGATCAAACTTAAATAATATTTGATCTTAAAAATTATATATTTAGTTGTAACTAATATCTATCAATAAACGTCTTAAATTAGGTGATATAAAATTTTGTTCGCTAAAATAATTATGAATAACTGCTATAATACATACCTTGAAAGTTGGCATGAAGTTTTCCCGAACTACATTTGTTGCCCCAAATGAAGTCATTTGAAAGCAATTGTTATAGTGTTGGATAAGTGTCAAAAAGTGTATGGAATCTGTTCCTATTCCTGAAACCAATGAGTACAATGGCTCTGGTGGTGGATCCAATGGTATCAATTTCACTTTACCATTTGCGCAATACAATCCATTAGCTTCGTTTTTGTATTTCAATGTCTTACAGTGTGAGCAAACCGAGTTCATAGAACCAATAACAACACATTGGTAGTTTCTGTAGTCAATTGACACATCGTAACTAAAAGCAGCTCGATTCAAACTTGAGCGATCATTAGTTGAATGTCGCGCTTCACGCGTTTGTGATATCCGAATTCTTTCACGTTCAATTTGGTCTTCACGTTCTTGTGCAGTACGATTAGTTTGGTAATTACCTTGTTTTGTAGCAGTTCGGGTTCTTCTACCTAAATTGCTTCGTCTTATAGGAGGCATATCAAATATAAATTATTTTGACACTAAACACTAACTAAACAAACACTAACACTAACACTCTGCACACAACACGATATATGGATTTGTTTCAGCCGTTTATCAGTTGACAAAAGCAAACTCAGTAGATAAGGTAACAGAAAATCCAAGAAAAACAACAGCAAATCGACATCTACACTTTTTTCTTCTTTTTTTCTTTTTTTTAATTTGATATGACTTGAAGTCAAATTATTTAAGCCGACTACGTTTTAGTAAGAAAACATTTGTATGGGAAAAAGAAAAGGGCTGTTTTTATGGTTTTTCCGGCAATTATTGGAATTTTTTCGCCGTAAAAACCATCCTTGAGCTTCAACGAACATTTAAAAAAAAGAATTGGCCAAATTGGTCCAGGCGTTGTTGAGTTATGCGCTTACCAACACATTTTGCGATTCATTTTTATATATAAGATGTATACCAAATTCACTCTCGAAAATATCCTAAACAAATCGTAGCTTTCACATTTCCGCTCGATTTGAGAGATGATAACTCTTTCGAACACAAATGGAACATTAAATTAAAAGTTAATTTAAAAAAGAATTCAAAACATTGCACATTGCAACAGACTTCAAAGTTCAAGAAACATGAAAAATTTGGAGTTTTTGTTTTCAATCCAAAGCTTGAATACTCAATTTTGATGGTTTTGCAAGAAATTTTGTATTTTTAAAAAGTATAGAAATATTTATTTTGAAACCTGTTAATAAATAAATAAATAAGGTGGCGCAACAATCCATAGAGAAATAGGGCCTAGTGACTTACAACTCTCAACCATTCCTGTGTGCGAGTAATTGCAGGGATGGAGGGGGGGTTTGTATGCCGAATCCGAACGGCTAATTCGAAACCTGTTAGAAACTCTAAAATTGGTTACAACACAAATAATAAGAGGCTAGGATGCGGCCCACACTTATTACTTTCCATTCGTGCCCGACTCTCGATATTTTTAAGTCTTACAAAAATATTAATACCATCATATATATGTAAGATAAAACCAAAGCTTAAAGGCAAAACATATCTTCGTTATCATGATATTTTACTCGAAAACTATTTTTTATCACCTTTTAGCTGTTTTTGTAGATTTTCGATTTTCTGTAGGAAACATGTTAATTCATTTTCTTTAAAAGAATTAATGTGGGATTAGAATGTTAAACCTAATCCCCTAAGTCCGTCTTTTAAACTTAATAACATTCAACTTGCCATCGAGAGAACAACGGCCCAAACCTAACATTAAAACGCAACGGTTGTTATGCAAAGAGGAACAGCAACATCATCAGTTCATCATCAGATATCTCGAATATCTCAACGAAAGTCACGAGTTCTTTTTTTTTATTAAACTTAATATTATCTTAAATTAAACTGCTTAAATTACTTAAACAATAAATTAAATTGCTTAAATTACCTAAAACTAGTTACAACTAAACATACCTTGAATACTTAAATCCCTATATTTTGTTAAAATCTAACTGAACTTAATCATTGTACTTTATTAAATTGAACAATGGATTAAAATCTTAATTAAAGCTTAATAAAAAGTGTGTGTTTTCATTTAGCATCTTTTTCCCCTCCCCACATTAATTAAAATTAAATTAAAAATTAATATTAAAAAAATAATTAATTTAAAATTAAAAAATCTAACCAGAATTCATTCATTCCGAATTCAGAGATATGGCTGACGAAACAAGGTATCATGTACGTACAAACAGGCGTACAGATATACACATACATCCCTTTAAGAATCTTTGATTTAGATTGTAGGGACGTTGAAACGTCGAGAAATATCAGTATTTGTAATTTGACAAATTGAACCAATTACAATATCTATGGGAAGTAAAAAATATCTTAACCTATTGATGAAGGATTCATTAAGACATCAAAGTTAAATTTAAAGCCTTACTTTCATCACTATCCAATTAGTTAGATTAGTTACTAGGTTAAATCTAAATTTTTCCCGAGACAAAATTTGATTCAATTTAGCTCATTGACCATTGACAAGACCTACCACATGGTTAAAATTTAGAATTCATTCTTTTGTAATTAATCTTTGTTTCCAAATCTGACCACTTGTTGCCTTAGAAACCAAATTAAAAAACACAATAACACTGCAGTTAAAACAAATTAAATAAACTTTCACTTCAGACATTGACCTAGTTTTTCTGGTCATCGCCTACACTACACTGGACGATTTATGGCAACCCTAAATCTATTTCAAAACAGCAATGCAAACCAACTATAAAAGATGTATTTTTTGTATGTGTTTTATTTAATTACTATGCCTACCTTATGTCTAGTTGAGTTTTTGGTGAACAATAGGGTTCATCACAACGCAACGACCTGAAAGATGAGCTCTGTGGTGAGAAATCAGTCCCCACACCGCCACCATAAGTTAAGTCTTCAAAATTTCTTCTCATTGCATTGCTAATGGCTATTTTCTTTTGAAACTCGTCATCATAGACCTGATTCTCCACCAAATCCAAACCATTGTCTTCTGCCGAGGTTGATGATAACTCGACGTCGCCGGCCGCAGTGGCGACCGCGTTCTTTTTCAATATCAATTTTAAGTCACTGTCACTGATAAAATGATTGTATGGAGGTAACGCTAATACACTACACAGAATTAAAATTAAAACAAATGCTAAAATCATATTATCTGAGCCTTGAAAAGGTTCTTAGCGTACTAAAAGAGCTACTTGTTGCGAAAAGGACTTTTATACTATGAAAATGGGCCACAATAGAAAGTCCTTGGAGGATTCTAGTCCTCCTATTGCTGTGTATAAATAAATACACAGCAATAAAGTCAGTGAGTTTTATGTGGTGTTTTTATTTGAATTGTTAAGAAATGCGTGAAATCGAAAAATAAAAGTGAACTATTGTTTGATACAACTGTGTCCCAAAAGAAATCAACTTGTAGAAATTATTTGTTTTGTTTTCTTGTTTGTTCTTTTTAATTCTACAAAACTTCAATCAGGCTAACCTACGCTTTATACCTTAAGGTTAATTTAATAAATATCAACTATAAATATATAATAATAATGACATCAGTGCCTAGGACTATTTGTTTTTATTTAACGTATCAGAAGGTTAATTTGTCAATATTTTATGTTTTTTCAATTACTGTTTATGGTGGACCTTTAAGAATACTCTTTCAACTTGAAATTCTTCTGAATTCTTAAAGTCGATGGATTTTTCATCAAAGTAGATAATATAGATTCTTTTAATATTAAGGATATCCAGGACACAAATTAGATACATTTTTCTGACTGCACTACATCCCTAATTTTGTTGGGTAAAATATCATAAACTATAATACCTATGCCATTTTTTGATCCAGTCCTAAGTAAGAGGATGTTTTAGGGAGTGTTATAGACGAATAAATAAAGTCTCCCCCAAAATGTAGCTTTATCCGTATTTTAGGGAAGTCCATTTAAAGTGGACATTCCGTAATTTAAAAAAAAAAACGGTAATCGTCAAAACGATTATCATTAACGTTATCGTCAATAATTTGCTTCACATAACTTTATTACTATCGTCTAGTCAATCGTTTTCAGTACAAGATTGTACTCCAAAACTGTAACTAAAATGTAAAAATGAAAGATAATGCTTGTTCGATAACTTGAAATTGTAACCAAGTTTCCCAAACTTGTTATTTTTTCTTTGGGAAATTGTGATATAGTCAGAATTTCAAAATGTTAGCTATTTATGGCTGATATTATTGTAAATTTATAAATTTAATTAAATCTATACTTTTATACTTAATATTATAAATGCGAAAGTAACTCTGTCTGTCTGTCTGTTACTCAATCACGCCTAAACTACTGAACCAATTTGCATGAAATTTGGTATGGAGATATTTTGATACCCGAGAAAAGACATAGGCTACTTTTTACCCCGGGAAAATGACGCATTCCCATGGGAAAATTCAGGTGGGCCGATCGCTATTACGCCTAAACTACTGAACTGGTTTGAATGAAATTTGGTAAGGATATAGTTTGAGACTTAAGAAAGGACATGAGTTACTTTTAACATTGGGAAAACAACGCATTCCCATGGGAAAAATTACTTTCCAGGGAATCTGATCGCTTTCACTCCTAAATTACCAAAGATTTGAATAATATTTGGATAAAATTGGTATTACGGGAAAACAACGCATTCCCAACCCTTCTCAAAAGTTGAGAACGAAGGTTGGTGTTCCAGTCCTGTTAATGAGAAATTTTGACGCATCAAAGTAATGTAATGGTACACTGCTACAGATTACTCACCTAGGACGAAATATTATAAAAGCTATAATCATGCCTGCAATAGCAAAAAAAAAAATGTTTTAATTCCCCGCACTCCGATAATTCCAACCGATTTGACGTTTCAGTTTAAAAGAGTGCAGTTTCCTCTGAAAGCAGCATTTGCAATATCAATAAATAAAGCTCAGGGGCAAACGCTGAAAGTTGCAGGTGTAAATTTGGAAAAAAATTGTTTTCCCCATGGACAATTATATGTAGCTTCCTCACGAGTCTCAAACCCACAAGATCTTTACGTTCTGGCCAAGGAAGGAAAAATGTATTTCAGTAACTTCTTGTTAAAATGTATTAACCCAACGGTGACGTGAAATAGTGCCAAATGGAATAACACCAAATTTCAAATTTGGCTTTATTTCGATACATAAAAAGAAATAAGGCCAAAAAAATAATGGAAACAACGCCAAATATTTTAAAATTCAAAAGTTAATACAAAATTTTTAAAGTTCACTTTTTTACATACAAAACACGCAAAAATGGTTGATTTATTGTCTAGAATAGCTACTTTTGCTAAAAAGTTTTTTTGAATTGATAGCACGGCGTACTAACAGCTAGGGATCACTATAGGATTTGGGGTGGGTGCAAGTTTGGGTATATGCAAAGAACTTTTGCATTTGAGCACTAAAATCAAAGAAATTCCCAAATTTAAAAAGCAAGTATGGCTCACAGTTATGAAAGAATCACAACGCATTCGTGTTCTTCTCGCATCCACCCCAAATCCTATAGTGATCCCAAGCAGTGGGGCAGCATGCCCCCCCTTACATATCTAGCTGTTAGTACGCCGTGCTATCAATTCAAAAAAACTTGTTTTAGGCTCCAATTTCAAAAATTTCAATCGAGCAACAAGTATCTATGTGTCATTTTTCAACTTTTTTAATTAATAACAAACAAAATTGTTGCAAAATTGCACAATTTTATTAAAGTTTTTTATTAAAGTTTACGAAAAAATACACCGATTTGGTTATTTTCCGAATTTTTAACTTCACATAGGAAGTTATTGTAATGGGTCCGATTTGTCAAATTGAAAATTTTGACATTTCTCGACGTTTCAAGGTCCCTAGAGTCGAAATAAAAGATTTTTAGAAAGATGTCTGTGCGTGCGTGTGTACGTACGTCCGTACGTCCGTATGTTCGCGACGTTTTGTTCGTCGTCCATAGCTCAAGAACCAGAAGAGATATCGACTTCAAATAAATTTTGTTATACAGATAATAAGGCAGAAAGATGCAGAAAGGGCTCTCAAGAAAATTGCGTGGGTGGTTTTTTTTACCATAGCAGTTTAAAAAAAAGGTGAACATTTTGGTTAAACCTAAATATCTCATGAACCAATGACGCTAGAATTAAATTTTATATTATATATTGTAACGTGATACAAAACAATTATATTTTTGGAAAAAAATCAAATTAACGGTTTTTTTTTATAAATCAAAAAAACTGAAAAAAAAAATTGTCACCCCGAAAATTTTACGACTAAAATATGATTTCATCTCCAAAACAATTTTGTGCAATGAAGAATAATGTTTTTGACATCTGATGAAATTTTGAGAAAAATATTTACAGTTTTTTTTACAAAAAATTAAAACCTAAAAAAAAAATTAATAAAAGTTAGTAAAAATTGATTTTCGACTCAAATATCTTTTCAAAACTTTGAGTTATTGGCTTTAAACTACTTTTATCTTTCAAAAATATTGTTGTCAACATTCAGTAAAATTTTGAAATAAATCGAATTGACAGGTTTTTTACAAAAAATTAAAAACCGAAAAAAAAAATTAAAAAAAAGTTGATAAATATTGATTTTCGACTCAAATATCTTTTCAAAAATTTGAGATAACGGCTTCTGACTAATTTTAACTTATAAGAAATATTTATTTCAACATTCGATAAAATTTTGAGAAAAATCGAATTGAAAGTTTTTAAAAAAAATAAAAACCTAAAAAAAACAATACTAAAACTTGGTAAAAATTTACTTTCGACTCAAACAGCTTTTCAAAAATTACAAATATTGGCTTCAAACTTATTTTATTTGACAGAAAATATTGTTTTCGATATTCAGTAAGTTTTTTTATAAAAATTCAACAGTCCGTTTTTTCATAAAAAAATAAAATCTACAAAAAATAGTACGCAAATTTGGTAAAAATTGATACATAAGACAAACTTTTAAGCAAGACAAATCGACAGACGGGATGGGAAGTTATCAGTGTGGGTCGCATCCCAGCCTCTTTTTTTTAGTTTTCATTTTCAGTTTGTAACAAGTTTAAATTACGCCGAAACTTTTTTACTTCAATTTGCTTAGTTAACATTTTGAAATTAATGACCGACGATATCTATTTAACTAACGCTATGGTTTTGACGATATCACTTTGAACATTATCGTCTTAAGTGAAGTAAGACTATCATCGAAACGCTATCGTCTGACGAAAATCGTTTTACGGAGCGACCGACCTGTTTTTTTTTTTTAAAGGTAAGGGTTAAAGCGCAATGATTTGAATTTCCTTAAATTTACTCGAATCTGAATATTCATGAAAAATTAGACTCTCAAGTCCATGTCAAATAAGTGTTCAAAGAATTTACTGATAATATTTCGTCGATTATAAAATATTAACGTGTGTGAGAAATTAAGGGGTTTGAGGTTTAAATGCAGTTTTCTTTTCTAAAACTTGGTAACCTCCTTTTTTCTATACCTTCGATGCCTTAATTTATACATATGACATACGGTTTTTCAGTGTGAGATTTTGTTGTAATAATTTCGCGAATCTCATCTTGAAGGCCTCAAATCGATTGTTGATAATTAGCATATATACACTATTTCTTACATTGGTAAAGAAAAGAAAATATAAGATCTCAGTGGCGTATTGTGTACACCTCTTTAAAAAATAACATGGTCAGGAAATGTTTGTTTCAAAATGTCAAAATGATGAATTTTAACAATTTAAGTGCGTTTATTAAAGCGTGTATCGTTCCACTTTTTTTAATGACGTAGCTTTTACTTGTCAAATGTCAAAAGATAACAGATTCAAAAGTGACAACTGCTAAATAGTGAGTTATTTAAAATAAATTGTCTGAATTCAAACCTCTATGTTAAAATTTGTATATTCGTATTTGGAAAGTCACTAAAATTTAAGCATTTCCTTGTAAATTTTTGTATTCATACGAAAAAATAAACTCATTTCTTGAGAACTTTTTTCAAACAAATCCGTTCAGTGAATAATTGTCAAGTCAGCCATGTGTACATTATATCTATGACAACAACAACGCCAAAATCGCAACAAGCTCATTCGTTCCCTAATATATTGTATACTTATTTTTTGAGCTTTTTGATTTGCCAGATTTTTTGGTATCAGTCATTACATTTTCAAAAAAGGTTTTCGTTTAAAAACATAGAATCTATTTAAAGATCAAATTATATTTAGTAACAAGTGTGGTAATTTAAATTTTGGTTAGCAAAACATAGAAAACATTGCACTTAAAGTTTCATATCAATTTCCCATTCACCAGTGGTAAGGGTTAATTGTGTCAGCTTCATATAGATTAAACGAAAAAGTGGGAAAACAAACTAACTCACTAAATTTAAATTTTAAAAACGATAGTACTCTCAGCTTTTCATATTCGTTTTCAGAATCACATCCCTCTTCTTCGGATGTGGAACTGCAACGACAAAATATGATAAGCTCATTAAATTCCGACCTAAAAAATATTCTTCAATGGGGATTAAAAAACCGCGTGGAATTTAATGTTTCGAAAACACAATGCTGTATTGTATCGTTAAAGCGAGATACACCCCCCTTGCCATTATCCATGGATGGCACTTGCATCGAGGAGAATGAACATCTCGATATTCACGGTATTCACGGTATGTGTATCACCAACCACCTTTTGTGGAATGATCACATACGCGATGTCGCCAAAAATGCCGCAAGATGTTTGAGTTTTCTAAGGTGATGCAAGAAGTTTTTCTCCCCCTCTGATCTGGCTGTTATCTACAAAACTTATATACGTCCAAAGCTTGAGTATAACTCTCATCTCTGGGCTGGTGCACCTGCAACGTACTTAAGCCTCTTGGACAGCATTGAACGTAGAGCATTTAAATTAATCGGTGATAACACCATCATAGGATCATTTACGTCGCTTGAACATCGTCGTAAAGTTTTTTGTCTCACGCTTTTTTACCGTTATTTTAACGGTTTATGCTCAAGAGAAATAGCCAGTTGCATTCCTCCCCTTAAACAGTTCAACCGTAATACTCGCGCTTCTAGGAATGCTCATCAGTATACCCTCGAGCCCAACTTTGGTCGTACTGTCATGTACAGAGATTCGTTCTTTAGTCGTACTACGCGAATGTGGAATGCCTTACCACACTCTGTTTTTCCCAGCCATTGCAATATTCAGGAATTCAAAACCAATGTGCACCGACACCTCCTTTCAACCTTTCTCTCCTTTTCCTATTGCTCACACTGTGTCTTTACATAATAATAATAAGGGTAGTAATATCCCCTTAAGTGTGCGCTTATTATAAAAAAAAAATATATAAATGGATCACAAGATACTCAAAGAAATCGTTTTTTTTTATTTTAATTAGATGCTTCTGAGCAATCGTAAAAAACATAGAATACCTTATTTAAAAACTATGTGCTTGTATATTATTTATAAGGTTTTCACATTTATTATGTATTTAAAATCCATTAATTCATTTCCGTATGTACTTCCTAGATCAGTGTGGACTTTCCAGCTTCTCCGCATAACAACTTTTTCTTCTAACTCTTAAAATTGTTGATTACTCCAAAGTAATAATGTCTTACATACATATATGGTTTTAAAAATGGATAGTGAGTAAATCATAAACATAGAAAATAACATAGAATACCAACGTTTATAATACAATAAAACACATCTTTATAATTATACCACCCCGATGTGTTTGAGTCCATATATGTAATTGATCTCCACAACACACGTCTAACATCTAAAGTCTTTAATTATAAATTTCTGCTCAGATCCATTTAAACAAATTTCTCCACAACTTCTGCCCGTCGCACTCTTCGCGCTTATTCATTTCAAGAATCAACTCGGCTCCCGCTCCCAATAATAAAACCGAATCAACAACAACAAACAATGAATTTTCTATATCCTTGAGCTCTATTTACTCCTAAACTAATTGCTTACCACCCATCTAGTCTAGAGATCAGACGAGTGCTGTGCCACAAGTGGAATCCCTTCTCCTTCTTCATCTTCTACATACTTCTTGGGTTTCTTCGTATAGCCTGCTTTTCTGATGATATGGTGAGCGAAGGCGAACTAATGCTTCCCACCATAGTATCGTGTAAAATTTATTACCACCTAATGATGTTCATTAATCAGTGCGGAAGCTAAATGCAAGCGACTTAAACCGTGGGCACCATGGTTTTAATTAAGTAATTTTGCCCCGATGTTGCCGCTGCTAGAATATGGTAGTAGTCCTTTATAGTGGAACAGACGAAAATCGCCTCTCTCCCTTCATAAGCCATAGGCACAGACACACCTCCACGCCCGCTGCACAAACGCAACCCACAATAATGACGACGCGACGTAGAAGAGACGTCAGAGAATACGAATACGACGGACACTGCACGCTTCTTCAAGATCCAGCTGAAGATAATAATCGCCTATCAACGCGGGCATAAAACGAAAATCGTGACCTAGGTCTTGTATAGAGTAGCTCCATTATGGTAAGCTTGTAGTATTAAAATCCTCAAATATCCTTCTGCATAAAGTGCAACAGGCTTCCTCTCTTTCTCCTCATAACCATCACAAAAGCATTGCGCTCCTTTGCATACTGATTTATTGTACAAATTACACACTATCATCGCTCCGGACAGGAAACAGTGATACATGCGTCTCTAGTTCTCTGCTCATTTCTTCAACATAAATTAGTTGCAACTTATCTTTGAATTTGATTCAAGCGAGGAACTTTATCATTAACCAATGTTCTCTTTCTCTTTGCAGACTGAAATCAACGAGGTCTTCGAGCAATACAAACAGTCCAAGCAGCCACAGAATGACATATCGACCAGATGTACGGATGCAGATATCGCCGAGGCAGCCAAGGCAGCCGATGTCGTCAACCAGATGGTGCCTGACAACAAATTGCCATCCAATGAAATGTCATGTCGTCTAAATGGTACCACCACCGACAGCGACAGGAACAACTGCAACAGCATTAGTAGCAATATGAAAGTGAATGAATCCAGTAGTAGCAGTTGTTGCGACACAAATGGCTTCTCCAGCTCATCTAACAGCGGCCGCTACTTAACAGTGCCAGTTGTTCCTTCCGAGTACCATCAGACATCGTCGTCATCGTCATCCTCATCGTCTTCTTCAGCTCCTGCAACACCATCTCCATCAGCCATAATGTCAACAAACACGTTTCCTAGTCTAAATCATGCCAATGACCAAACTGAGGCAACTCCAAGCAGCACCGCTAACAGTCGCGCGTCCACACTCAAGCGATTGAACAGTCAGAACGCTCCCAGTTGTTCGCCGGCCGAGTATCTACAGCAGAGCCATGATCCCAGTGATGACGTTAACATATGGGCTAACAAATTCCTGCGGGATTTGGACAACTTAATGGGATCAGATAAATGGTCTGCCGTTGCCGCCGAGTCCGCTGCCTCCAGTTCGTCCATCGGCAATGGTGGTTCTTCCGTAGTCACCACCGCCAGTCCTCTGCTGCCCTCCATGAAGATCAGTATTCCAAGACCCGAGAAACATGTGAGTATCTAGTTTCCGATGATGGTCTCTTTTTTATTAGTTCAATGATTGTCTTAGATATTCTATTGCATCTTTGCATTGGATTTGGATTGCATCGAAATAAATTCAATGCATCTCCATATTCATTGCAGAAATGCACTGCATCGGCACATAGTGCATACTGCGCAGCCGAGCTTTATTTGATTTTTCAGGTTGCACTCGATTTGAGTGGATTTTTTTTCGTTTTCTCTTTGAATTTAATTGTTATTAAACTATCAAGGTATTGAAAAGGTGTGAAAGAGGATCGTTTTCATTGATGCATCGAATTATGATTTCTATGTTAATTTTTGTTATTCGGATCTTAATCGTGTAAAATCATAAAACTGGAACGATATGGCTCGATGAACGTCCGACGTACGGGACCGTGCATAGGCATGAAAATATCGAAACTTTGTGAGCTCTTTGTTATAGCTGTTAGGTAATTGGAACAAATAAGTGTATGCCTCAGAGAACAAGCAACAACTCATATACGATATGAATGGAAATCATATTGGATTTTCAGTTTTCACTCGTAATTAAATGAACAACACACCGAAAATTGTTGTGTTCGATCTAGAGTGTGCGGAAATAATTTTTGAAATAAAATTATACCAAAGTAGACTTTCACAAAAATCGGGACTTGAGTCATAGATGGGAAAATTTTGTTTATTAATTAGGAAAACTGCAGGATTTTCAAAACATTGTAAAAATATATAGAATTGGAATCTTTCATCCATGACAAAACTTTCGCTTTTCTTGGATTGGTGTTTTTTTAATTATAATTTTGATTTAATAAAGGGGGAGAGAACGATAACTTAGGCGACAAAGTTTAATGACGGATTTGTATAGAACAGTTTAAAACAAGCATTTTTACTATGGAAGGGGGGGTCTATATCCCCACTTTTAGGCGGTAGAGGCAATTTAAAAAAATAAAGCCAACACTTTTGTCTATTAGTTTGTTTTTAAATCAAGTCAAAACTATGCATAGTTTTTGAAAAAAATTGTTTTAAACTCAAAATTTGGGCAAAAAAAAGTTAAAAAAAAAGGTTTAAAGTGTAATTTTTCAAAACTTTCAGACTATCTACTATTTTTTTTAGAATTCATTGCTTTTATTTGTGTTTGATCAAAAACTGAAAACTAGATGATTTTATGTCTTCTAGTTCTTGAGGAAATTGAAAATTACCAAACAAAAATATTTTAATTAAATTACTTTTTCCTTGCTTGAGTATTAACGTAGTCTTATTTTAATAGTAATAATCGAATATGGATTAAGATATACCTAGGGTAAATTAATTTTTTTTAAATCCAGCTTATTTAAATGCAAAAGAAACTTTGCATGCACCCCATCTTGCACCCACCGCACCTTTCACCCTCCCTGCCCAGCACCCACCCCAAATCCTATAGTGTTCCCAAGCAGGGGGTTGCAGGGGGCAGCATGCCCCCCCATACACATCCCACTGTTGCATACACCGAAGCTCGCACACACCTTACTGTTATATACACCCAAACTCGCACCTTCCATTATTACTTTCAAAATAAGACCACTAAAGCAAAAAAAAAGAATTAAATTAAAATAGTAGTTGTGGTTATTTTCAAGTTTCTCAAAAACTAAAAGCCATCAAATCATATAGTTTTCAGTTTTTGACCAAAAACAAATAAGAGCAATAATTTCTGAAATAAAAACAATGGTAGATGATCTTGAAGTATTGAAAAATTACACTTTATACCTTTTTTTAACTTTTTTACTCAAATTTTGAGTTTAAAATTTAATTTTTTAAAAACTACGCATAGTTTTAACTTGATTTAAAAACTGGCTAATAAAACAGAATGGTGGTTTTTTTTAATTGCCCCTCCCGCCTAAACGGGGGGAGATAAACCCCCCTCCCTTGTTTTTTAACTGTTATTAAGAAATCCGTTATAATATCAGTAAAGTATACTTTAAACCTTTAAGTCAACGAAATTCTTCTACTAATAACAAAATAGTCACCTTGATTGGATACTTTACACTTTTTCTTTTTTTGACATAACTCCAAACCGCCACATTTAAGAACAAAGCCCAGGAGTTAGAAGAAAATTATATTTTCCAATAAAAGAAGATTTTACGAAAATGTTAATAAGTGAAAGCAATTTGTTTCTGATCCATGAAAGACTCAGAAAATTTGATGAAAATAGAAACACATATTTCCAGTTCTGAGCAACAGATTTTTCAGTAGTACCGGGGAAGTGATGGTTTGTGAGTGTAGGACTATCTTATCATGGATTCACGGGTTCTTTTATTTACATAAAAAGTTCTTCTCAAATAAACATTTCGTATCTGGCATAAAACTATAGGTCCCCTCCATCATTGATATATAACATTGTACATAAATATCGTTATGTGTTGTGTGTCACTAGGCCGTTGCTTGGTCTCAAATGTCAGTTTTAAGCTCTCAAAAGTATGCAAAGTCCGGAATTATAATAGTTGTAATATAGGGGTTTCCAATAAAAGGCTTCATTTTGAATAGCTCGCTATGCTTTCAATTCCAAGCTGTAATCTATCTTTTCTCGAAAAATCATCTTCACCGTTAAAGCCTATATTTTAACTTCGGAGGCTCTCCATTCGCAATGGTTGAGGCATGATTTCTTGGCCGTGTTATTTTTTAAAGAGGTGATCACAATTGGCCACCGATATCTTTTGATTTAAAAATTAAAAGCTTTTTTTTATTAGGAACAATGCTCGACAGTCAATTGAAGGCATTAAAGATGGAAATCGATAAGATATTTAGGGCATGTAGCTGCAAATCAGTGAATTAGTCATGGAACTAAGAGCAGTTTTATTATGTGCTTATCCAATCAACTCTTATCTATGAGGAACGAGTTATTATTAAAGTCTTTCTCCTAGCTGTCTTAAAAGTAAATAAAATACAACCATTATTTAACTTGAACAGGACTTAATTGAGCTTAAAATGTAGTTTCTTTGTTCCATAACACTCATAAAGAGCAACAAAATATCAGTCAGAAAATATATATTCTTAAAAAAACCACATTATAGAAGCTTCATCTATCTGCTATGTGTAGTTAAAAACGAAGTACCTTAAGGAAGATGACAGTAGTATGTTTTGTTGAAAAACTTCTTAAAAATTACAAGAACATACAAAATCACTTATTTCACTTTTCTAGAGAAAATTATTTACCTACTGTACCTGGGCGCCATTTGTAGAGTTTTGTTTAATCCGAAGTAAAATAAATCCATACCGATTGAAGTTCAATACCGTCAAACGAAGACGTGGGCAAGTGGATAATTGAATATGTTGAACAAATGTTTTCGCTTCTTTGTACTTTTCCCATCGATTGGATAACTCTGGATTAAATCGGTCATCCAGACCTAGATTGAGATTTTATGAAAAGAGTTTTCGAATAAAAATTTTGAAGAGTACAACTGATGGTTCAAACAGTCTTAAAAAGAAAGATCGCTGAGCTTAAGAACTTTTTTGAAAGACTTTGACATGCATGCCATAGAAAGAAACATGCCATTGGAAGAAACGCTAGAAGAGACCATTTTCAAAGCTCATGTCTTACCAGTGAAATAATTCAGCTTAAAACTCGATATATTCTTTTGTTTATTTTGGTCTAATCATCACGTAATCATCATAGACGACAATCGACGGAACATGGGCTGGATTCCGATTCTCAGAGAGTATTTTAAAATCTGAAACTTTGGAAATATTTTCAAAAATCCCATACATCACAAATCTAATTCCATTCAAAGGTACATAATATTGACTTATGGTTTGTGAGAATAACGTACTTCTCAAGCCCTGTTGTTTAATTGACCGTAATTTCTATTTTCCCATCAATCCATTTATCTCTCACCTTATATCTTACCTCTTTTAACTTCAAAATTAATAGGTAAACTTTTGTCTTGTCTAATAAATTGAATTATATACCAAAATTCTTGGACACGATTTAGAATTAATTTGAAACCCATTCCTAGAAAAGATTATGAAATTTGATTACCTGAATTAAAATTGATGTTATCTATAAAGTTTGAATGCCTACCTCGCAAATCTTTAAATCCAGCTGATAAATATATACATATATATATTTTTTTTTAAATATTTTACCTGCTCGTAGGACAAAATTAAGTATAAATTAATTTGCATCTTGTCAAATAAGCTTAACAAAAATCAGTAAAAAATAAATTCCAATCTCAATCTCTAGAACTTTCAAACAATACGAGAATAATTCATATAAAATTAAAAAAAAATTAAAAACCTTCGAAAAACTTGAGCATATTGACAAATTTTGTCCCACATCTAAATGAAATGATTTATCGATTTCGATAAAAATCAATAAAAATCTATTCGAAAATAACATCTGCTTTTCAAAGCTAAAACACTGATGATCAGCAGACTTTTGTACCTATTGCTTATAGCTTATGTGACTTTTATTTTATCTCTCATTTTCGATTTATTAGAATTAATTTACAAATATTTAAAAGAAGAATTCGTATAAATGAATAAAATTCCCATGAATTGAATTAATTGATCCATAAAAATCGGTTTTCCAATCAAACGATTAAAAAATGTGCGTTGTAGGTTTTTATTCAAAGATAACCCCACAAAATAAAAAAACAATATGAAAGATTTTATCTACCAAATGGAAAAAACAACTTTCTCAAATAAAAAGTATGTCTAATTTTTTCTTATATCTGAATATCAAGGCTTTTAATATGTCCGACAGAGATTTATAGAAAACTATGATTTTATATCCCTCGCACAGTTTTATTCAAGGGGGTACCTTACCTAGCTTATGTACCTGCACTTTTCTTTTAGCAAACTTTTAAACGAAATTTAATTGAACTTGCTTAGTGTTTATAGTGTTGACTTTAAGTGAAAATTTTGTACGAATGTGAAAGAGTTGCAAAGAAAAATAACTACTGACTGCGCCGAGAAGTATTATGAATTAAATTTATGACATCAGTAAAATTTTATTTTCTCTCACTTAATACAGTGTTGATTTGTCTCGTATAAAAGTTAAATATCGATGGAAACTCTGTACATTTGTTTTTCTTTTTTTGAAGGGGGACACACCATGGTGGCGCATCATTTATAGGTATAGGCTATAGAGTTACCATTGTGATATTTTTTTGAGTTTGTTTTAAAAAACAATTTAATGGTCTTATATCTTTACCCAGTGACTTTTTGGTGATGCATTTTTTTTGTATATATTGTGCGCGCTCTAAAGGGGTTATGAATACTCTTATAATGATTAGATACACAGTGCGAGCAAATAGGAAAGGAGGATAGGACTAGAAAGTAGAAACCGATGCACATTGGTTTTGAATATCTGTACATTGTAATGGGTGGAAAATATTAAGCCTGGTAAAGCATTCCACATTCGTTTAGTGCGGCTAAAGAAAGAATCCCTATACTTAAGAGTACATCCAAAGTTGGGTTTAAGGGTAAACTGATGAGTATTCCAAGAAGTACGGGTATTACAATTGAATTGTTTGAGGGGAGGAATACAACTGGCTATTTAACTAGAGCATTCTTGGTGAGAATATCGATAAAACAATGATATACATACATAAAACCTTGTGGCAGTGTTTAAGAGAAGCAAATGTCTCGGTAAGAAAACGATCTCAATTCTATCCAAAAGACTCAAGTACGTTATTGGGACACCAGCCCAAATATGAGAATTATATTTGAGCTTTGGACGAATAAAAGCTTTATAGATTATAGCCATATAAGAAGGGGTAGTAAACTTCTTGCATCGTCGGAGAAAACTTAAACACTTAGCAGCATTTTTTGGCGATGTTGAAAGAATATGTGATCACTCCACAACAAGTAGTTCGTGATTCACATACCTAGAATTGAAAGCTGTTGTGTCTTCTCATTGCAAGAACCACCTATGGATAAAGGCATAGGGGGAGGGCTACGCTTTTGCGACAGTAGACAGCATTTTTTATTTCCCATTGGACAATGATGTCAGGGTAAGAATTTAATAAGCTTATCATATGCTGCCGTTGGTAGTCCACATCCGAGGAACAAGCATGAGAATCTAAAAAGGAATATAAAAATCTGAGGGTACTGTCATCAGCGAAACAATTTAGTGGGTTAAAAATTTCAGACAAAAGATCATTTATAAAAACTAGAAACAGTGTCGAAATCAAAACGGAGCCTTGGGGCACACCAGCGTTTATTTTGTGGGTATCAGATTTGAGCCCATTCAATACTACTAGAATTTAACGCTCCGAAAGATAATTACTAACCCAACGAAGAAGAAATTCTTCAATACCAAATGCACGCATTTTCGATAAGAGAGCTTGATGCCAAACTCTATGAAATGCCTTTGAAATATCAAGTGCAATAATCTTATTCTCTCCAAAACGATGTAAAGATTTTTTCCACTGCTCGGTGAGATAAACCATGAAATCACCACTACTGCTACGAAAACCGTACTGCCGGTTATTAAAAAGCTTTCGTTCTTCAAGATATGTTTCTTCAGCTGAAAATTGATCAGCGTTTCCATGTCCTTGGAAAGAAGGTTTTTAAGTGCAATTGGGCAGGCTGGATAAATGCTGTTTTCCATCTAAACGAAAAAAAACCTGTAGAAAAGCGCACGCAGTGATTTTGCCAGCGATGAAAAACACCTCTTCAAAAAGATAGGGAGGATACTATTCAGGTCAGCGGATTTGTGAATGTCAAGATCTTTAAGTAGTACTCTAGCAACTATACGAGTGCGAAGGAAGATTTGTCCCATAGAATTGTTTACGCTTTCAAGTCACTCATTTCATTGGTAACATCGAATTAACAGCATACTAAACTGTGCTTCAAGGAAATTGTCGTTATCAATCGAGCTTATACATCCGGAAACTTACATCTTTACTGCTCGAATCAAACCATGAGTTTTCTTTAGGTTTGATAGATCTGGAATTCTCCAGTACTCGAACATCAACGGATGGTTTTTTGATAAAACCATTTCATCATTTCTACGTAGTGTCCAATGCTATAACCATCGATTCTGATTGGTTAAAATAGGCTCAGTAAATGTCATCCAATTTGAAAGATATGGCATCAACAATATGGCCGCTATGAACTGTCCAAGTTCAAAAGTTACTATTAAAAGACTCGTCAAATTTAATTTAAGACATATTTCAGAATTTAAGTAAGTTAACTGTTTAACCTCTGAACTTATTATTGATTTAACAAAGCTCAGGAAAACTGCTTACTTTAGATTTCTGCTCTTCGTCAAGTTTCGTTTGATTTAGTAGACCGCTCTGACATTTTGTAAAGATAGAATGGATAGCACTTTCTGTATTGTCCATTTATTACATATGTCTTTTGGGAAAACCAATTTTGTTTCCGTACAAAATTGGTAAATATTTGGAAGTAAGTGACGTATGAAAAAAGGCTGTGTTTCAAAACATATTTTATATAAAGTGCTTTATCGTTCCACTTGAAAAAAACTATGGGTGTCCGTCCAAAATAGACCAACCAGTTTCACGCTCCGCGTGTCTTCATAGAAAGAAATTTGAATGCTAAAACTGCAAATTAGCAAAACTGCTAATTATTTTTGACAATTATGAATTTCTTTTACTCGTGGCATGATGGTTAATACGTAGGATTCTAATGCCAGAAGTTTTGGGTTCAATAGCTGCCTGTGCTCCCTTAAGTATTTTTAACGGGTACTGCTTCTTGCGAGAATTTGACAAATCTTCTTCTTAATTAATTGTGACAAAATAAGCCTTGTTTACGGTTGCTTAGTTATATAAATTTATCAAAGTATTCCCCAAAAACAACTTAAAACTGCTTATGGATAGTGTATTGCTATGTTATTTGCTGTAAATAAACCTCTAGTTTGCAGTTTACACCAACAAATTGAAATGTTAGGAACTAGGAAGTAGTTCGACGGTAATTACCGACAGATTATTATCCAGTGAAGTATTTAAGATAAAAACTTTTAATTCGTTTTCTGGTGGTACTTTAATAAATATCAAGTTAAGCCACAGAAGTAAAACATAGTAAACATAGAACCATTCAATCAAAATTATTTCAATTAATATACTTCAAATTATTCACCTACTATTTTTTCGATAGTTGAATGGTGTTATTTTAAACTGACACTCACAAAAACAGTTATAAATTACATTTAGAGAACAATTTTGTAATCTTTTTTTTTTTTCAATTTACAAAAATAGTTCAATTTGAAAAGTATAAACGGCAACCCTGATTTCATTTCGCCAAAATGCATATCGACAAACTAAATTCACCTCAGCTTAAGTTCCATTACAGCTTAGCTTATAGCGATAGCTAGAGCCAGTGTTTGTATTATGTTGATGTTAAGCATTTGATTATTTTGCTTTATTGATTCGACGGAGCAACCTGAACCAAATTTGCAATTTTACGGATCGATTTATGAAATTGTTTGTGAAATTACCATAAATACGGATCGATTTTTGAACAAACTTATATACCTTACCTATATGCCAGCATGAATGGCGACAGCGGCGGCGGTGGCGGCGGCTCTGAGCGACTATCCGACTTCAAAACATATGTTTAGTTTCGTATGTACTTGTACGAGTACCTGCGATTGTGACGTGATGGGAAGAAATGTCGTGCTGCATTGAATACCTATACTGTCACCGCGCGCCGCTGCAGATATGCATGCATATAACTATGAAACTTATTTTTGGCGCTCTGAAATGTATCTCTCGCGTATCTAATGGTTGTTTGTACTATAAACTTCTCTTCCTCCATGACGATGACGACGACGCAGCATACGCCAGCAAAGACCGACGCGACGCCACGACGACGTTTGACGATGTAAGTGCCTTGATATTATTTGAAGTTTTTTTTTAGGTACTTACGTATAAGATGTGAAACAAGTGGCGGCTGGCGCTGGCGAAGTTCGTCGTCGTAGTCGTCGTCAGTGCCTCAGTGGTTTCTGTTTGTGATTTGAAAGTGATGTTTATGACATGTTCGGCTATAAATTTTCTGACAGAAGGATATCGAAATGACATATTTCTAAATGACAGCCCAACATGTTGCCTGTGTTTTTGTTGATATCTTTTAAATGCATTGCATATTATTATAGGAACTGCTTAACTGAGTTTGAGATATCTTTTTTGAGTTTATTTGCATCTCCTCATTGTATCTAGATACAAAAACACATCTACTATACATATATGTAGGTATATACCTTCCCACAAAGGCTACAGCATAACCAAAAGTTAACTCTTAATGTGTAGATATTATTATGGTGCATGAAAAACGTGGTTTTAAATTTCAATTAAATTGAGACATTTGATACATTAAGGCAAGTTACAGTGTCAACAGTAGCTGGTATGAGTTAACTTTCATACCTATCTAACACAACATACGAGTACTCGTACCTAACCTACATAATACAGTATATCTGCAGGAGGCTTGTTTAGAAGGAGCACTTATGTTATGTTGTTCAGCATCGTGTATACAAATATCATTAATTAAAATATATTGAAAAATGTTGAAATGGTTTTTTTTTTGGGTCAATTGGTTCAAAGCTGTGAACATTTTTATTCTGCTTTGAGGGAATTGAGCCTAAATAAAACAGATTAAGCTTAAAGTTTTGGGTATATTTAGGGGGGGGGTGTTATAATATTTATCTTTATATATCACGCTACAAATTTTCCTTGTTTTCAAAGAGGTAAGAAAATGGCTCATTATAGGGTGATATTAAGTTGGCAGCGCTGACATGTGACACCTGTCAAACTCAGCTGTCATTTGAAGTGTCATAATATTAGTTGAATGTTTACCATTTAATTTAATTGATCGGATATTAATCAAACAACGAGTTAAAATTATAACAACTTACCTACTACAAAATGGTGATTGAAACGTCATTATAATCGACGACTTCACAGCAATCGGTAAAATGTTGAAGATAAAAGCGTTATCTACGGATGGCGTAAGTCCTGTACATCAACATCGTGTAATAATAATTAGAATTTATCGATTTCAATTGATAACCATTTCTTTTGCTGTCAGTTGAAGATCATGACTTGGACGTTATGTAATTCCCTCAATATGGCGCAACAAGTCGCATAGGGAAAAACCCGTTGTATTATTTAAGGATAAATGAGTGACATTTTTTAGGTCAATAGCTACCAAAGAGAATGAACTTAATTATCAAACAATGCAACTTTCTGTCATAATTTGGAATTGAATCAAAAGCCCTATTCTCTATATCAAACCTTAAGAGAAACTTACTATTTGACTAAAATTTGGAACTTTATCTTTAACACGACTATAGACTTTTGCACAAAACATTGTCCCATTTTGTCCAATTAATACGAATGGAAAATTTTATGTTTTCATTGTTTTCTTTACCTTTAGAATTCAACACTTACAATTCGAACAAGACTTCCAAACTCACAGTGGTGCGTTCGAGAAAAATAGTGTCTATATTGAATTATAAGATTTTAAAAATTTTGATCTATAACCTTTCAAGAGCATTAACCGTTTGAAAGTGATATGAGACATAGAAATATCAATATCTCAAAGCATTCATGATCCGCTAAAGTACTTTATAGTTAGCATTCAATTCATATCATCCCTGGAATAATGTGCTGAATTTCGAACAATTTTAACCCTTTTAAGCGGTAAATAGTCCGACTAGATGGTTGTAAACGGCTGTTTTTAAATAATAAACAAACCAGGGAATATTAATGATGAACTAGCTCATTTTTATATTAGCAAAACATTTTGTCGTTATCTGGTCATAAGCTGCTAATCGAAGCCTAGAAGTAGTTTTTTATCGAAAAATAGGAAATACAAACCGTCGAAACCTATTTCACACAATTTTTCATTTCATTAATAAGCACAATTTTAAGCGAGTCAAGTCAAAACACTCGATCAAGTCTTAACAGATCTTATAGAAAATCGTAGAGTAAAAGTCGATAAATATCATCTTTTCATGAAGCTTTATATAGGGTGTCCCAAAATTAACGCAAGATTTCTTGCACTAGAAGTGAGCTTCGTTAATGAAATTTTTAAACCTGACTAATTCAGAAATCAAGCGAAAAATAACCTAAGCTATTGTTTTCATTGCTAAAGAATGAAGAATGCAGTCAAATTTGTACGAGCTTTGAACAAATTCCACAGTTCTATCTTGACTCCAAGACATATGTAAGGTAAACAAATATTGACTAAGTTTAAAAAGTGTGAAAATAGTCAAAAGCAAACAGAATATCATTTGAATGCAACAAATACAAAATAAAGTAGAGAAAAGCTTTGGTTCCAAGCCTCAAGTATAAAGTCCGTACGACTCATTTTTCAATGATAGCAAGAAAACTGTTAAGCTTTGTTTGTATTAAGATTTAAAAGAGATTGAAGTTTGATTCCACCTCATTGTTAATGTGTTAATTGTTTTGGAAATGAAATGGAAACTGTTGAACTTGTGAATAAAACTACAAAACATTCTCAATGCAAAAGTTATAATTTTTTAAACTCATAAGGCTTTAGTAGCCAGTTGTAGCTCCTTATTAATTTCTTCACCCAGTAATGTAGTGCTCGAAATTGTTTCAGAATTTGGTTTTAGAAATTCTAAAACTTGGAATATTAGTCATAAATTGCATTCAAAATCAAAACGTTTCTAAAAATATTTATTTATTGTTGTTAATAATTATTATTATTTTTAACAATCTTCTTGCAATAAACTGATGATCACACATTTTAATTAAAGATCTTTTATTTCATATCAATCTCAATCTCATGCACCTAAACAATAAAAACAAAGTTCTAGTTGCCCCAATTTAATAGCTCTTTGATCGTCTTTGTTAATTTTGGTAAAACTTCATCAAAGATATGGGGGTAATTAATTTGTTCCATTCAAAGCATTTAAATTCAAATAACGAAAATAGCTCACTGATGGGGGGCATCGGCATACATATATTTGTACCGAGTTAGAAGACTTGAGAAACAGCTGTTGGTTGATATTGTGCTAGCATCATCAGTCGGATTACGGATGTTGTTTGATGCTATTGAAGATTTGATACAAAACGATATAACGACACGATGCCAACGCCGCTGCCGCTCCGGGCCGCTGCTACGTCTACGAAGATGTCGAGAAATGTAAAATTAGATGTTGAAAATGAAATGACTTTGGCTTCTTTATGATGAAAAATATCAATGTAATGACACCATATTAACCCCCCACCCCCGTAAGGAGTTCAATGCTTGTTTTTATTATTTTTATGTCATTTTGATGATAAGTTATTCCAATTTTCTTAATCATTTATAAACAGGGAGCATTATTTTATTAATGAGTCTTATTGTATTTTGGAGATTAATTTCTTATGTCATTTTTGATAATGAAAAGAATTAAAGATTTTTGGAAAATATATACAAAGAATTTAGTGGAGAAGAATACGTGTTAATTATTATTGACGGTTGGTTTAGTTTGTTTAAAAAGTTGTATGAGAACAAAATTATGACAATAATAATTTACTACACATATAAATCATATTGAACTCTTGTTCTATATAGAGTCTTAAATTTCGGTAGCTAAGCAGACTTAGGTTTGTCAGGTTTTATAAAAATAATCTTGAAGTTATTTTTTTTTTTACTTAAGGGTACTAGTAATAATTAAATAAAACCTTTTGGAAATAAACCCTTAACTGAAAACCTAATTGTAATTAAGAGCTGAAAATTGGACAAAAATGACAATGGGATTAAATGAGCTGGAGATTTGATTTAAACTGATTCTCCAACAAATTAATTCTAGAAATTTCTGTCTGTAAGCACGTGTTTCTTTGTTCTTTGGTTTTCTAGGGACTATAGCTTTAACTCGATAGCAGAGAATCCTAATACTGCACATTTTTGTTCGAATTTTCCTTACGTTTGAATTAAGACCTTTTTGAGCTAATTAGAGTTTTAAAGTTTAAAAATAATTCAACAATTCTTTTCTCTCATATTAATTCTTCAATGGATGCTACCAATTTTATACGTTCAGTTCAAGAATTAAATGAACGCATTCAACGGACAAAATAAGATGTGTGATTTTAACATGTCCAAACTCGTGTCACAATTGAATTATTGTAGGAAACGAAAGACAACCACATAGTTTCACGTGACGAACCCCTAAATTGGTCTGGGGATATGTGAAGAAGTCGTTAGTCTACGCCTTGAAGGACAAAAGTCACCGCATTTATGCAGTATACGGCTACAATTGTTGAAAAAAGTCATCGATAATGGGACTTTCAGGTTAGACTATGTCCAAGCCAGCCGTGGCATTCATAAACCAGAAGTTATGTCTAAATCAAAAAGCCAAAATATAAAAAAAAAATAAGCCCAGACATAAAAACATAAAATTTTATCGCAAATTGTTGTTATATATATAGATAGTTTAAAACAAATTTTGTAATGCATGCATTACGGAGAAATATTTTAAATATAATAACATTAACAGCGATGTACTCACGATCCCTCTTAACTTTGAGTTTCTTTTTCATTCAGAATAAAATCACTTTTAACTCCAGTTCTACAAGTTCTTGAACAGTAAATATAGAAAAGTGTTTTAGAATTCTATATTTTGTCCAATATGGACATATGTACATAGATATTGCAGACACCATTTGCTTTTGATTCTAAAACTCAATTTTCAAAAATAAAAATAGACGAATACAAAAGTTGATAAAAATGCTTTTCTTTGTGAAGTTCACAAGTTCTTGACTTAAAAAAAATCAACCATTTGTGAAGACTGTTCCCAAACGAACAGATACACCCAGACCCTGCTTCAAGTTTGATTAAATTTCAATTTACAATCATTTTTTTCCTTCAAATGCTAAATTAATTGCAATATATAAAATATTAAAATTTTAGAAATAGAAACAATATTTCAATTTTCCATAGTATTTTATTCAGAGACAAACAAGTAACACACACAAATCACATACTATTTTATAAATTGTTTATAAAAATTGTCGTCTTTGTACATGCAATTCTATTATGAAGGTCCTTCTTTATATCGGCGCTTCTAGGGCTCTATAAATGGTTTCCTCAGCAACCGCCATTATTGCCAAAAGAACAACAAAGGTGTATTTCAATGCGAACATTTTTAGTTGTTTTTTAAGTAGAAACCTCTTTCAATAGAATTAAAGAAACTTATGAATCTTAACAAAAATTACTCAAGCTTTTATATTCCTGAAAGCATGTCATACAACATTCAGAATTATCAATAAATTTCTAACGCAAATAATATAAATTTTGATAAACCAAAATAAAAACAGTAAATATTGTAAATATTCATTATTTATTAGATGTTTTGTTTGATTAAACTATTTAAGTTAAATTAAGTTAATAGAATAAAGAAAAGTGTATAAATTAAAGCAATGAGCTTTGTTTGTTTGCTTAAGAGTTCAATGTTTTTTGTTTTAACTAATCCTCAACATCTTTTCTTTTCTTAAAGTATCTTCTTTTATAAAATTAAATCACACATTAGTTTATTGCAAAATAAATTTGCTTTTTTTCATAAGATAAGACTATTTTGAAATGTTCAGCTTTAAAGAGGAAATTGAAAATAAAACCAAATTTGATGTATTATTTTACTAAATTTTGTCGTTTATTTTTGCAAATTATTAAATTTTGTAAATAATCTTTTAAAGTCAAAGAAATTGAAAGAGGTATTTTTCTTAATTATTATTTAAGTAATCGGTCTCCCAAAATTAAGCCCCCTTCCCCTTCTTGAAGTTTAAAACGTTTAAGGTACTTCAAACAGTATTGTAGTTTAAGCTTATTTCTTTTTTGAGATATTCCGAAAGCTAAACTACTGTTTTTTGTAAAAGAACATGTCAATTAAATTATGGTAATTTTTTTTTTTTGGAAACAATAACAACAATATGTTGTGTAAGATAAAATTAGTTTAAATTATTTATTATTATTATTTATTCATCAATCGAGTTACAATTACTCTTACAGACTACGAAACTTACAATAACTTGTTTACATATATGTACATACATTATTTGTTAATAAAATATAAATTTAAGATATTTTTGAACATTTCTCTTGTATAGTGAAAATTAAAGTCAAATTCAACTATAACAGCATTAATCTCTTTGATACAGCGATTAATAGGCTCATTTGCGGTCAGTATCTTAATTTGTTCAGATGACATTGGAGTAAAAAAGCATTTTTTAACAATTTTAGTAAATAATCTAATATATAAAATTCTCCTGTGACAGTGTTAGTTGCCATATTCCTCTGAAACGGCTTAACCAATTTCAATGAAATTTTGCATATACATTCGGTAGGTCTGAGAATAGGTTTTTATTTATTTTTTATATTCCTATGTGCTATTGTTTAATTGCATCAACATCGTACACGGTGCAACGATCTTACGATAGATAGTATTCAGTGACGCTATGTACAATGAAGCATTGATTGCTATTGAGGATCTTTGCATTATCATTGCCAACTTACCACTCAGTCATTTTCTCTAAAAACCATGGATTAAAATTCTGGGCCTTGAAAACGTCAACAAATTTCAATTAACAAAATCGAACCATTTGCAATTCCTTTTAAAATAAATAAAAATAAAATGGTTGAGAGTTGTAAGTCACTACGCAGTAATTTTCAATGGACTGTTGCGCCACCTTATTTATTTATTCATGACATTTCGATGGTAGAAAAGTCGAAAATAGTGAGTCCATCGATTTCGTCCGTCTGTCTGTCCTCACACTTACCATTGTGTGGAATAATAAACCGATTTAAATAATATTTTTTTCTAAACAACATCTTATATTATCTTAATAATATTTTATAATCGAAAAATATCTAATTTTTATTTCTGGATTTATAGAAAATATTCAAAGTTCAATACTTCAAAAAAGTAGGATCATGACATTTAATTGAACGACATAAATTTGGAATGACACCAATCTCGAAAAAAAAGACTTTTTTAGTGTAATCGAGTGACAAAATCTCGAGAAAAAATTTTTTTATTCGAGATTTTGTTTTTACATTCTAAATGGATTTAATTTAACAAAACACGACATTAGAAAAAAGTTATTCAAACAATTTACCTACTTAACTGAGAAAGACTACATTGATGCCACAAATGTTGGAACCGATTTTCGCTTTGTATAGCTGGTGAAAGTGTTGCACCCGAACACTTTAGGTACGTATTTTGCGTAACTAATGACTATGTCCCCTTTTTTGGGATATAACCTCTATAAGACGGTTTGGAATGGAAACATTTAATTTTTTTTTTGATAAATACACAAAATTTGGACCCAGGAATCACGAAAAGCTTCGATTTATGTTCCACGTCTTCTGATTGAATTCCACTACTAGCAACCCTCAAAGTGTAAATGGGAGCATTGCATTTTTTGTATTTTTTGTATTTTTGGAAAATCTAAGACAGTAGACAGAGGTCCAAAAATACTTTTCGTATTTGTAAATGACCGTTCCAGCAAACATTTATATCTTATATATAGTTATATATATATATTATAGTTATATATAGTTCTTCCCGTTCATTATTGTGAACAAAAACTAAAAGTCGATTGTTCCATAGTAGTTTATATAGCTCCCTACACCATTACACCTGATGTACGGCTATGATATCTTTCCAAAATAAGCTCATCCTTTCTCAGATCATGGAAATACAGGTTGTAACCTAAGGGCCGCCAAGGTTAAACTTTCTTTCACCTGAAAAGACAAGGCGTTTCCATTCACTGCTCCAAGTAACATGATCTCTTGCAAAATTCATCCAATGCTCCTTCTGTATTTGCCTAAAATCAGATTTATTTTTAAGTTTTATTCTCTGGATAGTATCACTTTTTGGAATTATCCTTTAACCGTTGTTATTCTGGCTGATATTCAGCTTTTGGCTCTTTTTTTGTGGAATTGGAGACAAGCCGTAGAAATAACCGCTCGTCTCATAACGTTATTGTTTCTGCCTGTGGGCTTTTTCCCCATATTTTTGTGGTAACATGATTGCTTACAACTTCCTTTTTTTTGTTAAGTCTCCTTGCTATTTCACGTCCTAAGAGTCGTAAATCCTTCAGAGCATCTACGAGTATTTTTGCTCTCTCTCAAAATACAAAATTGATTTAATAAAATCTCTTACAATTTTCCAACAAAAATAAGAATTAAAAGGAGGCTACACCGATAACTTCTCATTCGTGAAAGTCTATCGATATTTCTAAATCTCATATAAAATATAAATAATAACATTTTGTGTAGGATAAAAAGTTTGAGGCCAATATCTTTCATTGTTCTATTCATACAATTTTGAATAGGTCAGCTGTTTTGGCACTAAGCGAAACTGAGATTGGTGAGACCACCTTTACGGTTATAGCTTAGTGCCTATATTCTTTTCTCATCATGGTCTAGCCGTGTATGTACGGAATGATGTTGCCTATCAACTTCTACCACAGTATAGTCAGTGCACCAACACAAATTTTAGTTACATGTGCTTATTGTATCGTAGCCGAAGTCTGGATAGCAATTCGACTTCCAACGAATTCGATGCGCTGCCCGACTCTATCCAGAGAATTGTATCCCATTTTCCACACAGTAAGATAGTTTTTACGGGCAATTTCAATGTAGACAACTCTTTGTGGCTGCGCTATTCTAGTCAGCCAACACCCGAAGGAAGGTACAGTACTGTGCAAAACATTTGCAACTAGAACCTCCAACATTTTTTCATTAAAAAAAAATTGTTTAGAAAATCACAGGCAAATTCTTTCTTTAGTTTTCTAAACTTTTTTGATATTACGTAATAATTAATGGAAAAAAAAAATTAACATTTTTCATTTAAAGAAAAAAATAAATCACTAAATACTTTAATAGTTGGTGAAATTGCTGATGTGCAAAACATTTGCAACTTAGACCTGACATCTAAATTTCAAACTATTTTCTTACTTCAAGGCAAGGAAATGTTAATATTTAATTGCATACCCTTTATTTTTTATAACGGCTGTATATCTTCTGGGCATCGAAGCTATAAAGTAATTAATAACCGTTTTTGGAATGTCATTCCACTGCCTCTGAATTCCAGCGAATAGGTCACTTTTGTGCTTAAAAATGTTGCTCCCAATTTTTCTCTTCACAATTTCCCACAGGTTATCTATTGGGTTTAGGTCTGGGGATTGGGCTGGCCATGGTAAAACCGCAATCTTTTTTTCTGTAATCCAACTTCGACTTGTGTTTGGGATCATTGTCGTATTTTTAACGTACTTTTCCCATAAGGCATAAGGCAGCATGGTGTTACAAAGATGTCTACGTAGTCTTTAGACTTTATTATGCCTTACACTTGTCGAATTTGCCCGATTCCTTGGCCAGAGAAGCAGCCCAAGACCAAAATTGAACCACCTGCATGTTTGAACGTCCCTTTAGTGTATTTTGGATTTAGCCTCTCACCTCTTGGCCTCCTGACATGTTGTTTTCCACCCGATCCGTGCATATTGAACTTTGATTCGTCAGAAAATAAGTCCGTTTCCCATTTTTGGGGACTCCAATTGAGATGAGTTTTTGCAAAAGCCAAACGAGCTTTCACATTTTTTTTTATATAAATTGATCTTTTGCTATCTGAAAACCACGCAATCCGGCCTGCAGTGCGTGGCGTCTGATAGTTGATGGGTCAATGGGTAACCTAAGTGCAATTTTTGCCGTGGGGTTTCTTCGGAAGAAATTTGTTATTTTTCAATCATCTTTTGCTGTGGTGCTTCAAGACCTCCTCTATGTTGGCATAACACCTTTCCACTTTTGATGGTTCTACAAATATTTGATTTGTGAATGGAATATTTCTTTGAAATTTCTTTTTGTGATGCTATTTTTTTTAAATCACTCAAAATTCTGGATTTTACATCCGATGAATCAAAATCTTTTTTTTTTCAATTTTAAAAAAACCGTTTTATCGATCAAAGTCCCGGTAAAAATTAACTAAAGAAATCAAGCTACACGTATAAACTTACTAACCTCAAAATAAATCAAATTAACCATTATCAAAATGAGACGAAAAGAGAAATGGCCACTAGTTGCAAATGTTTTGCACAGCTGAAATCATTATTATTTTTGTAAAAGCAAATTTCGATAGCTAAGCAGACTTAGGTTTGTCAGGTTTTATAAAAATAATCTTGAAGTTATTTTTCTTTTTACTTAAGGGTACTAGTAATAATTAAATAAAACCTTTTGGAAATAAACCCTTAACTGAAAACCTAATTGTAATTAAGAGCTGAAAATTGGACAAAAATGACAATGGAATTAAATGAGCTGGAGATTTGATTTAAACTGATTCTCCAACAAATTAATTCTAGAAATTTCTGAAACAATTTAGAAACTGAAACAAGTTGTTAATTTTAAATTTCGGGAAGCAGCCACAGATAACATGATTCTTCAAATTGAATTGTTTGTTTTTATTTATTTTATTTATTTTTGGATGAATCTCCTAAACAATTTGAATATATTGGATATTAAATAAATCTTGCCGCATTGGGTTTTGGAAATGAGGGCTGTGGAAGTTTTTTTTTTTAATTTATCACACTAAATATTTATTTTATAATATCAGAGGCCTACACCTCGAATATCCTGGTATCAAAATATGGTATTGATATTTTTTTGAATAAAATTGCCCTAAAATTTTGAATATCTTGAAAACGAACAATGATATTGACTTCAGAATTAATGTTTATGGAAATATCAGAAGGAGCAGAAGAAATATTAACTTCATATAAATTTAGTTTGTCAGATTATCATGCCAATTACAGAGTTCTAAGAATTTCACTTCTGGTGAGGCAACTAGATCCAATAATTTTCCTACCTCATAATGTATGAACTTTACTATCCGAAGCATCTACGACATCCCAGATTGTCTGTAAGCACGTGTTTCTTTGTTCTTTTGTTTTCTAGGGACTATAGCTTTAACTCGATAGCAGAGAATCCTAATACTGCACATTTTTGTTCGAATTTTCCTTACGTTTGAATTAAGACCTTTTTGAGCTAATTAAAAAAGTATTTTAGAGTTTTAAAGTTTAAAAATAATTCAACAAATCTTTTCACTCATATTAATTCTTCAATGGATGCTACCAATTTTCAGTTCAAGAATTAAATGAACGCATTCAACGGACAAAATAAGATGTGTGGTTTTAACATGTCCAAACTCGTGTCACAATTGAATTATTGTAGGAAACGAAAGACAACCACATAGTTTCACGTGACGAACCCCTAAATTGGTCTTGGGATATGTGAAGTCGTTAGTCTACGCCTTGAAGGACAAAAGTCACCGCATTTATGCAGTATACGGCTACAATTGTTGAAAAAAGTCATCGATAATGGGACTTTCAGGTTAGACTATGTCCAAGCCAGCCGTGGCATTCATAAACCAGAAGTTATGTCTAAATCAAAAAGCCAAAATATAAAAAAAAAATAAGCCCAGACATAAAAACATAAAATTTTATCGCAAATTGTTGTTATATATATAGATAGTTTAAAACAAATTTTGTAATGCATGCATTACGGAGAAATATTTTAAATATAATAACATTAACAGCGATGTACTCACGATCCCTCTTAACTTTGAGTTTCTTTTTCATTCAGAATAAAATCACTTTTAACTCCAGTTCTACAAGTTCTTGAACAGTAAATATAGAAAAGTGTTTTAGAATTCTATATTTTGTCCAATATGGACATATGTACATAGATATTGCAGACACCATTTGCTTTTGATTCTAAAACTCAATTTTCAAAAATAAAAATAGACGAATACAAAAGTTGATAAAAATGCTTTTCTTTGTGAAGTTCACAAGTTCTTGACTTAAAAAAAATCAACCATTTGTGAAGACTGTTCCCAAACGAACAGATACACCCAGACCCTGCTTCAAGTTTGATTAAATTTCAATTTACAATCATTTTTTTCCTTCAAATGCTAAATTAATTGCAATATATAAAATATTAAAATTTTAGAAATAGAAACAATATTTCAATTTTCCATAGTATTTTATTCAGAGACAAACAAGTAACACACACAAATCACATACTATTTTATAAATTGTTTATAAAAATTGTCGTCTTTGTACATGCAATTCTATTATGAAGGTCCTTCTTTATATCGGCGCTTCTAGGGCTCTATAAATGGTTTCCTCAGCAACCGCCATTATTGCCAAAAGAACAACAAAGGTGTATTTCAATGCGAACATTTTTAGTTGTTTTTTAAGTAGAAACCTCTTTCAATAGAATTAAAGAAACTTATGAATCTTAACAAAAATTACTCAAGCTTTTATATTCCTGAAAGCATGTCATACAACATTCAGAATTATCAATAAATTTCTAACGCAAATAATATAAATTTTGATAAACCAAAATAAAAACAGTAAATATTGTAAATATTCATTATTTATTAGATGTTTTGTTTGATTAAACTATTTAAGTTAAATTAAGTTAATAGAATAAAGAAAAGTGTATAAATTAAAGCAATGAGCTTTGTTTGTTTGCTTAAGAGTTCAATGTTTTTTGTTTTAACTAATCCTCAACATCTTTTCTTTTCTTAAAGTATCTTCTTTTATAAAATTAAATCACACATTAGTTTATTGCAAAATAAATTTGCTTTTTTTCATAAGATAAGACTATTTTGAAATGTTCAGCTTTAAAGAGGAAATTGAAAATAAAACCAAATTTGATGTATTATTTTACTAAATTTTGTCGTTTATTTTTGCAAATTATTAAATTTTGTAAATAATCTTTTAAAGTCAAAGAAATTGAAAGAGGTATTTTTCTTAATTATTATTTAAGTAATGGGTCTCCCAAAATTAAGCCCCCTTCCCCTTCTTGAAGTTTAAAACGTTTAAGGTACTTCAAACAGTATTGTAGTTTAAGCTTATTTCTTTTTTGAGATATTCTGAAAGCTAAACTACTGTTTTTTGTAAAAGAACATGTCAATTAAATTATGGTAATTTTTTTTTTGGAAACAATAACAACAATATGTTGTGTAAGATGAAATTAGTTTAAGGTCAGTATCTTAATTTGTTCAGATGACATTGAAGTAAAAAAACATTTTTTAACAATTTTAGTAAATAATCTAATATATAAAATTCTCTTGTCACAGTGTTAGTTGCCATACTCCTCTGAAACGGCTTAACCAATTTCAATGAAATTTTGCATATACATTCGGTAGGTCTGAGAATAGGTTTTTATCTATTTTTTATATTCCTATGTGCTATTGTTTAATTGCATCAACATCGTACACGGTGCAACGATCTTACGATAGATAGTATTCAGTGACGCTATGCACAACGAAGCATTGATTGCTATTGAGAATCTTTGCATTATCATTGCCAACCTACCACTCTAAAAACCATGGATTAAAATTCTGGGCCTTGAAAACGTCAACAAATTTCAATTAACAAAATCGAACCATTTGCAATTCCTTTTAAAATAAATAAAAATAAAATGGTTGAGAGTTGTAAGTCACTACGCAGTAATTTTCAATGGACTGTTGCGCCACCTTATTTATTTATTCATGACATTTCGATGGTAGAAAAGTCGAAAATAGTGAGTCCATCGATTTCGTCCGTCTGTCTGTCCTCACACTTACCATTGTGTGGAATAATAAACCGATTTAAATAATATTTTTTTCTAAACAACATCTTATATTATCTTAATAATATTTTATAATCGAAAAATGTCTAATTTTTATTTCTGGATTTATAGAAAATATTCAAAGTTCAATACTTCAAAAAAGTAGGATCATGACATTTAATTGAACGACATAAATTTGGAATGACACCAATCTCGAAAAAAAAGACTTTTTTAGTGTAATCGAGTGACAAAATCTCGAGAAAAAATTTTTTTATTCGAGATTTTGTTTTTACATTCTAAATGGATTTAATTTAACAAAACACGACATTAGAAAAAAGTTATTCAAACAATTTACCTACTTAACTGAGAAAGACTACATTGATGCCACAAATGTTGGAACCGATTTTCGCTTTGTATAGCTGGTGAAAGTGTTGCACCCGAACACTTTAGGTACGTATTTTGCGTAACTAATGACTATGTCCCCTTTTTTGGGATATAACCTCTATAAGACGGTTTGGAATGGAAACATTTAATTTTTTTTTGATAAATACACAAAATTTGGACCCAGGAATCACGAAAAGCTTCGATTTATGTTCCACGTCTTCTGATTGAATTCCACTACTAGCAACCCTCAAAGTGTAAATGGGAGCATTGCATTTTTTGTATTTTTTGTATTTTTGGAAAATCTAAGACAGTAGACAGAGGTCCAAAAATACTTTTCGTATTTGTAAATGACCGTTCCAGCAAACATTTATATCTTATATATAGTTATATATATATATTATAGTTATATATAGTTCTTCCCGTTCATTATTGTGAACAAAAACTAAAAGTCGATTGTTCCATAGTAGTTTATATAGCTCCCTACACCATTACACCTGATGTACGGCTATGATATCTTTCCAAAATAAGCTCATCCTTTCTCAGATCATGGAAATACAGGTTGTAACCTAAGGGCCGCCAAGGTTAAACTTTCTTTCACCTGAAAAGACAAGGCGTTTCCATTCACTGCTCCAAGTAACATGATCTCTTGCAAAATTCATCCAATGCTCCTTCTGTACTTATTTTTAAGTTTTATTCTCCGGATAGTATCACTTTTTAGAATTATCCTTTAACTGTTGTTATTCTGGCTGATATTCAGCTTTTAGCCCTTATTTTAGTCGCTGGTAGAGTGAAATTGGAGACAAGCCGTAGAAATAACCGCTCGTCTCATAACGGTATTGTTTCTGCCTGTGGGCCTTTTCCCCATATTTTTGTGGTAACATGATTGCTTACAACTTCCTTTTTTTTGTTAAGTCTCCTTGCTATTTCACGTCCTGAGAGTCGTAAATCCTTCAGAGCATCTACGAGTATTTTTGCTCTCTCTCAAAATACAAAATTGATTTAATAAAATCTCTAACAATTTTCCAACAAAAATAAGAATTAAAAGGAGACTACACCGATAACTTCTCATTCGTGAAAGTCTGTCGATATTTCTAAAATTCATACAAAATATAAATAATAACATTTTGCGTAGGATAAAAAGTTTGAGGTCAATATCTTTCATTGTTCTCTTCATACTATTTTGAATAGGTCAGCTGTTTTGGCACTAAGCGAAACTGAGATTGGTGAAACCACCTTTACGGTTATAGCTTAGTGCCTATATTCTTTTCTCATCATGGTCTAGCCGTGTATGTGCGGAATGATGTTGCCTATCAACTTCTACCACAGTATGTTCAGTGCACCAACACAAATTTTAGTTACATGTGCTTATTTTATCGTAGCCGAAGTCTGGATAGCAATTCGACTTCCAACGAATTCGATGCGCTGCCCGACTCTATCCAGAGAATTTTATCCCATTTTCCACACAGTAAGATAGTTTTTACGGGCAATTTAAATGTACACAATTCTTCGTGGCTGCGCTTTTCTGGTCAGCTAACAAACGAAGGAAGGTATGTCGACATTTTTGCTGAGTTAAACCACCTGACTTAGTTAGTTGACGAGCTAATTCTGATTTCTGATGTTGCAGGTCAGTCCGCCAACACTCTAGACTTGTTTTTTACCTTCTGATCCCACTAAATATGCGATCAGTGTATTATAGCCTCTAGGCACATCAGATCATTGCGTTATAAAGTCTCCGTACAGCAGCTTTCTTTTTGTTGATTCTTTTGCTGATTGTTTTTTTTTTAACAATTTGGTAAAAAGTTGAAGGTGGAAACTAACTGTTTTTCAATGTTACCACTTTGGTTCTTACATTTATTCTTAATACTTTTTTTCAAAAAAAACACTAAAATTAGGCTGCTGTATAGCAATATGAGAAAGCTAACTGGGACGGTCGGTGTCAACGACTTCTTCAGGAACTTTAACTGATCACTATGCTTCCTCGATAGTTACGTCGATTCCATCCCAGATATGGTTACAAAATTAATTCTTTGTGGAATGAGAAATTTTATCACGAATAGGGTAAAATCTATCAAACCCAAAGAATACTCATGGTTTGATTTGATCACTGAGCAAAACGGGAATAAGTTCAAACAAGCTAGAAAAACTTATAACGGACATATTTGATGCATAAAATGTTTGCATAACCAGAAATTACACCAAAAAATACTACAATGTCCCAAAGAAAGTAAAAATTTCTAGTAATTTTTAAAAAATGTGCGCAACAGTACATCATCGTCAGTTCCTACGCTCGTTTCCAATGACACTCCTTTTGCAAGCTCGATTGATAAAGCCAATTTGCTTGCAGCACAGTTTGGTGCTAATTTGGTGCTGCCAATTAACTATTGTCCAAGGTCATAGAAACGGTCCTTTTTGTCTCCGAACGACGCTCTTCTTTTTTTTTATAAATGATCTTTTGTCTGAAATGTCTAACTCACTCAATGAGCTTTTCATATTCGTTTGCAGATTCTCTATCCCACTATCCGTGGGTGGTACTTGCATCGAGAAGACTGAAAAGCTTTCAGTTCTAGGTATGTGCATCACAAACCACTTGTTGTGGAATGATCACATATTTGGCATCACCAAAAATTCTGCTAAGTGTTTTGGTTTTCTCAAACGATGCAAGAAGTTTTTTTACCCCTTCTCATCTTGCTATAATTTACAAAGCTTTTATTCGTCCAAAACTTGAATATAATTCTCATATTTGATGGTGCCTCAATAACGTACTTGAGTCTTAGATGTGACATCTAAAGTTTTTTTAAAAGTTACTGCCTTTTGCAGAATTGAAAAATCATCCAAGAGCAATTTTTTTTATAAAAATTGCTTTCTCAAGTAAAAACTGTAGGTCCCCTCCTTCTCTGACATTACTCACGCACAGGAATGGTTGAAAGTTGAAAGTCCCTAGGCCTTGTTTCTCTACGAGCCGTTGCGCCACCTAGTTTATTTTATTTATTTATCAAAACATACCAACACTTCCACAGAAGTTTTGCTAAGAATCTTTTGTTGTCTGCAAATAGAATTTATTCCTGTTGAAAGAAAAAATTAATTAACAATAAATGTTTCTGGCATTCATGACTTTTATTTTAATCGAATTCAAACCAAAAAAATTGAACACACAAACATGGAATCCCTTATAAAAGTACATGAATTTCAAAAGACTCACTAATATGCACTCTTTCAGCTTGCAGTTCATTATTTATTTTTTTGAATTAAAAAAGGGCATCGAAACGAGTAAATACCAAAAACCAAACAAAAAGAGTTCTTAAATTTAATGGACTTCTGACCCACTTCTCTCGAGAGATGTGACCATCTGTTATTCATAGAGTTTCTGCATATTTTTGTTTATATGTGCTTAGGTTAGTTAGTTAAAAAGTCAGAAGCTACCGCTTTTTACCATGGGTTGCGTTACATCGCGCAGTTTATGCGGTTGCCTGCCAATTGAGGAAATCATATTAATCATCATTTTTGGTCAGTCCCCGCAAAAAGTAAAACCATCACAAAATACAAAAACAAAACGTTCCAAGATGTACAACTTGCGCGAACTTGGAATACAAAGCGATTTTGAGGATCGATGTTCCAAAGCACCAGCATAACGCATGTCGTTCGAATTCACAAATTAATTCAGTTTATGAGAACAGGCAAAAAACAACAACTAGAAACAGAGGAAATCAAGTGACTTGATGATGATGGTCTTTACCATTTTTGGAAACAACTGCAAATCAACTCAAAACAACAACAACAACTAAAAAATACGCATAAAGTCGAGGATTTTTTGACGTATTTCAAGGACCTACCTATCGTTGAAAAGTCAAAGATAAAGCCCCACTGGAGTCACAAAATTCATCAATGAACGAACAATGGCTTCGGGAATTAAACTTTTAAATCACGCACTCTGCAACGCTTAATGGCTGCACTGCACCGCTGCTCTGCACTGCACAGCAACATTTTGTCCCCGGTAACCAGACCAGCAGTAGATTGACATATCTTAGCCGAGACCTTTTCAGTTGTTCTTTGCTTTTTGATTTTTTTTTAAGTTGGAGTGCATTCCCATTTCAGTATATGCAACGGATGGACGCAGAGGCAAAAAGAAATGCACCAGCAACAAGTTGCATTGTGAAGGACCCGTTTTTGTTTGCGTTGTTTTTGTTCATTCGATCGGTCATCCAGCGTGCATCTTGATCTGTGATAGTGATCTCTGGGATTTTTGTCCTCGCTTTGCTACACACTGCAACTAGCTCATCGTGATGCAAGAGATGCACTTTGGTTGTTGCAAGAGTCCGGTATGTCAACAGAATAACAATTGTCAGCGATTTGGTGGAAGATGCTTGATGTTGATGCTGATGTCGATGCTAAAGCTGATGATATGGTAGTTTAAGTTTGGTCTGTGCGAGAATGATGTTGCAATTGCAACACACTCTGGCGATGTTAAACTTGAGGATTGAAATTAAAAGGGGCAGATTACAGTGCAGCACGCAGACGGCAACAGCAGCACATATTTCAACTGAGATCCCAACACAATTCCACCGACGACAAAAGACGACGACGCATACAACCATCAAGCTTAGAATGAGCGTCGACGCAAAAAAAAAATGGAACGGAAATTGATTTAAATGATTTATTGGCAACAAGCCAATTGCCATTGTTGCATTCATTCAGATGTTCCACAGAGAGTGGTGCATCTGTGACTCGGTACGATGCGACGATGTCCTATGAAGTGTATATTTCTTTGTCCTTTGTGGCTATTCGAAGAGTCCATATATGGCAATGGAAGTCTTATTATTTCGGAGAATTGTATACAATTTATTTCGTTTTTCTTATTTCTTGTGGATTTAAAGACCTTTAGCTAGGTCCTACTATACATAAGGTGCAACTTTTACACAACATACAACATGCGCAGCGCACTTGCCATAGCACCACACCGAATTGCATGGTTTTGGAAGATACATGATCTGAATGAATTCAGAAGTCACATTAATGTGATGCTGGAAAATAAGCTGGTTTTTCACTTTTTAACATCATTGATGACAAGTTGAAAGGTGCATCTTTTCATTTTTTTTTCCTTTTCGTAGGTAGGTTCGTTTATTTGTTTATTTTTTGAAGTAAGTTTACTTCTTGGACATACCTTAACTTTAGAAGAGAAAGTAACAATTCACTTTTGACGAACTTTCACACATCATCATCATCATCGTCAACATCACTGACATTGACATACACAATGTTATGGTAATTTCATGGGTAATCTTATTTGTTCCACGAGTTCCTTTGTTTTTCAATATCATTTGGAAAAGTAAGTTTGAACATAAGAAATTCTGTAAATAAATTCACAATCTTGTACAACATTTGTAATTATTTCAAGCAGTATTGGTAAAAAATACAAGAAGTCTAAATTTAAACTCTGTCCCACTATGTTAATTTCACGGGCAATGCTTCTTGACATATAATTGTGGGTCCTCTCTTTAGCTGTCATTATTCGCATTTTTAACACAGAATTTTTTGACAGTTGTTAACCAAAATGTTATTATTTATTATTATTATATTATTTATTATTATTATTTTCGAAATTAATTTATTTTTTATTTTGTCTATGATACAACTTATAAAACAGGGCCCAAAGAGCATTCTGCTAGCCTCTTCTCGGTCTCGTCAAAATCAAAAAATATCAATGTGGGATCAGTTTTGGTGTCGAGGTATTTTTCGTAGTTTTAATTCTCGCCTCTTCTTTTCTGAACTATGTTTCGTTTACTAAAATTGTGTTTAAGCATTTAAGTTCCATCTTAAATTTAATCATAAAAGTTTTGAAGAAAAGTATTATAAGAACATTTAAGAAAATAAAGGGTGCTTTTCAGAGGTATAGAACTTTGAAATGGAATATAATGAAGATGATTTCTTTAAATTGACATGCAGTTTCATTTATTCGAAAAGATACATTTCTGGCATTATAATTTAAATACGATTTCTGGTATATGGCCACCACAGCTGGATGAGGCGTATCTTAAGGTCAAATTTTCAATGACTTATACCAACATTTGTATTTGTGTATCAGAAAAACCGCGGCGAATGTTACCTCCCAACTTGGCAATCGTTTTGGACTTAATGGCGTAGACTAGAGACATCACATATTCCCACAGAAAATAATGGGAAATAGCTGGAACTTCAATACCTTTCGAAGTTCCTCTAATGATAATTTGGCTCATTTATAAAATAAATATTTTTTTAAGAATCCATCCTCTTGAAATTAAAGTCTTGGCTTAATTTTCAGAGACCTATAAGTCAATTAGTAATTAAGAGATATTTTCTGTCAAATACTTACTTACTAACTTTAGGTGGCACTACAGTCCTGTGTGAACTAGGGCCTCACCCAACAAACTTCTCCATATAGCTCGGTCCCTAGCTAGATGTCGTGAGTTGCGCACTCCAAGTTAGGTGAGGTCACTTTTCACCTGTATGCGCCACCTGATCTGCAGTCTTCCTCTACTGCGCCTTTCCTGTGGGCGTGGATTCGAAGGCTTTCGGTCGCAGAGCATTGGTTTTCATGCGCTCTACGTGACCCAGACATCTTAGTCGTTATACTTTTAGCCTTCTGGCTAAGTCTACAATGCTGTATAGCCCGTACAGCTCGGCGTTCATCACCTCCACTCACTATGAATAAGGGAAAGTAGATCACGCTAAGAATTTTTCTCTTTAAACGATCCAAGGTGCTTTCATCCGCTGTTGTCATAGTCTATGCTTCTGCACCGTATAGCAGGACGGGGATGATGAGGGTCTTATATAGCGACAATTTGGTCGCTCGAGAGAGGACTTTGCTCCTCAATTGGTTAGTTTTCCCAAAGAAATAGCGGTTAGCAAGAGTAATTCTTCGTTTGATCTTATCGCTGGTGTTGTTTTCTGCGTTCATAGCGGAACCTAGGTAGACAAAGTTTTTAACTACCTCAAAGTTACGTCTGCATTGGCAGACGTTTTGTCCGAGACATCGGTGTTGTAGGCCCTTTCTTGTGGAGAGTATGTACTTTGTTTTGCCCTAATTAACCGTTAAACCAATGTTTGCCGCCTCTGCCTGCAAAAGCCCCATTAACATCACGCCGATTTTGTCAATGTCATCAGCATATGCTATTAACTGTACAGACTATTGAAAGATAGTGCCTCGGTGTGGGAGCTCTGTACTATTCTTTCAAGGACGATGTTAAAAAAATCCCCTTGCTAAAGCTTTTTTTGACATCGAAAGGTTTTACTTTCATTTACTTTTACTTTCATTTCTATTTTTCTGTTAAAACCTGAGAACTGAAAAATAAGCTTATCTTAAGAAAAAAAGCAAATTTATTTTGCAATAAACTAATGCGTGATTTTATTTTATAAAAGAAGACAATTTAAGAAAAAGAGATGAAGATTCGTTAAAAAAAACCTCTAAGCAAACAGACAAAGGTTCACATAAGCTTATTGCTTTAATTTATACACTTTTCTTTATTCTATTAACTTAATTTAACTTAAATAGTTTAATCAAACAAAACATCTAATAAATAATGAATATTTACAATATTTACTGTTCTTATTTTGGTTTATCAAAATTTATATTTGATGATTCTGAATGCTGACTCACTGGCTTTTATGAATATAAAAGCTTGTTTAATTTTTGTTAAAATTTATAAGTTCCTTTTATTCCATTGAAAAAGGTTTCAACTTAAAAACAATTAAAAATGTTCGCATTGAAATACACTATTGTTGTTCTTTTGGCAATAATGGTTATTGCTGAGGAAACCATTTATAGATCCCTAGAAGGGCCGAGATGAAGAGCGAAGGACCTTCATAATAGAATTGCATGTACAAAGACGACAATTTTTATAAACAATTTATAAAATAGTTTGTGATTTTTGTGTTTTAATTGTATCTGAATAAATTACTACGGAAAATTGAAATATTGTTTTTATTTCTAAAAGTTTAATATTATTAATTTAGAATTTTAAGGAAAAAATTATTGTTAACATTTTAACAAACTTGCAGCAAGGCCTGGGTCTGTCTGTTCGTTTGGCAACAGTCTTCACAAACGTTTGATATTTTTTAAGTGAACAAATTTTATTTTTTGGTCAATAAAAATAAATAAATAAATCAGATGACGCAACAGTCCATTGAGAACTAGGGCCTAGTGAGTTGAAACTCTCAACCATTCCTGTGTGCGAGTACTGATGTTGTCAGGAATGGAGGTAATACCTTCAGAAAATCAGCTTTTTGATCAATTTAATTTATTTATTTCTAAAGTATGCAACAAATACATTAATTTAAATTGACATTAATTTTGATATATTCAAAAGATATTCTTCTGGTGTTATAATTTAAATATGATTTCTGGCATTTGGCAGCTGTGAATGGGTCAGGCGTAGTCTGATCTGGAAGTCACTTTTCGACACTTGTAACCGTATATCGGCAGAACACGGCAAATGTTGTTCTCCAAGTGGTCAATTAATGGTTTGGGGGTATCGGCGTAGACAAGCAAATTCATTTAGATATCCCGACAGAAAATAGTCAAGCGGCGTAAAATCGTAAGATCTTGTAGACAAATTCACAAATCTGTAACATGAAACTTTGTAGTTACCAAACGTTCCATTCAATAAATCATTTGATAGACGTGCATGTGCCGTGCACGGTTTGTCTTATTGAAACCACAACTTCTATATATCATAGTTATTCAATTGATGAACAAAAAAGTCAGTAATCATGATCACCATTGACTGTAACTTTCTGGCCAGCATCGTTTTCAAAGAAGTAAGGACCAATTATTTAATCAAACCATAAAGATTAAAGAGAAATATTTATTATAATTCTCCATGAATATAAAAATATAGGAACAGATTATTTAATAAGAAAAAAATAGAAACGAAAAAGAAGTGGCCATGGTTTTGATCCTTGTGGTACTTCACCATTAATGCTTATTGAACAGTTTCTTGCACGTTTTTGTGCCATGTGATATTTCCAGTTAAGTTTTTGATTTGTTCATAGCGGAGCCTAGGTAGACAAAGTTTTTAACTACCTCAAAGTTACCTTTGCATTGGCAGACGTTTTGTCCGAGACATCGGTGTTGTAAGTCCTTTCTTGTGGAGAGTATGTACTTTGTTTTGCCCTCATTAACCGTTAAACCAATGTTTGATTTGATTTGATTTATTGAGTACGTTGAAATCCTAACGTTACAGGTAATTATAAATATAAATAACTATAACAATAAAAATGAATATATATATGTATATAAAAAACATAAAAAAAAATAACAATTAATTTTCTAATTTGCAAAAATTAACGAAAAATCTAATTTTAAACTGTTTTGATTTAATATTTACGTTGACAGAGTCAATTAAGTTATAATGTTTATTAAAAATATTAATTAACTGATTAATCGGACTGTTAGACCCATAGTTCAATCTGCTAAAACTGGGACGTATTGGCAAACTAGTTCTTAACCCAACACGGGCCGCATTAAAGGTCAAACGACCCAAATCTGAGAAGGAGGAAAAATATCCATTCATTAATCCAACGATGAAGCAAAGCTGTAAAAACTCTCTATGAGCAGAAAGGGATGGGATATTCAAGAGAATTAGGTTCTGAGGGTAGGAAGGCCATTCAATTAAATTTGACCGAGGAAGAAATCGAAGGTAAAACTTTATGAATTTCTTTTGGACACTTTCAATTCTATTTGTGTGAACATTGTAATAAGGGGCCCATACAACACAGCCATATTCTAATACAGATCTGGCAAACGAAAAAAATAGACATTTAATTACGAAGGGATCAGGGAACTCACTTCCAAAACGTTTAATAAAACCGAGTGATCTATTAGCTTTTTTGATTATTGAATCGTAGTGATCAGTAAATGATAACTTTGAATCTAGAATTATACCCAGATCAGAAAAGCTGGATTGGACGTGTAAGCTAGAGGAGTTTAACATATAATCAAAAACAATGAAATCATGCTTGCGTGTGAAACGCATTGTCTTGCATTTGTCAACATTTAAAAATAAACGATTGTTGTTGCACCATTCCCAAAAACATAGTAGGTCATTTTGAAGAAGATTACAATCATTCAATGAATTTATTTTCCGAAATATTTTAACATCGTCAGCGTACATTAATGAAGAAGAAGTTTTTTAAAAAAGATGGAAGGTCATTTATGAATAAGACAAACAATAGTGGTCCCAAATGACTACCTTGAGGTACACCGGAGTTAACTACAAACTTATTTGAGTGATTATGTCTGAAAATACACTATAATGTCTATCACTGAGGTAAGAAGACAACCAATTGATAAAAGAATCATTTAGTCCAAATCTTGACAGTTTATTTAGAAGAATACTATGATTAAGCTTGTCAAATGCCTTGCTAAAATCGGTAAAAATGCAATCAACTTGCAGATTTTTTTCAAAAGCGTCAAAACAGAACGTTGTGAATTCTAATAAATTAGTGACAGTTGATTTGTTTTTAACAAACCCGTGCTGATTTTCACTAATGATAGAAGAACAATTAAAAGATAAGACATCACAAACTAACAATTCGAACAATTTAGGAATAACAGAGAGTTTGGCTATGGGGCGGTAGTTAGTAACTAAGTAGGTTTAATAGGTTTAAGAAAAGCATATTTCCATAGATCAGGAAATGTAGAGTACTTAATTGAGTGGTTAAAAAGAATAAATAGTGGGTAAGATAAATGATTTGCACATTTTTTTAACATGAATGACGGTAAACCATCAGGGCCAGAACTTAGACTGTCGTCAAGTTTTAAAATTTGTTCACGAATTGTAGATTCAGTAATCGAAAAATGTATTAGTCCTAAGTGGGCATATTGTTGAGATGTCAGAGGGGATCGAGGGTCAGATGGGAGAGTTTCCTCAAAGGACTTCATAAAAAACTCCGCAAACATGTTGGATATAACTTTAGGATCTTGGCTAGAAAATTTATCAAACACCATACATATTGGGTAGCCATCAGTTTTTCTTTTAATATCAACAACATTCCAGAATTTTTTAGGATTTAATTTAAAATCATTTCCAGTTTTGGTTAGGAATTCATTGTAAAGATAGTTTGAATAGTCGATAAATTCGTTTTTAAAATCAATATAATTTAGTAGGTCGCTATCAGTTTTAGTTTGATTGAACCTTAACCACGCCTTATTTCTTTTGTTTTTCAAGGATTTCAAATGCCGATCGAACCATGGGGGATAGTTATCTTTAGTTTTAACATGACGTAAAGGGATGGTTTCTAAAAAGCAGTCAAATATTATTTTATAAAACTTAAATAACTTATTATCTAGGTTTGAACCACTAAGCAAAGTATCCCAATCAATGAGACTTAATAGATTAAACAATTCATCAAAGTTACATTTTCTAAAATTGAATTCAACAAGATTACAAGCGTAGTACCCGTAGCGTGATGGTTAGTGCGTTGGACTGTCATGCAAGGGGTTTTGGGTTCAATGTGCCTGTGCCACCTAACTTTTTTCACGGGTACTGCCTCTTGCGAGGAATTGACAAATCCTCCAAGAGTAATTCTTGTCATGAAAAGTGCTTTCTCAAATTAGCCGTTCGGATTCGGCATATAAACTGTAGGTTCCTTCCATCCATCTCTGACAACATTACTCGCACACAGGGATGGTTGAGAGTTGTAAGTCACTAGGCCCTGGTCCTTCATGGACTGTTGCGCCACCTAATTTATTTATTTATTTAAGATTACAAGCATTCAAAAAGTTACAAACATTCAAGTTCAAAAATATCGATAAAGCAGGATGATGACGATCTTCGATGACAAGTTTTACATCACTATGTGTAACAGCAGCGTCCGTGTTTAAAGACTCGGAAGAGTATACAAGGTCCAGTATTTTATTGTTATTGTTTGGAACTCCATTAATTTGATTTAAACAAAGGGCAGCCATCAAATCTATGAGGGAGATTTCTTTGGACGACGACAGATTAATAGGCAAAAATTCGCCGCTATCATTAGAATTAATCCAGTTTAGATCACTTAGATTGAAATCGCCAACTATGATTATTTCATCGTTAGGGTCAATGTTTTCAGTTATGCCATCCAGGCAGTCGTAAAGTTGATCATATACATCACTGTTGGAGCAAGGCGGAATGTAAGTAGCCACTACGTAGAGGAAACCATTAGGCATTTTTATCTTTATGCACAATATTTCAAGCAAGGATTGTCGGAAGTCATCGACGGGAGAGAACATTAACGAATTTTGTACGGCTATAAAAATTCCTCCGCCAACCACGGTTGAATCATAGTTACAATGACGATCACGTCGGTAGATTTGGTAGTTGCTATCAAAAAGTTCAGAATTAGCTATTGATGAACATAGCCACGTCTCTGTTAAAACAATTACATCGTGAGGGAGGTTGGTTAAGTTCGTATAGACTATATTGGTTTTGGTCCGTAAGCCGTTAACGTTTTGATAGTAAATTAATACATGCTGCTGGGTTTTAGCGTTGTCAGTTACTGTTTGCCGCCTCTGTCTGCAAAAGCCCCATTAACATCACGCCGATTTTGTCAATGTCATCAGCATATGCTATTAACTGTACAGACTATTGAAAGATAGTGGCTCGGTGTGGGAGCTCTGTACTATTCTTTCAAGGACGATGTTAAAAAAATCGCCTTGCTAAAGCCTTTTTTGACATCGAAGGGTTCTGTTAAGTTGTTTCCAACCTTTAGGCAGTAGCGCGAATTCTCCATGGTCATCCTGCACAAACGGACGAGATTGGCTGGGATGCCAAAACTAGACATGGCTCTAAACACCTTATCCCTGTAGATGCTGTTCTGTGCGGCCTTGAAATCAATTAAGAGAAAGTGGGTGTCGATTTGATATTCTTGGGTTTTTTCCCGAAATTTGATTATTTCATCGACTGCGGACTTTCCTGGTCTAAAACCACACTGATAAGGACCTATCATGTTGTTGACGATGGGCTTTAGACGTTCACATATTACGACAGAGAAGATTTTGTAAGCGATGTTAAGTAGACTGATTCGTCTATAGTTGGTGCAGTTTAGAGGGTATCCTTTTTCAGTATCGGGCAAACAATAATAAGGTTTCATTTATCGGGCATGCTTTCTTCCTACAATATCTTACAGATTAGTTAGTGCATGCTCCTAACCAAATATCGCTTTGGAGAGCATGGCATTCAAGTCATCTGCTCTACCGGCTTTGTTAGACTTCAGCTTAGATATGGCAATCTTGACTTCGTCTAAGTGGGGATGACAGGATTGTTGGCTTTTGTTGACTTTAGTGGATAGATCATCCAGCCTGATAGCGGAATTCGGTTCGTCGTCGAAATTATACAGTCTTTCAAATACTCTTTTCAATTATATTTGGTCTTTGATTCCTATTTTCAAAATTTCAAAATATGCAACGAAACCGAGAAAATAATGAAAATAATATTTTCCTCTTAAAACTTGAGAACTGAAAAATAAGCTTATCTTATGAAAAAAGCAAATTTATTTTGCAATAAACTAATGCGTGATTTTATTTAATAAAAGAAGATACTCTAAGAAAAAAAAAAGTTGTTGAGGATTAGTAAAAACCTTGAACTTCTTAGCAAACAAACAAGGATACACTTAGCTTATTGCTTTAATTTATGCACTTTTCTTTATTCTATTTACTTAATTTAACTTAAATAGTTTAATCAAACAAAACATCTAATATTTACTGTTCTTATTTTGGTTTATCAAAATTTATATTTGATGATTCTGAATGCTGACTGACTGGCTTTTATGAATATAAAAGCATGTGTAATTTGTGCTAAAATTCAAAAGTTACTTTTATTCCATTGAAAAAGGTTTCTACTTAAAAACAATTAAAAATGTTCGCATTGAAATACACTTTTGTTGTTCTTTTGGCAATAATGGCGGCTGCTCAGGCTAGGCCTCCTGTAAGGCCTTAGCCGACGAATGAAAGACGAAGAATTATCCTTAATATTTTCATAATGGAAATGCATATACAAACACTACAGTTTTTATAAACAATTTATAAAATAGTTTGTGATTTTTGTGTGTTAATTGTCTCTGAATAAAATACTATGGAAATTTGAAACATTGTTTCTATTTCTAAAATTTTAATATTATTAATTTAGAATTTGGAGAACAAAATGTATTGTTAAAATTTTATCAAACTTGAAGCAGGGTCTGGGGCTGTCTGTTCGATTGGGAACAGTTTTCACAAACGGTTGATTTTTTTTTAAATGAACAAATTTTATTTTTTGGTCAATAAAAATAAATATATAAATTAATTCCGTTGAGAACTAGGGCCTAGTGACTTACAACTCTCAACCATTCCTGTGTGCGAGTACTGTTGTCAGGAATGGAGATAATACCTTCAGAATATCAGCTTTTTGATCAAGGTAATTTATTTTTCTCTAAAGTATTCAACAAATACATGTATTTTATTATTGACGTTAAATTTAATATATTCAAAAGATATTCCTCTGGCGTTATAATTTAAATATAATTTCTGGCATTTGACAGCTGTGAATGGCTCATGCGTAGTCTGATCTGGAGGTCTCTTTTCGACACTTGTAAGCGTATATCGGCAGAACAAGGCAAATGCTGTTTACCAAGTGGTCAATAGTTTGGGCGTATCGGCGTAGACTAGAAACTTCATATAGATATCTCGACAGAAAATAGTCAAGCGGCGTAAAATCGCAAGATCTTGTAGACCAATTCACAAATCTGTAACATGAAACGTTGTAGTTACCAAACGTTCCATTCAATAAATCAATTGATGGACGTGCATGTGCCGTGCACCGCTTGTCTTATTGAAACCACAACTTCTATATATCATAGTTATTCAATTGATGAACAAAAAAGTCAGTAATCATGATCACCATTGACTGTAACTTTCTGGCCAGCATCGTTTTCAAAGAAGTAAGGACCAATTATTTAAAGCAAATCAAACAATCAGTTTTGTGGATGTAACGGTGTTTCAATTTACACTTAAGGATTGTAATCATTCCAAATACAGCAGTTTTTTTTATTCACGTATTGATTAAACAAAAAGTGAACTTCATAGCTTAACAAAATTCGCGTATTCTGTATTTCGAACTTCGTGCAATTTTTCAAAAATACCCATCACTAACCTGATAAGGAAAAACAAAGCCTTGAAACCATCATTTGATTTTTAAAATTTTGTTTGGTTTAGAAATTCTATAAAAGTTATAGCTTTTCAAGTTAAGTTTGGGGGCTTGAGATACTAAATTGGAACTAAAGAGCCCGCGAACTAAAGAGCCCAAAAGTAGCCCTAAATTACACCATTAGTACTGTTTACAAATGCTGTTTGATTTAAAAAGTCTACAAAAATTTCAGCGTTGACACCAAATCTAAGCGGTAAGGGCTTGTAAAACCAATCCGGAGTTCCGCGATTTTAGGAGTCCAAAAAGGAGCCCTAAATAAATTTTCAAAATTTTGAACCCTTAAGTGTAGTGTTTCTAGCTTGGCGCCAAGTTGTGATCACCACAAGTTTGAGGGGGAGGAATTTTTGAACCAAACCTCGATTAGAGCGCTAAATTAGCACAAAAAGTGCCCTAAATTTCTGAATCAGTAGAACTTTCAAATTCGATTGCGGTGTTTACAACTTGACGTACCTATTTTCAAAATAAATGTAGATAATTTGGAAGCGTTGTTTATAGGCGTCTATTAATGTTAAAATGGCAAACCAAACTAAAAATAAATCACTTGACAGAATGACAGCTAAAATAGTGTTACCGACTTAATGTTATACACCTTTAAAAAAAACACCTATTACATAAATGTATTTTACAATTTTGTAAGGCTACTAAGAGTGTTTCGATAAGTACTTAATCTTACCGCCCGATGGTGCTAATATAGCAAAAGAGATTTACAATCGTTACATCATTTTGATAGTAACTGTCTAAGATCAGTTACTATCAAAATTTCACCTGAATCGGACTCGTTCTTTTGTTTTGACGTGATGAAGCCTTTTCACGCGATCGGTGATTCGATTCTTGTTGAAAGGAAATTCGCGCAGCAAAATCAAAAATCGTTGACTATTTTTTTCGATAGCTACTGTCAAAAATTGGTAAATTGAGATTCGACGTGTTCGAACTCCTCTTTTTGATGAGCCCCGCCTAGGTGCTCCAAAAATGGCCACTATGAAATTACACTGGCTTACACCTCCACCGTAGCCATCTGCCAAATTAGTTGAATCGCACTTAAAACTGCTGCCCCATCCGGACTTTGGGTTTAGATTAATTGGATCTTAACGCTCAAGCTGGTAAGAAGAACCCTTGGATCCGAAGCTAACAGCACCATGTCTTACAGTTCAAGTTGGTAAAGTTCTTGTTATAATTTCGGGGATAAACCAAAGTCCGTTTCGTCTCTGTGATGTGGATGTTAACATTTTCCGAATATCAAAATTTGTGTCTGTCAGAAAGACCCATCCGTTTACTAATAGCAATACAACATCTTTGTTTCTCTTCATTCAGAAGAAACCGCACAAATCCTTGCCGTGTATTTCTTTCAAAGCTTAGTCTCAGAAATTAGACAATATTTCTCCAAGATTTTTAACTTCTGCTTGCTGCGCACATTGACGTTTTGAGGTTATAATCTGCCATAGGAAGGTTTCAATTTAGATACAAGTACTGCTCGATTTCTTACAAATCGATCGATGTCTATAACATTTAATAACGAAAACTGGCAAACTGCGAAGTAGTGCGAACAAGTAAAATTTTCGTAATAGTTTTTTGATAAGATTAAAGAGAAATATTTATTATAATTCCCCATGAATATAAAAATATAGGAACAGATTATTTAATAAGAAAAAAATAGAAACGAAAAAGAAGTTGACATGGTTTTGATGCTTGTTGTACTTTACCATTAATGCTTATTGAACAGTTTCTTGCACGTTTTTGTGCCATGTGATATTTCCAGTTAAGTTTTTTGATTTGTTCATAGCGGAGCCTAGGTAGACAAAGTTTTTAACTACCTCAAAGCTACGTCTGCATTGGCAGACGTTTTGTCCGAGACATTGGTGTTGTAGGCCCTTTCTTGTGGAGAGTATGTACTTAGTTTTGCCCTCATTAACCGTTAAACCAATGTTTGCCGCCCCTGCCTGCAAAAGCCCCATTAACATCACGCCAATTTTGTTAATGTCATCAGCATATGCTATTAACTGTACAGACTTTTGATAGGTAGTGCCTCGGTGTGGGAGCTCTGTATTATTTTTTCAAGGACGATGTTAAAGAAATCGCCTTGCTAAAGCCTTTTTTGACATCGAAAGGTTTTACTTTCATTTACTTTTACTTTCATTTCTATTTTTCTGTTAAAACCTGAGAACTGAAAAATAAGCTTATCTTAAGAAAAAAAGCAAATTTATTTTGCAATAAACTAATGCGTGATTTTATTTTATAAAAGAAGACAATTTAAGAAAAAGAGATGTTGAAGATTCGTTAAAAAAAACCTCTAAGCAAACAGACATAGGTACACATAAGATTATTTCTTTAATTTATACACTTTTCTTTTTTCTATTTACTTTATTTAACTTAAATAGTTTAATCAAACAAAACATCTAATAAATAATGAATATTTACAATATTTACTGCTCTTATTTTGGTTTATCAAAATTTATATTTGATGATTCTGAATGCTGACTGACTGGCTTTTATGAATATAAAAGCTTGTGTAATTTGTGTTAAAATTTATAAGTTCCTTTTATTTCATTGAAAAAGGTTTCTACTTAAAAACAATTAAAAATGTTCGCTTTGAAATACACTTTTGTTGTTCTTTTGGCAATAATGGTGGTTGCTGAGGAAACCATTTATAGAGCCCTAGAAGCGCCGATGACACTTGTAACCGTATATCGGCAGAACACGGCAAATGTTGTTCTCCAAGTGGTCAATTAATGGTTTGGGGGTATCGGCGTAGACAAGCAAATTCATTTAGATATCCCGACAGAAAATAGTCAAGCGGCGTAAAATCGTAAGATCTTGTAGACAAATTCACAAATCTGTAACATGAAACTTTGTAGTTACCAAACGTTCCATTCAATAAATCATTTGATAGACGTGCATGTGCCGTGCACGGTTTGTCTTATTGAAACCACAACTTCTATATATCATAGTTATTCAATTGATGAACAAAAAAGTCAGTAATCATGATCACCATTGACTGTAACTTTCTGGCCAGCATCGTTTTCAAAGAAGTAAGGACCAATTATTTAATCAAACCATAAAGATTAAAGAGAAATATTTATTATAATTCTCCATGAATATAAAAATATAGGAACAGATTATTTAATAAGAAAAAAATAGAAACGAAAAAGAAGTGGCCATGGTTTTGATCTTGATTTGATTTTTGATTTTGGTTTGAGTAAAAACACATTTTTTAAAGTCTAAAAATGAGACCCTTGTTAAAAAAATTAATTTTTAAATATTTCGTGCCCTTACCTTTATGTTGAAAAACGTCAAAAGTAGCTCAATTTCAGAACTTTCCATGTTTTCCATGGACTCCTGAAATAGTGGCATAAAAATGGCCAAAAACTGTTATTTACTTTAAAGGTCGGATTATCCAAACACAAACACCCAACGCTCAAAAGCTCTATTTTGGTTTTTCATAACTTGCATAAAATGTTAATCTATCTAAACTTGCCGATGAAGCTCGTGTGTCTCTTGTAGCTTTTGCATTAAGAGAATACTCGTAAAATCAACTTATGTTCAGGACACGTAGTGGGTTACAATTCCTGATTTTTGTAAAGTTCTTCTTTTTATTGTCGTTTTATTTTTTATTGCGTACTTTTCTGATGTATCTTGATGATGTTTCTCCTTGCAGGTAACCATTCCATTACAATCATTTAACCTTGATTGTCGTCCACTTGATGTATCAGTGAATGCCGCCACCGCCGGTGCCAAGCTTTTAAATCCCAGCGGTATTTACTTGAGAACATTGTCCGCACCCAATGCTAATGACAGTAATCATAGTCCAGTCAGTACCAATAACAGCCACAACAACAACAACAACTGTCGCCTCCTGCCAAAGAATACCCCTGGGAGTAGGACAGTGTTGAAAATTGAAGAAACTGACGCCATGGCCGCCGAGGAGAGACGCCGTAGAAAATTTGAAAGCGACATGGAAACAATGCGATCTGCAACCGCTACGCCACCGGCTTCAAACCAAAGCCAAGTAGTGGCATCACCTGCCACATCTTCAGCTACCGTGATACAGCAGCAGCACCAGCACCAGCAGCAGCCAAAACGGGAGCGAGTCACATTAGCGCCCAATAGCAACGGTGGCGGCTACCAATTGCAACATCACAGCAATAACAACAACCAAAACAACAACAACAACAGCAATAACAACGATGCCACCAAAAAAGGATCTACATCGACAATCTGGACATCGGAAGAATCGATTCTGAGGAGTGTTGGCGCCGCCGATGAAGACAACAAGTAAGTAAAACTACGAACCTGCCCATAGATGCAATGGTGGCTTGGTTATGAATATTTATGCCCATTTATGATCGCCATCATCATCATGAGTTGAATTGTTAAATAAAATATAATTCTTCCTTTATTCTGCTTCTTCCACAGCTCCACTTCGTCGTCGGCATGCGAGGAGGCGTCCGGAGTTCTGAGCTCTGGCAAGTCTGGCCTTTCTCTAGACTCCTCCGGGCTGGACAATGACAACAACGAAAGCGGCATTGGCACAGCGACGCCACCAAAAGATTCTGGATTCTGGAAGAACACAACAGACAATGATTCGATGACAAGCAGCCTGGATGCCTTGAGGAAGATCAAATTCCAGAAGGGCAGCTCGGTGGCCTCATCAGATGATCCTGATTTATTGGAAGTGCTCAGTCTCTACGACGAGACGCACGACGATGATGCGGATGACATTGGCATCCACCACGACCATGAGCACGACCATGAAAATGAAGAGTTCGAGACGGGCACTTTCGACGGATATGACAGTGGCAGTGGCAAAGGGGTGGTCCTCCGACGAAGGAAATCAAATTTGCAAATAAACGACAGTCACGGGGGCAGCAAGGATTCCGCCATTCATTTGCTGCCATATTTGCCGCCACCACCGCCGCGTGCACCCAAAAGTCGTAGTCACTCGTTGGAGGTGGCATCGCCTCTGCCCATGCCAATGCCACTTAGACACGAGCTGAAGGCCAAAGACTACCGGGATAAGGGAAGACTGTGTCTGGCCTTGCGGCAGGAACCATTTCAGAGTATCATACCGTCGAATTTCCATGAGTTGCCGTCGCCCAGCAGTGCCTCATTGCACAGCGGTCACGAGAGCCTCGGCATGCAGGAGTTGACGACAAAGTCGAATTCTGCACCACTGCTTCTGAAGAAGGAGCGAAAACGTGACGATTTTGGCGGACAAAAGCAGGTATTGTTAACATTTTTGTGTTCATTTTGTTTTTCTTTGTAATATGACGATGGTGCTGAGAGCTCAGTTGATGTTTTGTTTCGTTCTTTTCTTTTTTTCTTCTTTTCTTTTCTCGTCGCGTCGTCGTCGTCGTTGGCCTTTGTTGAATTGCACACATTTCAGACGCTGAGATACTCCCGATCGCAGAGTGATAGATATTTAGCAGGTAAGTTCAATTTTCATTTTTCCATGGTTTTGTTTTATAAGATTGTTTAACATTTATTTATGTTCAAGGGCTCAAGAGTTCAAGAGATACCTACTACTTGAAATTGTAGTATTATTTATATTTTTACCTACATCTCAATTATATTTTAAAACTTAGAAATATTTTGAAAATTATACATGTGATCAGATATTGATTTTCTAATCTTTTGGATCTTAGGGGGTTCGTATAGCTCTCAGCAATAGTGTCCAGGTACCACAGCTCATCAGTAACGTACGTCTTTTTAAGATGCAACGCTTTGGTATTATGTAAAGGGTTGGATTCCTTTATTTTAAAAATTTCAAACGAAAACTCTGAAATTAAAATTTTGTTCACATTTCTTGTAAGTGGTTTTCCAATACGAACTTGGCAACTTCTTTTTTGTTTATTAAATGCAAATATTTGAGACTAGAGACGTCAGAGACGTTAAATCAAAAGAATGAGGTGGCCAATTAACTGGTCCAATTAATGTGATATATGAGCTCATCAAACTTACTCTATAGTGATCAATAAACGTTAATTTTAAGTCTAAAAATCACCAAAGTCAGAAAACTTGATTCTCTATAAAAAGAAAACTTAACAAATTTAACATTATATCGGGTGATTTTTTAAGAGCTTGAGAATTTTTTTTTTTTAAAAAAAGCATAAAATTTGCAAAATCTCATCGATTCTTTATTTGAAACGTTGGATTGGTCCATGACATTTACTTTTTGAAGATAATTTCATTTAAATGTTGACCGCGGCTGCGTCTTAGGTGGTCCATTCGGAAAGTCCAATTTTGGGTAACTTTTTCGAGCATTTCGGCCGGAATAGCCCGAATTTCATTTCTTCGGAAATGTTGTCTTCCAAAGCTGGAATAGTTGCTGGCTTATTTGTGTAGACTTTAGACTTGACGTAGCCCCACAAAAAATAGTCTAAAGGCGTCAAATCGCATGATCTTGGTGACCAACTTACCGGTCCATTCCTTGAGATGAATTGTTCTCCGAAGTTTTCCCTCAAAATGGCCATAGAATCGCGAGCTGTGTGGCATGTAGCGCCATCTTGTTGAAACCACATGTCAACCAAGTTCAGTTCTTCCATTTTTGGCAACAAAAAGTTTGTTAGCATTGAACGATAGCGATCGCCATTCACCGTAACGTTGCGTCCAACAGCATCTTTGAAAAAATACGGTCCAATGATTCCACCAGCGTACAAACCACACCAAACAGTGCATTTTTCGGGATGCATGGGCAGTTCTTGAACGGCTTCTGGTTGCTCTTCACTCCAAATGCGGCAATTTTGCTTATTTACGTAGCCATTCAACCAGAAATGAGCCTCATCGCTGAACAAAATTTGTCGATAAAAAAACGCGAAACACATTTCGAACCGAACACTGATTTTGGTAATAAAATTCAATGATTTGCAAGCGTTGCTCGTTAGTAAGTCTATTCATGATGAAAGGTCAAAGCATACTGAGCATCTTTCTCTTTGACACCATGTCTGAAATCCCGCGTGATCTGTCAAATACTAATGCATGAAAATCCTAACCTCAAAAAAATTCACCCGATAGTATATTTGTCAATATTTATTTTACTGCACCATTCCTAAATTTTGTTTTGGATCTTCTAAGCTCTTTACCAATCCTTGATGGAATTAATAATTCGAAAAATATAAACACCATCTGCCTAGATTAGCAATATAGACTTATTTAAAACAAAAGGCAAATCATTAATAAATAAAATAAACAGCAATGGACCAAAGTGACTTCCTTGAAGTACACCAGAATTCAATTTAAATTGACATTAAAGGTTACTCTAAGCATAACGCTATAATATCTATCTTTAAAGTGCCTTGCACATGAGAGCGAACAACGAATGAACGAATGGACGAACAAACGTGATTTTACACATATCAAAAAGTCAATTCCAAACAAAAACATATTTAAATTATAAGAAACCAATTGTCAATAATGTTAGGATAATAAAATTTGCATTTTGTTCTCTAAAACAAGACAATTTTGTAAAAACAATTTGTTAGTAACGAATTGCAGTGTGGTTGCTACGAACTGTTAAACTCTATTCGCGTTCCACATACCATCCACACTGCAACGAATAAATTGTTCGCGCTCAACTTAACCTCAAAATTATACCACTCTTGTTTTGTTTTGTGTGAAAGATCATGGCTGAGGAAAATATGGAGAAAAAGGTTGACAATTCGTCGCTGTCTGCGAATAGAAATAAAGCTCATGTGAAAGAAAAGTCAAAATATGCGAACATTCACAGTTCGCAGTTCGTGTCATTAAATCAAATTTCACTTTAATTTATTAAGAATAAATTCATGACTTATTTTGTCAAACGTCTTAGCTAAAGTCTGTAAAGATGCAATGGACTTGAGAGTGTTTTTGGAACGTATTAAAAAACACAGGTTGATTTTCACATATAACAGAAGAACAACTATACATCCGGAAACCAAATGTAAATAAAAATAATTATATTCATTTAAGAAATTTCAGAAATTTAAACTAAGTTTGCATCTCTTTTTATTGAAAAACAAAATATACGACTCAATTTTAGATAACTCTTAATATAAAAACAAAACTTTCTTGAATAGCCCAGTTAAAATAGACTTCTTACTTCGGAATAATTCCAAGCTTGATGAAAAATAGCACAGACGTTTAGAACATCATACTAATAAATTATGAAAAGTACCCCAAAAATCCCAAGACAGCATATTCAAATTTTCATCTTTTTATATTTTACTTACTTTAGTGCTTAAAATTCAAATTTAAAGTTTTGAGGTTCTAGAAATTATTTTCGTATTTATATAAATTTATACTTTTATTTTTCTTATATGTATGTTAAATATCTATTTTGACTTAAATTTGCAACATAGAAAGTAAAATTGAATTATTTTCCAATTTTGAAGCCTAAAACTAATCATAAAATACCTTAATTTTCTGTAAATTTCTTGCACCCTTTCACTTATAAATCTTAGGCCATTGCAATAGCCAATAAAATGAAGTGTACATTTATTATATTCAAAGTTCTGTTCTGTTCGTCATATAAACGAACGAAAACTTTCAAACGTTTGAGTCAGTTTTTAATTGAATTATTGTCACAAACATTATTAAAATATGCCTGAGCAAATGCGATAAATTAAGGGTTGCTCTATTAAGAAAAGAAATTATTAATCTAAAAATAAGCGTTATTGATTTTTCACCAAAATAATTCATTGTTTGCAGCTTTTGTTGCATTTATTATTTCTAACATTAAGTTAACAAACATTGTGTGCATTGTATTTTGTTCTATTCGCCAAATGGGATCAAAGACTCAGAAAGATCATAGGTTATGTAAAAGTAGTCAGAAGTGTAGCCACAGTTGATGGTCTGTTGCCTTTTGAATCTATGTACATCGATCAAAGAATTTTCACTGCGTGTGAACTCATTCGGAGCGTGTTATGATGTGTTTGAGACTAAACATTTCGGACTTCGTTAAAAGTTAAAGTGGAGTCCTTGTCTTGACCACAGAAAATAACTAGGAAATATCTCCTCCTCCTCCTAAGCCATACTGGTTGTGCAAATATCATTTAAAGTAGCTCCAAGTCGTACAGCCTCTTACGAGGAGAGGAATTGACAAATCCTCCAACAGCAATTCTTGTCTTTCTCAAATTAGCCTTTCGGATTTAGCTTAAGATTGTAGGCCTCCTTCATCCCTGATAAAATAACTCGCACACAGGAATGGTTGAGAGATGTAAATCACTAGGCTTTAATTTCAACTATTTATTTTTAAGTCGAAATGCTTGTCTACTAATTCAGTGGATTCTAGTTAGGACACTAAAACGCACAAAATGTGCAATCTTCCAAAAGAAATTAATAGTGTCCGACCGAAGCTTCGGCTTCGGCCAAAAAAATACACATTCGGCCAAACCTTCTGTTTGTTATATCGAGCATCGTACTAGGCGCCGGAAAAAATTCTTCGGTATGTATTCAAAAATTTCAAAACACATGTGTGCCATCATAGTAGGCGCCGAACAAAATTTCAATTTTTGAATTTTGCCTGACACCTTTTGCGCATCGTTTGTGGAAAGGAGAATTCTTGACTTTTTTCAACCTTAGGCTTAAGGCCCAACTATAATAGACTTAACCGAAAGTAAGCTAATGTCAAAACCGAACGAAAAGTTATCAGAAGTTATCGTCAAAACAAAAAGTAATCATAATGGATTCAAGTAACTTAAGCAAATGCGTTTCAATTTTGACATTTGATAAGCTCGATCCATTTAAATGGCTCTTTCGTAATTGCGCGAAAGTTACCGAAATTTAACGAAGATGAGCAGGACGTCTATTATGGTTAGTGACATATAAGGCTGCGTATTGGGTCGTTCCCTTAAGCTGGCTTAAGCTCGGTTAAGTCTATTATAGTTGGGCCTTTAGGATTTTCTTTCAGCCTAATAATTAGGCTTCGGCTGAAAATCGACCTTCGGTTGGATACTAGAATCACGGTTGCCAGTTTGGTCGCATGGTCATTTTTTATTTCATTTGGTCCCTTTGTTAAGAAATTGAAAAAAATAACTCGGCTCTATTCCTTTTATAATCTCAAAAATAAAATACATACCTAAAGAATTTTGGGAAAAGGTCAATTATGATAAAAACGCTTTAAATTAATATTGTTTTCAAAATTTAAGTTGGTTCGTTTATAACTTGATGTTACTTCCACACAGCTCAGCTGCTACTGAGAGGAATTTTTTTTAAATTAACTTTGATAAAAACGAAAGGCAGACTTTGGGTACCATTAATAATATAATGCTGGCCAAAGAACGTCAAGATGACAAAAATAACCATAGCGTTTGGTCTGCAAAAACATTTGTTTGAATTAATTTTATATGAATTTTATTTAGCGATAGTATTCGATCTCCTGACATAATGTTAACAAAAGGGGCTGGGGTGCGTCCCACACCGATAACTTCCCATCCCGTCTGCCGATTTGTCTTGCTTAAAAGGTTTGTGGGCTTTCGTGATTTCCTAGTTGTTAGTTGAATTATTCTTAAAAAAATTAAAAACTACCAACAATATTTTGAGTATGATGAAATAGTTTGATTTCAATATCTGTTCTTGTTAACGATATTTTTAGTCGAAAACCCATTTTTACCAAATGTTCGTAGCATTTGCGTACTATTTTTTGTAGATTTTAATTTTTTATGAAAAAATCTGACTGTTGGATTTGTATGCACAATTTACGGAATGTCGGAAACAATAAATTTGTGAAATAAATTTAGCTTAAAGCCAATATTTTTTTAATTTTTGAAGAGATACTTGAGTCGAAAGTAAATTTTTAACAAGTTTTACTATTGTTTTTTTACGGTTTTTATTTGTTATAAAAAAATGTCAATTCAATTTTCTCAAAATTTTACCAGATGTCGAAAATGTTATTCTTCCCGAACGTACGTACACACCCACGCACATACATCTCTCTAAAAATCTTTTATTTAGACTCTAGGAACCTTGAAACGTCGAGAAATGTCAAAATTTTCAATTCAAGAAATCGGACCGATTACAATAACTTTCTATGGAAAGCCATTAAAAGCCATTGCGGACACAAATTATTTTGGTCCTTTTTTGGTGCGATTGGTCATTTTTATTTTCAGCTTTGGTCATGCAATTTTTTTTTTCAAGTGGCAACCGTGTAGAATAGAAATTAATAAGTCATGTTGTAAGGATATCATCAAGCTTAGAGTAGATTTGTTGGTCCATCTGTATGGTTCGTTTTCTCTATGGTGCCGTTGTTTAACTTAAGTTTATAAGGTTTATTTGCCAAACAAAGGCTAAGAAGTTTCATTTAAATACTTTAATCAACTATAGCGTCGATGCTATTATAAAAAATGTAATTCAATAGTTTTCTTCAACAGGCGTTTTGAAGGTGGTGGTCTTTTTGTTTTCAAATACGATACAATTTTCAGTTCGAATTGGATATTAAATTTATTTCCTCTTACCAAAAAGACACATGTACAGAAGTCCCGAAATCAGATTTTATATTTCAATGATAGAAAATGTTGATGTCTGTTTCTAGATCAACAGATGTAAACATTGTTTGATTTTAATTATTCTAATTCCAAAATATTAAATACTATTCAGTATTAGTTCATTTCTTTTCATTTACTTTTGATTGCAATATGCAAGTAAATAATAAAAAGAATTGTCATCACTTAATTTTAAGAGACATGTCATTCTCAATCCCATATCGGGTATCTATTAGGCCACATATCTTTATTCAGGCCCAAAAAGAGACCGTGCATTAAATCTTTAATATTTTTTAAATTTTAAAATTCTTCATGCTTGTCAATTTGGTAGTAATTGGGTATGTTTTCGAAGCTTCACGTTTTATTTTAAATTACAAAAAAAAATTGAATATTTTAATTGATTCAAAACTTATATTTTACTACACCCATTTAAACAATTTAATAAAATATTTTGTTTATATTTTTAAGCTATATTCCACCCAATAGTTCGTTAAAATTATATGAGGCACACATAAATAATTGTATTTTTTATCTTTCTAAACTAAAAAACGATCAACATGTTATCTTTGTTGGATTTATGATTCAGATGATCTTAATCTTATTCCATATAATATAAGCCTTGAAAATGAATGTTTAGTTGTTGATTATTTTACCTCTTTTGATTTATTTCAAATTAATAAGTATACAAACAGTCTAGAAAGAACACTTGATTTGTTATTTGTAGATAAAGAACTTTGTGTATCAGTCAATATTGGCCTTTTTCCTATTTTTTCAAATTCAATTCACAATGTAGCTTTTACTTTTGAATTCAATGTTATTAACTTTTTCAAAACAAATCAAGATCGAATTAAATACATATAATTTTTCGAAAGCTGATTTCAATAACTTTTCGAGTTATATTAACAATTTTTCGTTGCCACCAGACACGATCGAATGTCAAAATTTATCAGAATACTATAACGATTTCTTAAACTACCTGAAGGAGGGTATAGATCTATACGTGCCTAAAATTAAATGTTTCACCACATCTAAACCTCCTTGGTATAAAAGACAGCTTATTAATTTAAATAATAAAACAAAAATAAAGCATACAAACTTTCACAAAAATCTCCATGTAATTCCAATCTGCGTACAAATTACTTAAATTTGGAAAAGAATTTTAACGTTCTTAATAAATTCCTATATAAGAATTATATCAATGAAATTGAATCTAAACTTTGTAAATCCAAAAGCAAATATTTCTGGACCTTTATAAAAAATAAAAGAAAATCTAATGGAATACCAAAATGTATGCAGTATTCAGGATCGACTTTAAATAATCTGACTGACATTTTTAATGCTTTCTCTGAGTTTTTTAAATCGAATTATATCAATTCAAATGATAACTTAATTTTTTTCTGATGAACAGTCCTTTAGCAATATAAACATAGGACACTTGAGTATAACTTTACCAGAAGTACAGAATGCATTAAATGAGTTAAACGAAGATAATAATGTTGGTCCTGATGGAATTCCCCCTATTCTTTAAAAAAGTGTGCTTCTGCTTGTTGCAAATTATTATTCATCTTTTTTAATAACTCACTTCATCATGGGTTGTTTCTTCTTCTTCCTGAATGGAAAACGTCCTATATAATTCCAATTCATAAAAATGGTTCTAAACAAGACGTTTGTAACTATCGGCCTATTAGTAAACTATGTGTGATACCGAAGTTATTTGAAAAGATAATTTGAGGAAAACTAAAATTTTTATTCAAAGAAATAATATCTCCTTTTCAACACGGTTTCGTTTCTGGTAGATCCACTTCTACGAACTTAGCTATTTTTACTAATTATGTAGTGAATGAAATGGAGAAGGGTCACCAAGTGGATGTTAGTTACACAGATTTCGCTAAGGCATTTGACAGGGTGCATCGCCATATTCTATGGAAAAAACTTAAAAAAATCGGGTTTCGTTGTATTATGCTTAACTGATTAAAATCATACTTAACTAATCGTTGTCAATATGTACATATTGATTCAAATCTATCAAACCCTATAATTGTTTCATCAGGAGTTCCCCAGGGAAGCCATTTAGGTCTGATCTTATTCCTCGTTTTCATTAATGACTTACCTAATGTACTTCAAAATTCAATGTGTCTCCTGTTTGCAGATGATCCGAAATTTTTTAGACGTATACAAAGTACAAGCGATTGCGATCTTTTACAAAATGAAATCAAAAGCCTTTCTGATTGGTGTGAGATAAATAAATTAAATCTGAACATTTCTAAATGTCAATCACTCTCTTTTACTCGCCGCCAATTTTCGATTAAATACAATTATAATATTGGAAATCTTACACTTGAAAAAGTTTTTACAAAAAAAGATCTTGGTGCTATTTTTGACCATAAATTGAACTTTCGAAAAAATATCGAATTTTTAGTTAACAAAGCGAATTCCATGCTTGGTTTTATTTATCGAAACTCTGTTGACTTACATAATCCGTATACGTTGAAGAGTCTTTTTATAAGTTATGTACGGTCAGTTCTAGAATACTGCTTCATCATTTGGAATCCTTTTTATAACATCCATAACCGTAGAATAGAAGCAATTCAAAAAAGATTCACACGATATATATATATATATATAAATTAAGATGGAATATTGAATAGCCCTATTACATTGTAAGATGTCAACTTATTGGTATCCAGTCACTAGAGAACCGAAGGAAGATGTATGCGATAACTTTTATTCCTGACATCTTATCTTACCACATAGACTGCCATTTTTATTAGCTCTCATAGATTTATAAGCTCCTTCAAGTGATTTGAGAAATCGTTTCTTATTTCGCGGCGAAAACGCTCATAGAGTGAACTATGCCTTCAACGAACCATTAACTCGAAGTGTTAGAGAAATTAATAACTTATCAAATTATATTGCTTTTAATTTTCATATTAATAGAAATACATTTAAATATATGCTCAGTCTATTTTTTTTTAACTTTCCATTCTTAGTTTATAATAAATATTTTAAATAAAACTTGTGTTATTCATTAGTCTATTTGAGTATACTGTTAACTCTAATTTAGGTTATAATAAATAAGTTAATCGTTCAAAATAAAAAATTAATCGAAAAAATTCTTTAAAACTCCTAGCAAATTCAATTACAAATTACAGTAACTACACACCCAAATACTAATTTAACAGGTTACTTAGATATGTCTTCAATTGAATGTGCAATACATTGTTTCTACCACTAAAAATAGATACAAATCATTGTCAATAAAGACACCTTTTTATTATTTCTCCATTTTAATTACTAATTATTATAAGTAAATTTATTTTTTTACGAGTCTGTGGTACGTGTTATACAAATTCATATTAGATTGATTCAAAAATCATAAAACTTTTTTGGATTTTGTTGATGCTTTTGGTTCTAGTTTACTGGGTTCTGCATCATCCATGTCTTTAAAATCATGTTTTTAGTCAGCCAATGCTTCCCTTTAATGGAATTTTTTCCATCAAGAAGCAGTATAACACTAAAACACGATTTTTTTTTTTAAACTCTAAACGTAATGTTACTTCTATAACAATAAATTACTTAAAACTTTTATATGGGATATACTAATTTTAAACAGCTGTCTTTTGAAAGTAACTAGCAGCTGAAAAAGAGGAAAAACGAAATAAAACTAGCGTCATTTAGTACGTGTTAGGCCCGGGATTTTTCAGACCATGTGTTATTAAGACTTATTTTGAAAGTCCTTAAAATCCCTTTAAGAAAAGGTCCAACTCATTGTTTAAATCCAATATGTTCTTAAATTATAAAATGAAGAAGCAGAAAGGTTAGGTGGCGCAACAATCTATTCGGAACTAGGGCTTAGTGGCTTACAACTCTTAACCATTACTGTGTACGAGTACTGTTGTCAAAGATGGATGGAACCTGCAGTTTTAAGCCGAATAACAAGAATTACTCTTGGAGGATTTGTCAACTCTTCGCAGAATGCAGTACCCCTGAAAAAACTTATGTGTGGTCCAATTTTCAATGACTCTTCCGAATAGATCCGGCTGAATTTGAGCGATGATCTATGTTATGGTTACCTTTAGGGCATCGGTTGATTGTGGTTTATTTACATTGACCTGCGACTTTAAGAAACCCCACAGGAAAAAGACTAGCAGGGTCAAATCGCATGATCTTGCTGAACAATTCACATCACCCCTACGAGTGATAACCTTACCCTCAAATCGTTCATGCAAAATGTCAATCATGGCGTTTGCTGTGTGGCACGTAGCGCCGTCCTGCTGGAATCACATGTCGTCTAGGTCTATATGGTTCAATTTGGGCCATAAGAAATTAGTTAGCATCGTTATGTAGCGCTCGCTGTTGACGGTGACCGCCTCACTAACGTCGTTTTCAAAAAAGTACGAACCAATTACGTCGCCGGCCGCCGCGCCGACCCAAAATCCACACCAAAAGGTAACGGATGCATTATCACCTGGTGGTGGTGAACCTCGCCTGGGTTGGTGTCGTCCCATGTACGGCAATTTTGCTTGTTAACACAGCCATTCATCCAAAAATGTGCCTTGCCACTAAAGATGATTTTTCGGCCAAAATTGGGGTCCTCTTCCAAACGATTCGAAGCCTAGAGAATGAACAAACGGCGTTGTCTATGGCCATGAAATTTGAGCTCCTGGGCCAGTTGGATCTTTTACTTGTTGGATCAAGTCTTGAAGTAAGATTTTCCAAGTTGAAGTCTGCGAAAGGCCGAGTTCTTGTGCACGGCGAGAAATAGACTGCCTTGGGTTCTAGTGTACACTTTGACGAACCGCGGCGATGTTCTCGACCGATCTTGCGTTCCTTGAACGTACGGGTGTTGACTGATTATTTACTAAAACGGTCGTCTCAAATTTGTCCACCAAACGTTGAAGAGTTGACTGTGAAGGGCCACCATGTCTACCGTAAAATGGGCGCAATGCGCGCAACATTTGCGTTAACGAACACTCATTTTGAGAATAAAGTTTTATTATTTGAACGTGCTGTTCAATCGTGTCACTTACCATGATGATTTGGCATAAACAACTGAATAATAAATAAATAAAGATTTGACAGATGTCACCAAAACAAAATGGCCGCCACGGGTTTTCAAAACCACCCGCACCAATTGAAAAACCCTTTACTAAAACCGCATAAGTGACTTTTAAATATCAATCTTAAGAGCTGAAATTTTGACAGTTGTATTGTCCCAACTAAAAATATATGTACATAGTTGCATTAAAAATCAGAAACATTTTTGTTAACTTCCCATAGGAAGTTATTGTAATGGGTCCGATTCGTCGAATTGAAAATTTTGACATTTCTCGACGTTTCAAGGTCCCTAGAGTCGAAATTAAAGATTTTTAGAAAGATGTCTGTGCGTGTGTACGTACGTTCATACGTCCGTACGTCCGTATGTCCGTACGTCTGTACGTTCGCGACGTTTTTTTCGTCGTCCATAGCTCAAGAACCAGAAGAGGTATCGACTTCAAATACATTTTGTTATACAGATAATAAGGCAGAAAGATGTAAAAAGGGCTCTCAAGAAAATTGCGTGGGTGGTTTTTTTTACCATAGCAGTTTAAAAAAAAGGTGAAAATTTTGGTTAAACCTAAATATCTCATGAACCAATGAGAGAGAGAGAGACTTGAATTAAATTTTATATTATATATTGTAACGTGATACAAAACAATTATATTTTTGGAAAAAAATCCAATTAACGGTTTTTTTATAAATCAAAAAAACTGAAAAAAAATGTGTCACCTCGAAAATTTTACGACTAAAATATGATTTCATCTCCAAAACAATTTTGTGCAACTAAGAATAATGTTTTTGACATCTGATAAAATTTTGAGAAAAATCTTATTGACAGTTTTTTTTTTATAAAAAAATAAAAACCTAAAAATTTTTTATTTTTTTTCCAACTTTGAGTAATGTTACTCAAAGTTGGGAAAAATTGAATTTCGACTCAAATATCTTTTCAAAAACTTGAGATTAAGGCTTCAAACTTATTTTATCTTATAAGAAATATTGTTTTCAACATTCTGAAAAATGTTGAGAAAAATCGAATTGACAGTTTTTTTACAAAAAATAAAAACCTAAAAAAAAATTAATAAAATTTGGTAAAAATTGATTTTCGACTCAAAAATCTTTTCAAAACTTTGAGATATTGGCTTTAAACTACTTTTATCTTTCAAAAAATATTCAGTAAAATTTGGAAAAAAATCGAATTGACAGTTTTTTTTTTAAAAATTAAAAACCGAAAAAAAAAATTTAACAAAAGTTGGTAAAAATAGATTTTCGACTCAACTATCTTTTCAAAAATTTGACATAATGGCTTCTAACTAATTTTAACTTATAAGAAAATATTGTTTTCAACATTCGATAAAACTTTGAGAAAAATAGAATTGACAGTTTTTTTACAAAAAATAAAAACCTAAAAAAAAACAATACTAAAACTTGGTAAAAATTTACTTTCGACTCAAATAGCTTTTCAAAAATTACAAATATTGGCTTCAAACTTATTTTATTTCACAGAAAATATTGTTTTCGATATTCAGTAATTTTTTTATAAAAATCCAACAGTCCGTTTATTCATAAAAAAATAAAATCTACAAAAAATAGTACGCAAATTTGGTAAAAATTGATACATATAGACACACTTTTAAGCAAGACAAGACGGGATGGGAAGTTATTAGTGTGGGTCGCATCCCAGCCTCTTTTTTTATTTTTGAATCAATCTTATGTGTATTTATATTTAATTAAACTAAAGCTATGTATGTTAATCATAAAAGAAAAGATTAACATCTTCTCGCGTGCATAAATCCACATATTACTCACACTCATCCTCTGATGTGCGTGCTCAAAAATGACCTTTAATATCTGAATTAACGACAAAAGAATATATTCAACGTAATAATATTATGATATATAACTACATTGAACTCCTTGACTTACCCACATGACGTATGTGTGCACAAGTAGGAACATACTACATAATATATTTTCTATTTAACGTAAATAAATATTACTCATACGCCCCCCCATTCCATTCAGAAAGAAGTGTGTATTTTTTAAAAATAATGTTTTTCTATTATCATGATTTTTGCGTCAAAATAAAAAAAACTAAGCGCCATGAATTGTCTTTAACCATTCTAAAAATGATTCATTGACAAAAAGATTAAAATAAATAAAATAAAGCTTATTGTGAATGAGAAAAAAATAATTAAAATTATTATTTTTTATTCTTCAAAAATAAACTATAATGAATGTTACTTCCGGCCTTTAATTTTAACACAAAGTTTATACAATCAAATTCACTCCAATTGATTAAAACCATCCCTATACATATATTCATCTTGCTCTTGTCAATCTCAAAGTCTTTTATGTATGAAATTAGTAATGTTTATTTTTGTTATATTAAATTCTAAAAATAACACCTTTCTTTTTGCCAAAGGTGTTAGCTATATAACTAACTGAGTAAATGTAGAATAAAATGATTATTATCTATCTAAGGAACGACCTACATCACACCATTGACATCAGTTCAACAGCTTGGAATACTAACCCTTCTTTGATGGACATGGACAGGACATACAGTAAAACCTGTAAAATAGCATCATGAAAATCTAGACCAAAATAAAATTGTCATAATTTTTCCTAGGCCTTTTTAAAACTTTGAAGTTTCTCACCAGGGTGGCTCTTCAAAAAACAATACAACCCTTAATCCCCGTTAAATTTCGCTCTAAACCCAATAAGAAGGTTTACCTGTGGTCTTGTGTTTCATTTACGTCATTCAGTATTTCAACAAAAATAAAATAGGAATACAAAATAAAAGATATTTTTGCGAATAAGAGGATGACGGTATAGCGTTGAATTAGGCCGGCCGGTTTTGCTTTTTGTCAATTATTTTTCAATTTCCTATATCAACTGACCTGTTGCTAATCTCCATCAATAGAATTTTACATTTTTCACCCCTAAAAATTGGTTATTCAATTTAAAAAGCAGGAAAAAAAAGTACTCTCAAATCACTCGAAATAAATGAAGTGTAGACTAAAAAACGCGTTTTTTCGATTAAGAAAAAAGAAAAAAAAATAACAATCGCAGATTTGAAGATTTCATTGAAAATCAAATGAGTATTTATTTTAAGATACAAGAGTTACAACTTGTTGTTGTCTTCCCCTAAGCATCTAATGGGATTGTGCTCACCATCAGCATATTACCTTAGAGCCGGAGTTGTGGGGAGGTTTTATGTACTGCCATTGTCACTGGGTGGAAAATGATGAATTCCAGTGGAAAGTTGACACGATATACATAGCTTGTGGCATCAATTAATGCTTCTTATAAGGCTTAATTTTAGGTTGTATGAAATTGTTCACAAGAGAAAATAAATTTTGAATATTCTAGATTTTAATTTTTATCTATTATGCTTGGATACAAAAATTTGCAACAGAAAATAGTAGATTGTCAAATTTATTAAGGTTTTCCAATAAGAGGTTTCATTTTGAGAGGCTCACTTCTTACTCAGTTTTCAGATTTAAAGTTTTCATTTTTTGAAATTTAAAAAGTAACTAAAAATAAAACGATACCATTCATTCAAGAATGCAATGAAAAAGTTAATTTTCAATAAAAAAATGTTTCCTAACAATGATAACAATAGACTAACGAATTCTTGTGAATTTGAAGTCATGCGAAGGATCAGTACTTTACTAATAAGGCACCGTCAATTCAAGAATGATAAAATTCGAGAAGTGCGAACTTATCATTGAAATTTTCATTTCCTCTTTACATTGAAATAAACATTACTTATTGATTTCCCATCGTTTTATTTTTATATAAATAGCAGCTTAGCACTAAAATTTTTAAAGTAATTAACAATGATGGATTTTTAGAAGTGTTCAAAAATCAATTTTTACTTTCTCAGGTTTTAAATCCTTCTTTTTAATTTAATGGAATATTCGAATAAATGTACTTAAACAGAGTTGGAAAATAATGATTTCTTTTCTTTATCAATTTTAACTTTCATTTCAATTAGAAGTTATAAGTATTTAATTTTTGTTTTCCATTTCCACGTTTCAATTACTTGTAATTGTAGCTGAACAAAATTCACTTATTAATTACATGTAATTGAACATTTTTTTAAGTTCTTGAGGGAAAGAATTTCTTAATAAAATTTAAGATAATTGATTTCTCGTTTATAATTAATTCAAAATTTTTGTTTTTAATAAATACTTAATAATATTTCTAAATAAATGTTATTCATACTTATAAAATAATTACTTACTTGCTTATAAAATAATGCAATATTAAAACAAAACAAAATTTTGGCAAAGCAGTTCGACTATTTAAAAGACAAAGATAAATTTATAAAAAGAAATGATAAGAACAAATACAAAATATGGTTATTTAATTAAAATAACATACACAACAGAACTTAGCACTTCAGGAAACTATTTTGTAATATTATTATCATTACTTTGTAATATCGCGTAAAATCTAATTGAAAAAAATAATTTGTAATTAAAGTTTTGTGCAAATGAAATGAAAAATTACTTCTGTTGTTATTATGTAATTCTATTAATTGGAAAAGTGTGTGTTGAGATTTAAAAGTAATTGTTATTGAATTTTTTGTTAATAATTCTTCCCAACTCTTCCCAATAAACAATAAAAACAGTTAAAATAATAGACTTTATTCTGAAGAAAACTACAAAACCAATATGTGTCCTTTCAATGCAAAAATATGGGATTAAGTGAAAAATTAGGTTAAACATAACTAAATGACTTACTTTCATTTACAGTTACAGTAGTTGCAACTATTTTTTAAACGCCTAACATTTTTTTTAGAATTTTCTTTCATTTAAAAAGTTGAAGTTATTAATTTGTTAGTATAATTTCGAAAATAGCAAGAAATTATTTGAAACTAAAAAATGGTTAATTTATTCCACGAACTTTCTCCTATATTTAAAAGGATTTGATGTCTTATCTTTTTTATTTAAAAAAAGCTATTATAGGCCATGTAATTTTTCACAAGAATATAATAAACTTTTTGTTTCATATACTAGTAGTTGATGAAATAGGATAAAATATAGGAATGTAGTACATTCATCAATAAAAATTTAATGCATTTTTGTTTTATTTTTTAAGAGATTTTTACTTCGTTCGTTCCAATTCTGGCCGTAAAAACCATTTAATTCAGCTCCAAAGCTCATTTATTAACTTCCCATAGGAAGTTATTGTAATTGGTCCGATTTGTCAAATTGAAAATTTTGGCATTTCTCGACGTTTCAAGGTCCCTACAGTCGAAATAAAAGATTTTTAGAAAGATGTCTGTGCGTGCGTGTGTACGTACGTTCGTACGTCCGTACGTCTGTACGTTCGCGACGTTTTTTTCGTCCTCCATAGCTCAAGAACCAGAAGAGATATCGACTTCAAATACATTTTGTTATACAGATAATAAGGCAGAAAGATACAGAAAGGGCTCTCAAGAAAATTGAATTGCGTGGGTGGTTTTCTTACCATAGCAGTTTAAAAAAAGGTGAAAATTTTGGTTAACCCTAAATATCTCATGAACCAATGACTCTAGAGACTTGAATTAAATTTTATAATATATATTGTAACGTAATACAAAACAATTATATTTTTGGAAAAAAATCCAATTAACGGTTTTTTTTATAAATCAAAAAAACTGAAAAAAAATGTGTCACCTCGAAAATTTTACGACTAAAATATGATTTCATCTCCAAAACAATTTTGTGCAACTAAGAATAATGTTTTTGACATCTGATAAAATTTTGAGAAAAATCTAATTGACAGTTTTTTTTTATAAAAAATAAAAACCTAAACATTTTTTATTTTTTTTCCAACTTTGAGTAATGTTACTCAAAGTTGGGAAAAATTGAATTTCGACTCAAATATCTTTTCAAAACTTGAGATTAAGGCTTTAAACTTATTTTATCTTTTAAGAAATATTGTTTTCAACATTCTGAAAAATGTTGAGAAAAATCGAATTGACAGTTTTTTTACAAAAAATAAAAACCTAAAAAAAAATTAATAAAATTTGGTAAAAATTGATTTTCGACTCAAATATCTTTTCAAAACTTTGAGATATTGGCTTTAAACTACTTTTATCTTTCAAAAAATATTCAGTAAAATTTGGAAAAAAATCGAATTGACAGTTTTTTTTGTTTAAATTAAAAACCGAAAAAAAAATTTAACAAAAGTTGGTAAAAATAGATTTTCGACTCAACTATCTTTTCAAAAATTTGAGATAATGGCTTCTAACTAATTTTAACTTATAAGAAAATATTGTTTTCAACATTCGATAAAATTTTGAGAAAAATAGAATTGACAGTTTTTTTACAAAAAATAAAAACCTAAAAAAAAACAATACTAAAACTTGGTAAAAATTTACTTTCGACTCAAATAGCTTTTCAAAAATTACAAATATTGGCTTCAAACTTATTTTATTTCACAGAAAATATTGTTTTCGGTAATTTTTTTATAAAAATCCAACAGTCCGTTTATTCATAAAAAAATAAAATCTACAAAAAATAGTACGCAAATTTGGTAAAAATTGATACATATAGACACACTTTTAAGCAAGACAAGACGGGATGGGAAGTTATTAGTGTGGGTCGCATCCCAGCCTCTTTTTTTATTTTTGAATCAATCTTATGTGTATTTATATTTAATTAAACTAAAGCTATGTATGTCATAAAAGAAAAGATTAACATCTTCTCGCGTGCATAAATCCACATATTACTCACACTCATCCTCTGATGTGCGTGCTCAAAAATGACCTTTAATATCTGAATTAACGACAAAAGAATATATTCAACGTAATAATATTATGATATATAACTACATTGAACTCCTTGACTTACCCACATGACGTATGTGTGCACAAGTAGGAACATACTACATAATATATTTTCTATTTAACGTAAATAAATATTACTCATACGCCCCCCTATTCCATTCAGAAAGAAGTGTGTATTTTTTAAATATAATGTTTTTCGTTTTCATGATTTTTGCGTCAAAATAAAAAAAAACTAAGCGCCATGAATTGTCTTTAACCATTCTAAAAATGATTCATTGACAAAAAGATTAAAATAAATAAAATAAAGCTCATTGTGAATGAGGAAAAAATAATTTAAATTATTATTTTTTATTCTTCAAAAATAAACTATAATGAATGTTACTTCCGGTCTTTACTTTTAACACAAAGTTTATACAATCAAATTCACTCCAATTGATTAAAACCATCCCTATACATATATTCATCTTGCTCTTGTCAATCTCAAAGTCTTTTATGTATGAAATTAGTAATGTTTATTTTTGTAATATTAAATTCTAAAAATAACACCTTTCTTTTTGCCAAAGGTGTTAGCTATATAACTAACTAAGCAAATGTAGAATAAAATGATTATTATCTATCTAAGGAACGACCTAGATCACACCATTGGCATCAGTTCAACAGCTTGGAATACTAACCCTTCTTTGATGGACATGGACAGGACATACAGTAAAACCTGTAAAATAGCATCATGAAAATCTAGACCAAAATAAAATTGTCATAATTTTTTCCTAGGCCTTTTTAAAACTTTGAAGTTTCTCACCAGGGTGGCTCTTCAAAAAACAATACAACCCTTAATCCCCGTTAAATTTCGCTCTAAACCCAATAAGAAGGTTTACCTGTGGCCTTGTGTTTCATTTACGTCATTCAGTATTTCAACAAAAATAAAATAGGAATACAAAATAAAAGATATTTTTGCGAATAAGAGGATGACGGTATAGCGTTGAATTAGGCCGGCCGGTTTTGCTTTTTGTCAATTATTTTTCAATTTCCTATATCAACTGACCTGTTGCTAATCTCCATCAATAGAATTTCACATTTTTCACCCCTAAAATTTGGTTATTCAATTTAAAAAGCAGGAAAAAAGAAGTACTCTCAAATCACTCGAAATTAATGAAGTGTAGACTAAAAAACGCGTTTTTTCGATTAAGAAAAAAAGAAAAAAAAATAACAATCGCAGATTTGAAGATTTCATTGAAAATCAAATGAGTATTTATTTTAAGATACAAGAGTTACAACTTGTTGTTGTCTTCCCCTAAGCATCTAATGGGATTGTGCTCACTATCAGCATATTACCTTAGAGCCGGAGTTGTGGGGAGGTTTTATGTACTGCCATTGTCACTGGGTGGAAAATGATGAATTCCAGTGGAAGGTTGACACGATATACATAGCTTGTGGCATCAATTAATGCTTCTTATAAGGCTTAATTTTAGGTTGTATGAAATTGTTCACAAGAGAAAATAAATTTTGAATATTCTAGATTTTAATTTTTATCTGTTAAGCTTGGATACAAAAATTTGCAACAGAAAATAGTAGATTGTCAAATTTTATAAGGTTTTCCAATTAAAGGTTTCATTTTGAGAGGCTCACTTCTTACTCAGTTTTCAGATTTAAAGTTTTCATTTTTTGAAATTTAAAAAGTAACTAAATATAAAACGATACCATTCATTCAAGAATGCAATGAAAAAGTTAATTTTTAATAAAAAAATGTTTCCTAACAATGATAACAATAGACTAACGAATTCTTGTGAATTTGAAGTCATGCGAAGGATCAGTACTTTACTAATAAGGCACCGTCAATTCAAGAATAATAAAATTCGAGAAGTGCGAACTTATCATTGAAATTTTCATTTCCTCTATACATTGAAATAAACATTAATTGATTTCCTTCGTTTTATTTTTATATCAATAGCAGCTTAGCACTAAAATTTTTAAAGTAATTAACAATGATAGATTTTTAGAAGTGTTCAAAAATCAATTTTTACTTTCTCTGGTTTTAAATCCTTCTTTTTAATTTAATGGAATATTCGAATAAATGTACTTAAACAGAGTTGGAAAATAATGATTTCTTTTCGTTATCAATTTTAACTTTCATTTCAATTAGAAGTTATAAGTATTTGATTTTTTTTTCCATTTCCACGTTTCAATTACTTGTAATTGTAGCTGAACAAAATTCACTTATTAATTACATGTAATTTAACATTTTTTTTAAGTTCTTGAGGGAAAAAATTTCTTAATAAAATTTAAGATAATTGATTTCTCGGTTATAATTAATTCAATATTTTTGTTTTTAATAAATACTTAATAATATTTCTAAATAAATGTTATTCATACTTATAAAATAATTACTTACTTGCTTATAAAATAATACAATATTAAAATAAAACGATATTTTGGCAAAGCAGTTCGACTATTTAAAAGACAAAGATAAATTTATAAAAAGAAATGATAAGAACAAATACAAAATATGGTTATTTAATTAAAATAACATACACAACAGAACTTAGCACTTCAGGAAACTATTTTGTAATATTATTATCATTACTTTGTAATATCGCGTAAAATCTAATTGAAAAAAATAATTTGTAATTAAAGTTTTGTGCAATGATTACTTGAAATGAAAAACTACTTCTGTTGTTATTATGTAACTATATTGCACTTAATTACATGATTGTAATAAGTAATTGAAATTTTTTAATTACATTTTAAAGTAATTGGAAAAGTGTATATTGAGATTTAAAAGTAATTGTTATTGCATTTTTTGTTAATATTTCTTCCCAACTCTTCCCAATAAACAATAAAAACAGTTAAAATAATAGACTTTATTCTGAAGGAAACTACAAAACCAATATGTCTCCTTTCAATGCAAAAATATGGGATTAAGTGAAAAATTAGGTTAAACATAACTAAATGACTTACTTTCATTTATGTTACAGTAGTTGCAGTTATTTTTTAAACGCCCAACAATTTTTTTTAGAATTTTCTTTCATTTAAAAAGTTGAAGTTATTAATTTGTTAGTATAATTTCGAAAATAGCAAGAAATTATTTGAAATTAAAAAATGGTTAATTTATTCCACGAACTTTCTCCTATATTTTAACTGTAAGGGCTTGATGTCTTATCTTTTTTATTTAAAAAAAAGCTATTGTATGTCATGTAATGTCTCACAAAAAAGATCCAAACAATTTTGTTCATCCACAGTTAATAAAATTTAAAAATAATTGCTGAATACATTTCAGTGTAGTTCATTTTATGAAAAATAATATAATAAAATAAAACAAGGTTTCTAATAAATTGATGTTGATATTAAAGAAAAACTTGTATTTCTTAAGAGATTTTAACCTCATTAATTCCCGCCATGAAAAACCATCCATTGAATTTAGATCGAAGCACATTTAATTTAAAGTCTAAATGATGCACCACACTTATTTCCAAATAATTAAGGTCCAATTACACCGCCTTCATCATTAAAGATTATTATTTTTTAATGAAAATCTGGATCAGCGAAAATACGACTCAGAATCAGTGAAGAAACGACCGACGCGACGTACCCGAAAGTTGCTACTGGTTTCGACCTACATTCAGTTTTGGATTAACTTAACTTAAAAAGCCTTAAGACCTAAATACAATGTCATTTGTTCAGTCTTATTCCAAAGATCGACAAAGAATCGTCAAAACTATATTTTCCTCAACAATACGGTTTACAAGCAGAAGACTCAGTTAATATTGAGCGACTTTCACGGTTTCAATAATTCACATCATAAACTTTCCTCAAAAGCTTAAATTTGTCCATCAGTTTTATTATTACCTGCCGAGAAGATGCTTCATGTGGGCGACTTTAAAGCGCTTTGACTTTCGAAATGCATATTACCATTTTTGTAGTAAATTTTTAACAATTTAAATACGATTTTAAAGGGTTGATAATGCCGTAATTTTACTTGTCAAATGTCTAATGAAATGAAAGCTTGTAAAATGACACCTGCCAAATAAAACATTTTATTTAACTTTCAATTTTAGACAAAAAACACTTACTGTTCCAAAATTTAAAACAAAATTATTAAAAAATGTTTCTTTCTCTTAAAACGTTGTTTTAAACCAAAGAACTATAGTTTCAAATTCGTTGTTCTATTTGAAATTTTGTTCAAATTAATTTTGTATGTTTGCTACTATTTTACTAAAACAAATAAATTTCTTTAGTTTTTAACAAACTTTTAACTTTATTATTATTATGCGAAGAAAGAGTCCACCCGCATCTTAAACCTGAGATCAGTAAAAGCTTGGGTTAGCAAAAATAGAAAAGTCTTCTATAAAAAAAAATATGGTATACAAATTTAATACATCTTATTTCTTAAAATTTTATATATTATAACGGGTATTCTAATTGGAATGAGTTGATTTTGACAGCTTGTTGCGGACACATTGTTTCTTTTACTTTCTGTCAAAATATTTTCTTTTAATCATTCACTAAAGGAAACATAATCATTGGTAAGTTAAAGTGGCGGGTGACACATGCAAATGATAAAACTAATTGGGCCTTGGAGCAGGTGGAAGTTTGTGCCAATTTTGGTCAAAAATTATCTCAAGTAATGAGGCAAATTTTTGGATTAATGGGTACGTGAATAAGAAAAATTTCCAGATTTGGGACAACTCTAGTCCACTCGAGATACTCGACGTGCTAATACATCCAAATAAAGTAACTTTTTGGTGTGGATTTAGGACTGGAGGCGTCATCGGTTCGTACTTCTTTCCTATAATTTGTCAGCCATCTTTCAAAATACATTTTTCCAAATATAAGGATTGCCAAATGAAGGATTAAACTACTTTTTAAAATCATCTGAATACAAAAAAAAAAGAGATGAACTGTTTTCGAACACATGAAAAGTAAGAAAGGTGACCTATGAGAAGTTCAAAATTTACTCTATTCAATTTACGCCAAATATACACAAGATGTTACATAGAACCTTTTGATCAGTACTTCTTGTTTCAACCCTCTTTAAAGGTTAAGTTATTAAAAAATGAATGTTAGAATTAAATCTGCCTTAATTTATATTTTATGTTGTTGGCAACTGTCAAAGAAGAAATAATAATAATTACTTTCATCATTGAATAATATTTCGCAAATGAAAAATGTATTTTGACGACAACACAAAACTTGCGTTGTTTCAGAATTTTAAAACATTTCACATATGAATGATTTGTTAAACCACGAGTGTTTTTAACATGAGTAATGAATTTACTATACAATTGGTATCAAATTTAAATCTTTCTCCAATTTTGAAAAAAACCACTTGTTTAAAAATATACTCCACTTTAAACTATTATTTTTCAATATTATTATTTTCAAGAAAGTTACTTTAAAGAAACGATGTAATATGTCGAATTATATTTCTCTACATAAATCTAAATTAAAAAGAAAAATCAAGGTTTTTTCCTGGAAGGATTAAAATTCGAAAAAGGTCATTTCTAAAAATCAAACAAATATGTGCCGTCCTCTGAGGACCCTTAACTGAATTATTCAATACTCCTTAAATATTCAATTCTTCAGGTTTTCTTTACCAAACTTTAGTCAACTATAAAAAATATTATTTCTTAAAAACTCTTCAATTTTATTGACGATGCTTAAAAAAGGATACACTCATACCTACATACATATATCATTACTAATTTAATATAAAATGATTGTATCCTTAAATGATTCCCTCTTGTTAGCCATCATAATATCTCCAAATGCAAAGATAACACAAAACTGAAAATGAAAAAAAGAAAAAGAAAAACAGACACAAAGTAAAAGACCTTCTAAATTTATTCAATACCCATTACATTTGCTATCGGAATCTCAGCAAGGACATTTGACTTCCCTGTTCGAACAATTATCCCACCCACTGTAGTTTGAGTACGAATACCAGTACCTAACCTATATTATTATAGCAGGTTTGAAATTTGTGTGCTTTTGCCATACTGAACATTAAACACATACAAAAAGTAAAAAGTCCTTGCTGGATGCTGTTGCTGTTGCTTTTGCTGTACGGTGTAGACAAACCATTCGGCTGTATGGTATGTATCTCGAGCTCGAGAGAATATTATCGTTTATTGGATTTTTCAATATTCATTTGGTGGTGTTTCATTAGTGCTGTTACAGGCTCCGTTGATTGCAGACGTCGAAAAACAACTCGTGTAAACGCCACGGTGTTTTCGGTTTTTTTAAGTTTATTTAAGTTTCTTCAAGACTTTACAGAGTCAGTTAGGGCGCGGGATTTGGGCTAAAAAAAATAAAGACGCACAGAGATTTTGAGTGAAAGAGTGGTTTTTGAAAAATTGTCAGAAAACCGTTGGATTGATTTGGAGATATCTTATTTATTTGAATAATTGTGTTGCTTCTTTTTTTTTGAGACGAGAATAAAAAGCTTTCAAAAATCCATTTCCGCTTAAATTGCTGTTCGTGCTGTCTGATGTTTGTTAACCCCTTGAAAGTGTCATCCTTGGAAAACAACAGTGCCAAAGCCATTAGTGATTATATCGAAGATGCCACAGCAACAGCTGAAGTCCCATTCAGAGTCACAGCTAAAGCTACAACCATCGAATGCTGAATGAACACATTATGGTCATGTAAAACACTTTGCCAACACAAGAGACTGTCAATTGCTTTGTTGTTTTGTCGTGCGTCGTTTGTCAATTGTGGTTCGATTTTTCACTGTTCGCTGTCATTGTTGTTCTCGTTTATCGTCATTGTTGTCCTCGTCCTTGTTTTCGAAAGAAAAACAAACTGTGTGTTTTGTGTCTCGCCTCATTTGTCCTGCTCCTGTTTCTGTTTCTGCTCCTGCTCTTGACCTGTCTTGTCGCGGTGGTGAGGGTGAAATATCTGACTTCGCAATGCAACGGCGAATGTCAATCACAATTCGTGAATACAAATTCTTCCGGAGTTTTTCGCAGAAATTTGAAAATTGGCCAAAACGCAAGGCCGAGGCGCTGTGGCGGAAGATGCGTGAACGAAAAATTGCAGGTAATAAGATTAATTATTGTTTGTCACTTAAAAAATGTGTGTTTTCTATTAATCGGTCAGTATTAATCATGGTTTTTCTTAAACAAGCAATTTATTATGGTTTATAGCTCGTAATAACGGATTCTGTGTGATTTTTCTAGTTTTTCTTTCAAAAGGGGAAGAGGGTGGATGTTTATTAATGTCGGAAATCACTTTTTAGCTTGTGATTTACACGAGGCGTTTGTTATTGTTGCGTCGTCGTTGTGTCGGTCGTTGTGCTTCGTTGGGGCGTATTTAAATAATGAATTGACTGACATAAAGCGAGCGTCTTGTATTTGTGGTTTTAAACAAAATAATTATTCATTTATAATTATTAAGAAGAAAAAGAAAAATATTGCGTTGGCTAATTTCTATAATAAAAAGTAAACAATTTTTTGTTTTTGATTTTTTGAAAATTTTCAAGGTTACGTTTCGTCTAATTTTGGAGATACTTAAGATGTTTTAGTTTTTATTTGAATTCAAATTGGAGTCTTGTTAAGGTTAAGAATATTAAAATCAAATTAAAAGTGAAAACCACGCGCCGAACTGCTGAAGGGTGAATTAAGTGTTTGTTTGTAAAATTAATTTTGTTTATAGGGAATTTTCTTCTTTTTTGAGGCATCTATGTACGGTACAGGTGTACGGTGTTACTTATTTTATTTTTCTCGTTATCATTTCAGAATACACGTTTTGAAGAATTTTTACATTTGAATACTTATTTATTTTTTTCTTAAGTTTCTTTTCTGTTTTTTAAATTTTAATGAAGACAACATTTAACATATATTGCCCTGCGGTGATGGAATGTGTGTATATTTGGCAATGGACAGTGTGTTTGGCAAGAATTGCTTTAAATAGGATAATATTGAGAGATTATTTATGTTTTTAAGTAATAAAAAATAGGTTAGGGAAATTGTTGGGCAACTATTTATTGTCCTTTAGTTTAGTTAAGAAAATTGATAATTGAATAAATGGTTTTCTAAACCACTAGTTGCATCGATACATAATTAAATAAAAACAAAAGTATTGAAAATGGGCTTTCTTTTCGAGCAACAAGCGAAATAGGGCCAATGAAACATGTGTAATTTTGTAAGGGAGTTGAGCGTAAGATCAACAGAATTAAAATAGATACTTGAAATTGAATTGAAAGCTTATTACTAGAACTTTCATTGTAAAGAAAAAAGTCCTAAAATGCAAGATATATAAATAATTTTACTGTTATACCATTATAAATTAAACGTGGTTTTCAAAACCTTTTCGATTTGTATCCGTAAGTAGCGAGCGGAAGTCCTTTTTTTATGTATCAATTTTTCCCGCGTATTCATCATTTAGTATTTGACAAAAATTTAAAGACTTTCGTCTTCTGGTTAATTGCAGTCATGAGTCATGACTTGAGACTTTTTCTTTTAGTCTTTGTTTATGTTATGCTTATTTCGACATAAAAACCTTAAGTCCCCTTTATTCCTGTCAATACTCGCACACAGTCTAATAAGACCATCACAATTCAATCTTAAATTTCACTTGCCAACAAAAATACACTTTAGGACAAAACTCCTACGAGAACCATTTGGTAATATGAGAAATCCAACTGGGACAGTCTCAACGACTTCTTCATTAACTTTAACTGGTGACTATGCTTACTTAACGCAGAAATGTTTACAAATTGTACTCTCTGTACAATATCCCGAATAGGGTAAAATCTAGCAAACACAAAGGAAACACATGGTTTGATTTGAGCTGTAAAGAGGTTATTAGGATCAAAGATGTGAGCTTCTGTTGTTATAAAGCCAAATCCTTAAAGATACCGGAATAAGTTCAAACAAACTAGAAAGACCTACCACATTCGAAAAACCAAATTTTTAGATGACCCGAAATTATGGCAAAAAATAAATACTACAAAGTCTCTAAAGTAGTACAAATGTATGGTCATTTGTAAAATGCGTACAAAACCCTACGTTTCAACCTCGGTTCAACGCTTGTTTACAATGACAGTCTTTGTATAGGCTCGATTGATGAAGTCAATTATCTTGACACAGTTTGATGTGACTTTGACGCTATACCAGAGAGTGTCATGAGTCCTCCTGTTTTTAAGAGCCTTAACGATTTTATGTGACAAATCTTTTTTCGCACTCGTGCAGTTGTAAGAGCACTGAAAGACCTCGACAAAACACAAAACCGCTACCCCGAAAAGTATGAACTCCTATTTTTATGAAGAGGTGTTTCACAACGCTGGCAAAACCACTACGTAAGATTTTGTACCTTTCCTCCTCTAAAGATATCTTCCCTCTAACTATAGTACAATTGCATTCACGTCCCTTCTCTACAAGGTCATGGCAACGCTGATTATCAGCTTAAGTATTATCTCGAAGAATGAAAGCTTCTTAACGACTGGCTTTCTTAGCAATAGGTCCACTAGTGATTTAAATCTTTATCTAACCGAACAGAGGAACAAAGCTTTATATCGTTTTGGAGAAAGTAAGATTATTGCAGTTGATATTTCCAAAGCATTCGTTAAAGTTTGGCACTAAGCTCTCTTATTGAGAATATGTGGTTTTGGTATTATCTTTCTTACTCAAGTCTCAAGTCCGAAATTCATAAAATTAATGCTGATATTCCCCAAGGCTCCGTTTTTCTTTCTTATATTCAAGAACTGTATCTTATCTGCCACTTCTTATCAATTAAAATGTTTCGATGACGACAGTATCCTTAATTTTGTATTCCTCTCTAGGTTCACATCCTTCTCCTTCGGAAGGGGAACTTCAACGTCAGTATCCAATGGGATATTTTTAAACCGTGTAGATTTTAATGCTTCAAGAACACAATTTTATCTTTTGTCAATTAAGCGTAACCCACCTTTTGGTGCCGTTATACATGACGGGCAGATGCACCCAAGAAATTAATCAATTTCGGTATGTGTATTACAGATCACCTATCATGGAATATTCGACAGTGCCAAAACACTTCTAGGTGCTCAGGATTTCTCCAATGGTGCTTACTTTTCACTCCTTAAGATCTGGCTGTAATTTACAAAGCCTTCATTTGTCCAAACTTGCGAATATAACTCTCATACTTGGGCAGGTGCCCCTAAACCAAGCGTAAGTCTTTTGGAAAGAATCCAAAAAGAGCTTTGAAAATGAAAGACTATAAAAATATATCAGACACATTTACTTCGCTTGAATATAACTGAAATATTTCATCTCTTTCGTTGTTTTATCGATATATTTTCAAATTATTTTCTGTTGAATTCCTCTCCTCAAAAAAACTCATTTGTTATAGTCACACAAGAGTTTAAACATGTTTAGGGTATTTATAACCCCTTGAGTCACTAAGCCCTCGTTCTCTAACTTTAACTTTAAAAATAAATGTTTTAATTAATTTGTAAGGTCACAACTTGAAGTTAATTAAAGAATTCAATTCATTCGTACCCGTGGCATGATGGTTAGTTTATTGGACTCTCATGCCAGAGGTCTTGGGTTTGATCCCTGCCTATGCCATCTAAAGTTTTTTTCACGGTTCCTGCCTCTTGCGAGGAATTGACAAATTCTCTAAGAGTAATTCTTGCCATGAAAAGTGCTTTCTCAAATAAGCCGTTCGTATTCCGTTTAAAAATGTAGGTCCCTTCCATCCCTAACAACAGTACTCGCACACAGGAATGGTTGAGAGTTATAAGTCACTAGGCCCTAGTTCTCAACGGACTGCTGAGCCACCCTATTTATTTTAATAGTCAGTTTTAAATTTTAGACCATTTTTAAAGTCAGTAAGTCATTTGTATGCTGGCTTAAATAAGTCATTTGACTTCACCTCATAAGTGTGAGATAGAAATCAACTCATTACGAATTTATTCAACATTTAAGCTAAATAAGCTCTCAATAAAAATAGTAAGAAGTTAATTATTTGAACAAAATAAAACCAATATTGGCATCAAAATCTTTTCCTGAAACAAAACTGCGAAAATATGAACTTTAAGCTCTTCACTTTTTTTAAAAGAATGTAACTGCAATAATGAAACATAAATGCAATTGATTCTACAGAGGTGACGATTAAATTCATTAGCCATTAAGTTACTCCAAATAACTATAATTCATTTAATGTTCGCCAAAGTAATGTTCATGAGCTGAAATGGATAAACATTAGATTAAAAAAAGTGCGTATACGCCCAAGTGATCCATTTTACCTTGGTCAGTTTTGATGGCATACGACACTTCTTTTATTTTCAGATGCACTCAGAATTGTTAAATGTACATAATATCATTGCATTCTCTCTGTTAAAACAAAAACTAGGCAAAACTAATCACACTTGAAAGGATACATTTTCTAAGAAATCCAGACATCCGTAGCAACCATCGAACTTACGATATTGTCATTTGCCTTGTATAGCTTGCATCAAATTACAACCAAAAAATGGACACCTTGCCGATGACCAATTCAAGGGATCGGCACCAACTTAAAATTCAAGAGATTCCATATTTCCCTTAGATTCCAGCTCACAATCAGAATAATTTCCTAACAAACTCCTTCTAACTCTTGATCTTTTCTAAAATTTAATAATTAATGAATCAATTTATACTTCTTAAGTTGCAATCTAAACATCTTATGTTAAGCCTTAAGTTAGTATTCATAAACTGCATGACAAATGAAGAGATAATATATTTAATAATTTTAACTTACCGACCCTATTTGGTATAACCAATTTCCCATATTAATACACACATGTTGCATATACTCTTTAAATTAAATCTTTTTTAGAGATAAGGATTCATTTTAAGGGAAACCCTCCTACACTACACAAATTTTTAAAAAACAAATCAAATCAAAGCTTTAATGACTTCCTGAATACCAATTATAGTAGATATGGTCTTAAAAATGCAATTATTATTATTAAGCATCTCCGTCGGTCGTCGTTTGGAACAATTTAAACCTTAAACGTTTTACTCATTAATCCCCACTCTGAATAATATACCAGAACCTTATATAAATCGTGGGTGTTTCATATGTTCGTTCAGGAATGAAGTTTTAATGAACAACCAAAAACATTCAAACACTCACGATAAATGAGTTTATAAAAAGGATTTGTTTTTTATTTTTGTCAAATTGACACGACAACGGTATAAGTATGTATTTTCAGTAATATATATTGAACAGCATTATATATATGCATATGTATATATTTTCAATGACATATGACAGAGAATGTCGAGGCTTTTAACAAAAATTATTTTGTGGCTCTGCACGTGCGTAGGTTGTTGCACACAACAGAATAAAATGATAAAACCCATCACGCCAACACCAAATATACACAATGTTAACTTACATATTTTGCTACTACCGCTGCGACCACCACGTCCGCCATCACCACTGCGTTGGCATTTATGCAAATTCTATTATCACAAAAACCATTGTAAAGCCACTGTATTACATCAATGAGAATAGTGACACTGATAGGTTCTGTGCGGATGACGACAGCGCCAGTGGCCGGTAACACCCTTTTGAAATATTACTACCAGTTACTTTATATCTACATAATGTAGACAGATTATACAACCCCTCTCAATATAACAAGTTGAAATAAGTAACAAGGCCTTCACTCTAATCTATATCGAATCCTTTGGTCGGCTTCGGCTTCAACTATGAAATGAAAATGTTTCTCATTTCTGATAATGTTGAATGAGATATGATTTTTTTTTCGTTTTTTTTTACAGGAAACTTTTAAATCAAAAGTAAAAAATCAAGGATTTCGGATTGAAACAAAATTTTAATAATTTAAAAATCCCTCAAGCGTATTGCATACTTTAATAACGAGCACAGTATGTCATACAAGAAAATGATATTGAGTCCGAATAAATGTTACCTTAGTGACACTAAAAAAAGAAGAAAGGTGACTGTTGACCTCAGATGATAGAGATTATTCCTTGCAAATAATTTAATTCTATTTTGTACATCGAGGCGTATACGTAATTATTTTGTTTGTTTGGGACAATAGGGCGAGTATTGAGGTTTTGTGCAAAGCGAAATTAGATTTTATTCTAATTTCCTTTCATATCTTTTTGTACACGTTATGCAATAGATTATTCGATGTCATTTGTTGGCAAAACAACGTTTTCCAGTGGTCAATTACACTTGAATAAAATTGCGGACAATTGAAATTCGTACTTAAGAATTTGTTCATATAAAGAAAAAATAATAAAAATTAAATTAATAGAAGCCAAAGTAATGTAACAACTGGATACTGCAGGCCAGAGTAACCGATTTTGTTTTTTTAATTTTTAGATGACATAACAACGACAACATCATAACGAAACACATCCTTGGTTTTACTTTACATAATCTTAGCAACATTACTCTAAGCATTGGTATACCTACTGCGAAAAAATAAGAACTTGCAGAAAATATTATGATTGAATTGTTTACATTTTGATGTAAAACCATGAAACATTACAGCGGTTTTTAAAAGATGTAAATATATTCATTATTCTAATTCAATGTAAATAAAACAAAAATGTTAATGTGTTAATCATTATCATTAAATGTAAATAGCACTGTTCAAAACAGGGAAAACAAAATTAAATATCTAAGAGAAACAAAATACTAAGAGGTATAATCTGACGAATTTTTAATTCCTTCTTTTACAAAATTCCCAAAAAAAAAATCATGATTTAGTTGATGTGCAGAAAAATAAACCTACACTTCGAAAAAAGTCCTGACAAAGCTTTACTTCAGGGAGAGCCATTTATATAGTTCATTACACTTCCTTAAAATATTTCTAAAATTAGGAGTGGACCAATAAATTTTAGAAAGTAAAAAGGGGTCAGGGGCAGTTTCAGACGGATTTCTCGATCGGAATCGGTTTTCAATTTTATTTTATTTTATTCTATAGAATCAGTAGAAGGCTTCATTTTGATATTTGAAAAAAAAAACGAGCATATATCAAGACAAATCTGTATTGATGTTGATTTCAGTGTAGAAAACGTTATGAAAAATTAAATGAATGAAATTTTCCATGAACAATTCACACATTTACGAAATTTTTAAGAATTCTATTTGTAAGGTCTTCAATTGTTTGTGGAACTTTGGCATAGACTTTATGTTGACTTACAAAAAAACTTCAACTTGATAAATCACAATTGAGATCAGATCTTCGAAAAAATATTACTTTTATTGAAAAATTGCAAAAATTGTTGCACGTATCACGGTCTTATTAAAAATAAACATCTTCCGTATCAATTACTTCCTATTTCGGCCATGAAAAAATTAATTATTATAGTTCTGTAAAAAGCGATCTATTCACCGTAACAATTCTAATAGCATCATTTTGAAATAATTAAGCCGAATCACACAGCTGGACCAAAAACCGCACAAAATAGTGATACGTTGAAGATGAAAAGGCTTTTCAGCAATCGTTTTTAAAAAAGCCCTCCAACCTCGATCCTTATGCAAAATACGATGTCAGTTCGTTTGAGGAATGCAATATTCCAAAGATCGACAAACCTGTGTCCATCGATCAAAACTTTTAGATACAGCAGCAATATTCTCAGTGTCTTGAATAGCATACACGGTTTTGATTCTTCACATCACTCAGATTTGTCTAACAATTTTACTTTCACCTGCTAAAAACTCTCTTCACTGAGTTCAAAAGTTAGTTGTCACAATTTTTTGTATTGTAAAAGCTGGTTGATGGAACAACAGTAACTGCTCGGGAATGTATTCTGTTTTCTATTGGGTTTTTCAATAAGAGCGCTACAAAAGTTTTTTTTTTTAAATAAAACAAAAAAGGTTTTGATTTTGACGTCGTTTGCTGTCCCTGTTGCTCTACTATTGTAGCGTCCCTGTTGAAAACCCCTGTATTTTAAATTGCAGAACATTTTCCATTTTCTTCCTAAATTTAAATTAAGAATATGGAGCAGCTATAAAGTTTGTTTGTCTTCCCCTACACGACTCCTTAAGATTTTATTACATTATAATTTCACACATCCCTCGATTATGTTGTATCTTTATGAATTTAACACCTTAACCACCAACTTTATTATAATTTTTAAGTCAAAATTATCATATACGCATGTATGTATATACATATGTATGTATCTATACATATACATACATACATACATTCTGTGGAAGAATTTGCATAAATTAATAGGATCTTTTTCCACAAATTAAGAAGATATCACGTTTCAAAATTTATATTTAGAACTATAGCATTTGATTTTTACATGCGATTGAGGATGGGTAATATAAAAAACGAGGTTTATAATCGTAATCAAGAAAAATCGAACTCAAAATGTTGATAAATTCTGACAGATGTGGGTTTTGTCTGTTTGTTTTACTCCAGACCCAGCATTCTATAATCTTGAAGGAATTTATATTTAAGTGTTGCATATATTTTAGAGAGCGCATTCGTTTTTGCACATTTTTCTACATCTCAAAATGATAACAGATTGCTATATACTGACTTAAATAAAGTATATATCCATCTTCTTTCTCCTTTGTCATCAAAGTTCCTTAAACCTAATTGTTTTTTGGTCTTTAGCGTGATAGTACATCAATCTGTGAAAAAGTTAACACTGGAAAGCATTTGATATACTTGCCTACGGTTTTGATAAATCCTTCCAGTGTTGGATTAGAAATAACCTTTAGCACAATTGTATTGGATGGGTTCCAGTCCTGACATCCATAACACAAACGATTGTGTGCCTCAGGGCGCTATCCATTCACCCACACTCTTTCTTATTTTGATGAACAATCTCTGAAACTTCTCATCCTTCACAATGCAAGACTTCCAGTGTTAGATTATAAATAACCTTTAGCACCGTTCAATAACAATTGTATTGGATGGGTTCCAGTCCTGAAATCCATAACACAAACGATTGTGTGCCTCAGGGGTCTATCCAGTTCCCCACGCTCTTTCTTATTTTGATGAACAATCTCTGAAACTTCCAATTCTTCAAAATGTCAGACTTCCAGTGTTAGATTAGGAGTAACCTTTTGCACCGTTCAATAAAAATTGTATTGGATGGGTTCCAGCCCTCACATTCATAACACAAACAATTGTGTGCCTCAAGGCTCTGTCCAGTCACCCACACTCTTTCTCATTTTGATGAGCAATCTCTGAAAATTCTCATCCTTCACAATGTCAGACTTCCAGTGTTAGATTAGAAATAACCTTTCGCGCCGTTTAATTAAAATTGTATTGGATAGTTTCCAGACCTGACATCCACAACACAAACGATTGTGTGCCTCGGGGCTCTGCCCTGTCTCCAATATTCTTTCTCTATTTGATGAAAGATCTCTTGTCTGAAAGTTCTAATTCTCTTGTTTTCCTTTCAGATGAAGAGCTTTAATGGTAATGCATGATAAGCTAGCCTAGTATCAATTGTTGTTAAATCTTTGACACTATCCATCTTTGCCCTATTTATGAGGCTATGTACATAGCTTAAAAACGGCAAGATATTTTGGTTTTTTGAAGGTTCTTCTTCTTCCTCTCCTCTGATCTGCCTATTATCTAGAAGATGTAATTATGTCCAAAGCTTAAGTATAACTTCTATCTCTGGGCTGGTCCTTCTGTTTCGTACTTAAATTTCTTGCACAATATTAGACGAAAAACATTCAAGTTAATTGGTTACTGTAATATTGTTAACTTCACTTGAACACCGTGGTCGTAAAGCCTCTTGTCACACTCTTTTTTACCTTTATTTCAAAGTATTAGGCTCCAACAAAATAGAAAACTGCAATACTTCTGGTAAACAATCGTATTATACACGTTTATACCCGAGACTTTAACTTCGATATCACTTATGTGTGCAGAGAATTGTTCTTCAGCCGTAATACGCCAATGTGGAATAATAACTTTGTCTTTCCAAGCCATTGCGAAAATGTGCATCAAAACATCGTTTAAAACCTCTCTTCCATTCTTAATACTGCTCTTCTCTGATGTGAACTAGTTTATAACTTTCTACTGAAGTCTTCCAAACTTTTCAGTACAATATCAACCTCAAAGATAGATTGCCTACAGTTCATGAGTATAATTGCAAAAGGAGTGATTTTTACTAATTCGTTTTGAAAGACCATATTCCTGTACAGTAGTAGTTAAGAAGTTTAGTTTTCAGGATTAATATAATAAGCTACACCTGCACTCTAAAGTGCCTGTCTTCAAAATTGGAATAAATATTTAATAGCTTAGTATAATGAACTTCTACCTGAGCGTCGAACTTGTCGAGTTGTAGAAGCTGAGTAAGGTCAATGATTCTCGGGAATAATTTCTCCAGAAGAGTCCTGAAACCAAAGGTCGCTCGCCCCTCCCCTTCCCAATCCTTTACCCCCTCCTCCGTCAGCTCTGTGCTTATACTGGCTGATGTCTCCTTATCCCCTGACTGTATGGTGTATAACTGTCTGTCATGCCTAGTTTCCTTCCTGGGACGCTTATGGCTTAATTGCTGTTCGTCTCTCCTTTTCCAAAACATATCCTTCCCTTAAACTTCCCAATTGGGCTGGATCTAAGGTGTTATACGACCCGTGCCGATGATCGGCCAGGCTGAGGGCCCAATTTCTAAAAATAGCTCAGTCGTTAACGGAGTATCCGGATACCTGGCGACCTCCGGATTAATCAGCCTTATCTGTATACACGGATCTCTGTACAGATGGACCACCCCTTATCCGCTACTCGTGGGATTCAAATGAACAACTTAAAAACAAAACAAACAAAACAAAAGTCAAAGACCGAACCGGCCAGCAGTACGACGGCAAAGTTGTCTGCTGCTCATCCCTCTTCCACTGGTGCTGACATGGCTATGGACACTCACAGCCCTGTTGTCGCCAGTGGAATATCGGATAATCAGGTAATATTATCTTCTTCCTGTAGTGAGGCAGTTGTGAAGAACGGCTCCTCTACTACCACAGAGAGTAAACCTCTCAAATCTTCAACACCGCGAGTCGGTGGTAGTAGGGCTATGGTGCCAGGTCCTTCTACCACCAAAGACAAGAATCCTAAAGAAGGTCCTGGGGGAGATGGACGCAAGCTCAGACCCTCCAAGGCCTTCTACAAGGACTTGCGTAGTGCTAAGAGGATTCTCCAGACGTTTGGTGAACAACTAGGCGCTGGAGGAAACTCTCAGCACGACGCCAAAATAAAATGGGCCAAGAGCTTCCTGGCCAAAGCTAACATAAAGACCAGCCAAGACTCAACGTCGAAGCGACAAAGGTCTATGGAAGGTAGTGTTTCACTACCCAAACGCCCTAAAGTGCTAAACATCAGCACTTCTCTTGACCCTCGCAAGGCAAAAATGTCCTTCAGTGACGTTCTGAAGGATAAAATGGTAGTCGCGATTATCGACAGAAGTGACGTAGATGGCACGATCTCTGCCGAGAACTGGACATTGGCCAAAGGACAGCTGGCCTTCAGTTTTGTCGAGATTATGTCTGACAATCCGGGACCACCGCCCATCACAAAAGATGGCGGTTGGCATCAGGGACACATCAAGTTGATGGTCTGTGATGATCGGAGGTCGTGCGATCTGCTGACGCTGGCGGTTAGTCGACTTGGGGAGGTCTGGCCTGGTGCTGAGCTGGAGGTTGTCGCAAAGGAGGACATTCCTTGCAGACCAAGAGCTCGCATCACGGTTCCGGCCATATTCAAGGAAGCTGACCATGTTCTGAAGGTAATCCGGCTCTCCAATCCAACCCTTCCTACTCACAACTGGAAGGTTGCGAAAGTGGAGGATCCAAAGGGACCCTACAAGGGTGCAATTGTAATCATCAATGCAGAGTCCCTTTCTCCTCTGGCGCAGTCAAAAGGTGTGATTAGGTTCGGGTTCGATGAAATACCGCTGAGAGTCTACAAAAAAGATGGGGCTGAGGCACAAACCCTTCCCCCTCCCCCACCCACACAAGCGGAAACGGTTGCTGAGGAACCTGGTAAATCGGTCACATTTCCTTCATTGGAAGACGATGCATCCCAGGTATCCCCAGTAGCAGTGGAAGCTCCTAACACCGACCAAGGTTTTTCCGCAATGGAGGCCGAGGTCTGCGACAGCGGAGATGAGGACATTCTTTTAGAATCGTCCTCTGATATGGATGACTCCGACATCACTGTGTTGGAGGCTGATCGGGAGTTCGGTAGTGAAAATGCTGCGGTTACTCCAGATTAACCTCCAACACTCCATAAAGGCTTCGGCCTCACTTCTTCTTCGCTTATCCAGCAGCGATGAAGATATTGTCCTGATTCAAGAACCCTGGATTGTTAAATCTATTGTTCGAGGAATCAGGACTCCCAAATACTGCGTGCTATATGCATCAGATGAGGATGAGCCCAGATCTTGCATATTAGTAAAACGTAGCCTAAATGTATATTTACTCCCTAATTTCAGCAATCGAGATATCACCGCCGCAAGTCTGGAAACGGCCAGAGGAACATTCTGGCTGGCGTCGGCGTATCTCGGCCACGACCATCTTGGCCCTCTCCCGGGTGACACTCTGGAGAGAATAATAGCTGAAGCGCAAAGGCTCAACATCGGCCTCATCATCGGAAGTGACGCTAACGCCCACCATACAGTGTGGGGTAGCACAGATATAAACGATAGGGGTGAGTCTCTTTTCGACTATATTCTAAGCACTAACCTACTCATAAGTAACGTTGGCAAAGAGCCAACCTTTATTACTAAAAATCGACAAGAAGTTTTAGATATAACTCTTGTCTCCGACTTCATTTACAATAATATTTTGAACTGGAAAGTATCTAAAGATCATTCCTTTTCTGATCATAGATACATCCAATTTAACTTTTTAAATGATCCACCTTGCCAACCGATCTTCCGAAACCTAAAAAGAACAAATTGGCCAAAATATAAGAGAACGTTAAATAGTTTAGTAAAACCAGAACTTTTTAACACTCCCTCTAACACTGAAGATCTTGACAACAAAGTCAACAATCTAACATTAGCCCTAAACAAAGCTCTAGATACTGCATGTCCTCTTATACAAGTAAGAGGTAAAAAGAAACCACACTGGTGGAACTCAGGGCTGGATCCACTTCGAAAAGAATGCAGAAAACTCTTTAACAGAGCGAAAGCTTCTAGAGACTTGTCTGACTGGGATTCATATAAAGAATCACTGAAGATATATAAAAAAGAACTGAGGAAAACCAAACGATCGTCCTGGAGAAACTTCTGCAGCAACGTGGAAGATTGCTCCGAAGCATCCAGGCTGCGCAAAATCCTCTCCAAAAATCCAATCATGCCAAGCTGCTTGAAAAACGCCTCTGGCCTCTGGACCAATTCAAGCGAAGAATCGCTCAATTTGCTACTAGACGTTCACTTTCCTGGTAGCTCTAATATTATTAATAACATTGCACCTAATAATGGTGACAATACTTTACAACCCCCACAAGGTCTAGTCACTAGGGAAAAACTCAAATGGGCTATTAACAGCTTTAAACCATATAAATCTGCTGGTCCGGATGGTGTAATTCCAGCCGAACTGCAAGAAAATGCAAGTTTTCTAATACCCATCCTAGAAAACATCTTCAAGGGATGCCTTAATTTGGCATACATCCCGATGTCTTGGAGACAAGTTAAAGTTGTTTTTATTCCAAAAGCTGGAAAATCCAGTCACGTAAACCCTAAAGACCTAAGACCTATCAGCTTATCATCATTCCTTCTCAAAACTTTTGAGCGTTTGATCGATATTCACTTAAGGGCAAGTATTGATAAGTCCCTCCTTTCAAAGGCTCAACATGCCTACAACAAAGGGAAATCAGTTGAAACGGCTCTACACAGTATAGTACGTACAATCGAATATTCCCTCCATCATAAAGAGTACACCTTAGTTGCCTTCTTAGACATAGAAGGTGCATTTAACAATGTCGACACATCTGCAATTGCACGTGTATTGACATCTCTGAAGGTAGATAAGTCGATCAGCGAATTGATTAATCAGATGCTGATAAGCAGGATTATCAATTCAAAATTGGGCGATTTTACTACACAAAGGGGTGTCAGCAGAGGTACGCCACAAGGTGGTGTCCTATCCCCTCTCCTCTGGAATTTAGTAATAAATGAATTACTAACTACTCTAGAAAGAGAGGGATACAGAGTGTTTGCCTATGCGGACGATGTTGCTATTGCAGTAACGGGTAAACATCCCAATATACTAAAAGAACTCTTACAAAACGCTTTAAATAAGCTCACCAGATGGGCTAATCGGTGTGGACTAGGCGTTAACCCACAAAAAACCGACCTTGTCCTCTTCACAAGGAAATACAAAGTCCCACACATTGACCCTCCCCTCATAAACGGTGTACCACTTAAATTCTCTGATCAAGCAAAATACTTGGGTCTCATTTTAGATAAGAAATTAAGTTGGAAACCTAATATTCAAGAGAGAATAAACAAGGCCACAGTAGCCCTGTTCTCCTGTAAAAAGGCCATTGGTAATAAATGGGGCCTACAGCCCCGCATTACACACTGGCTATACATATCGGTCATAAGACCGATCCTTACTTATGGAGTAGTGGTATGGTGGACGGCGCTAGATACAGCGACAAACCGCGATAAACTCAGCAAAGTCCAACGAACAGCCTGCCTATGTATGGGAGGAGCACTTCGCTCCACCCCCTCCGCCTCACTAGATGTTCTGTTCCATCTAATACCGCTGGACATTTTCAGCAAGCAAACGGCCGCTAATACTGCCATACGGCTTCAGGCCTACTCTCTGTGGATCAATAATGGAATTGGCCACACCACTATTTTGAACTCGTTCAGAACTATAAACAGTAATATTGACTACACCATACCCCATCCTCAGTTTAATAACTATAGCTTCAAAGTGACTATACCTCCCAGGTCTTCTTGGGAGAATACATCATTTTTGAACGATGGTCCTATAAACTTTTATACAGACGGATCAAAAACGGAGGATGGGGTTGGTGGAGGCGTATACTCAGATAGACTAAATTTAAGTCTCTCCTTTCGTCTACCCGATCATTGTAGCGTGTTCCAAGCTGAAATCCTGGCTATAAAAGAAGTCCTATCCTGGCTTAGAGAAAACGTTATATCAACTAATGATATACGCATCTTCTCGGATAGCCAAGCTGCGTTAAAATCCTTAGACTCTGTCTCTACAAATTCACTAACAGCCCTAAATTGTCGATCATCTCTTACGGAGATGGCTACACAGTTCAACATTCACCTTTTCTGGGTGCCGGGCCATAGAGACATTCCAGGAAATTGCAAAGCTGACGAACTTGCAAAAAGCGGAACAACTTTACCTCTGCTGGCTCACAATGCTAGCATAGGTATCCCCTTAGCTACATGTAAACTCATGCTAAAGCAAGATACCATAGAGAAAACAAACTTCAGGTGGAATAACACCACCACCTGTGCAGCGACTAAACTAATTTGGCCTAATCTTAGCGCCAGGCGCTCAAAACAATTAATCTCTCTGAGTAGATTGCACATTAGCTACGTTATAGGTGTCCTGACTGGGCACTGCTTAATAGGAAGGCATGCTATTCGACTCGGAGCCCCTGCAAATGATTTTTGTAGGAGTTGCATGGACGAAGAAGAAGAAGAGACAATCTCTCATCTTCTGTGCACATGCCCTGCCTTATCACAAAAACGTAGAATCCACCTTGGAGACTACTACTTTAACGATACCAGTGATCTAAAGAATTCAGACATCACTTGTCTCCTACGCTTCATTCGAAGCTCCAATTGGTTCAACGAGTTAAGCTGATTAACTGATCCATGTGGTATCACAACGGACCATACTTTGGTCTAAGTGTGTTGGACGTCCCAACCAACAGCCACTTTAACCTAACCTAACCTAACCTAGTATAATGAAATCTATCAAATAATGCACCTGAATTCTATGGAATTAAGAATATTTCTGCTCCAAAAGATAAATTAGCACAACACAAATAGGCATTTAAATTGATATCATCAGAAATTTATAATTACTCTCATTCCAATGCCAATGCTTTACCTAAATTGAAGATGTAAAATCCTTTTCAAAACTCTATCTTTCTACACTATATGGTATATACAACTCATATGTATAGTATAGGCTTACATTTATACAACTTTGAATAAAAGTCATAAGCATGAAAAACCTAATTCGAATATACACATACATTTTGAAAATTTCCTATTTTAATATTAGATATCGTGGATCTTCTATCATTTTTCCAAACAAAATCTATAATCATAATCTTTTATTGGTATAAAGGTACCTACTCATAGTTACTTTTGATAATCTAAAAAAAGATTCTCTAAATTATTATTATGGTAGCATAGGTAGGTTCATAAATTCAAAAACTTATCAAATCGCTTTACTGCACAAAAGAAAATTTAGTTAATTTCCTTACAAGTTCTTTCGGTCTATTGCCGCATTCCGATGTAGATTTAACATTTTAAATGCGGTTGGTTTATTTTGAATCTGAATTTGAATCTTTCATCAGCTGTTATGGTACACACATAGCCGTAGATACACTTCTTCAAATCAGTTCTATGGCAACAGGAACACAAAATAGTCTTCACTTTTAGGTTCCTAATTCATAAAGAAAGAAAAGGAAAAGTTATTGAAAATTCTCTGCGTCCTTCGTCCTTGCTGTCGTCATTCTTCGTCGCCATCGTTGTCGATTGTGCAGATTCCCTTAAAGTCCTTCAAGTCTCTATGATGAGTCTCTGTGAAATTATAACGTTAATGTTTCGGTCTGAAGGATTTATTTAAACACCCATTTCCCGCCATCCCTATATTAAAATATTATCTCCTCAATATTCCTACATAAATACCCTTACCTCAGTGCCTGTAGCCTCACATGGTTTTCTCTAAATAGTCCTGTTGAATGAGTTTTTTTCCACATGATTGCTCACAACAAAAGGACGATTAGATATACACGAGCGCTGTTTTTATGTATTATCTTATATATACTGTACCCACATACATGTATACATACATACATATGTAAAATATATTAAATAGATAGCTGGTTATACATATTTGTGTATACATACATAATATTAATAAAGGAAACAGCCTATTTATAGTCACTTTTATATCATATCGTATCATCATCTTCATCATATCGACATTTTCAGTTCGAGATTATGTTGGCCATTTAAGGACTAAAATACTCGTGCTAGGATATTATACCTAAAGCGAGAGAGCTTTAGCATTTACTTGAAGTATGCCAAAGCAAATATACGTATGGTAAAAGTTCAAGCAATTTAATAAAAACAATACAACAAAAAGTTGGTAACTATGGTGACCATCTGCTGCGCAATTTGTTCTCATTTTTATTTGTTACCTTCCCATAGGAAGTTATTGTAATCGCTAAAATTTTTCAAATTGAAAATGTTGACATTTCTCGACGTTGCAAGTCCCTAGATTCTAAATAAAAGAAAAGAAGTAAGAAAGGACTCTTAAAATAATTGAGTGGGTGTTTTTTTACCATAGCAATTTAGGTTAACCCAAAATACCTCATGAACAACTAACGCTAGCGACTTGAATTCAATTTTACATTCTATATTGTGACGTAATACCAAACTAATACAATTATGAACAAAATTCAAAAAAACATTTTTATTTTAAATCAAAAAAAAAAAACAGAACAAAAATGATTTAATTGTGTGCTAAATTTTATTGTTAAAGGAAGATATTGTTCTTAAAAAAAATCTAATCCATATTTGTTTACATAAGAAATATAAATTTTTAGAAATAGTACCAAAATTTGTAAAAAAAAATGGTTTTCGACTAAGAATCTCGTTAACATTGATTTTTAGTTAATGAAAAATTCAACTAACAACTTTTTTAGAAAAACACGAAAATCTACAAAAACAACAAAAAGCTGATAAAAAATGGTTTTCGACTCAAGTATTAGGCGAACAAAGAAAGATATTGACTTCAAATTATTTATCGCACTTAAAATATTGTTATGAACATTTTATCAAATTGACAGACGGGATGGGTTATCAGTGTGGGTCGCATCCCAGCCTCCTTATAACTTCACATAGGAAGTTATTGTAAAAGGTCCGATTTGTCGAATTGAAAATTTTGACATTTCTCGACGTTTCAAGGTCGCTAGAGTCGAAATAAAAGATTTTTAGAGAAGGGTGTTTTTTACCATAGCAATTTAAAAAAAAAGGAAACATTTTGGCTAACCCAAAATATCTCATGAACCAATAACGCTAGCGGCTAGAATTAAATTTTATTTTATATATTGTAACGTGATACCAAACAAGTATATTTTACGAACAAAAAATAATTTTGACATCTGGTAAAATTTTGAGAAAAATCGAATTGACAGTTTTCTTACAAAAAATAAAAACCTAGAAAAAACAATACTTGGCAACAAGTTACTTTCGACTCAAATATCTTCTCAAAAATCAAAAATATTGGCTTCAAACTAATTTTATCTCACAGAAAATATTGTTTTCGACATTTAGTAATTTTTTATAAAAAACAAAGTCCCTTTTTTTTCAAAAAAAATAAACTATACAAAAAATAGTACGCAATTTTATTAAATATTGATGTTCGATTCTCGATATCTCGTGAATAGAAGATATGGATTTCAAATTAATTTCATTCATCCAATTTGTATTTGTTTAAGAAATAAAAACTTTTAAGAAATGCTACTAAAATTGTTAAAAATTCCTTTCTACTAAAAATCTCGTTAACAAATATAGATTTTGAAATTAAACTTTTTCATTCTATGCAAAATATTGTTAACAAAACACGAAAACGTACAAACTTTTAAACAAGACAAATCGACAGACGGGATGGGAAGTTATCAGTGTGGGTCGCATCCCAGCCTCTTTTTTATTTTAGTTTTAGCTTTGATTAAATAATTTACAATACAAATTATAAATGGGTTATGAGTGACGTATGTTTTATTATTCCAAGAGTTTATAGCGGCTAAAAGATGTCTGTCATTATTCGTTTTTCGTCAATATCTGTATTAAGACATTTTGTTGAAGAAAGTCTGATTTATCTTTCTCTTTTATACACATTATTTCATAGCCGCGTGATATTAGATGTACAGTGATAACCATATATATTATTTCGTTAGTATAAGTCTCCCTTTTTCAGCAATCAAAGTATAACATTTTTAACAAACAAAGTGTCAAAAGACAAAGAATTAATTTTTGACCAAAAAGTAAAAACTGTGCCACTTACTTCATAAATAAACCTTGAAACAAATTTGTCACTGGTACTCTTGTAATACTTAATTCACTTAGCTTCTTTACTCATCAGTGAAGCCTACTTCCAACTCGTTCTGTGTCAGGAAATGCATATGAGTTCTTCAAAACTTCTTTCAAGCTTCTAAGATTCCCACTTGACTCAGGAACTCGGGTATTCTGCCATCTTGAATAAAATAATGTAACTTCATTGCATGTCTGGCAATAGGGTGTTACGAATTGACAGCTATTTCCTCTTATGGATAAAGATGTTGGTGAAATTTGAAAAATTCTATATTAAGTTTTACTTATTTAAGATCGTATTCGGCTAATGTTACGGACACATGTATTCACACAGTTTTTGGCTTATTTGTGAAAGAGGTGGTATTTTTCCGTGTACTTTATAGTATGGGCTCATAAAAGTTGCAGTTTTCACACATTTGACAGCAACACTTTAACATCTTCATCTGTATTACCACCGTCTTTGGTGTCTTTGACCACACTTCCCAGGTACAGAAATTTATCCACCGCTTCAATCTGCTATCCTAAAACGTCAACTTGGTCAAACATTTGAGAAAATTCGAGGATCTTTGTTTTCCCGTCGTCGTTGATATTCAGCCTATCTTGGTTCCAATAGCTTTCCAGAGTTCTCACCATCTGGTGAAGATCAATGATGTTGTGTAAAATAAAGTAAATATCGTCCGCATAGCCAACAAACGAATAAACACCTCTTTCGAAACTCCCTGTTGACCATGAGGTCTTAAGATACTCTTACCGATCAAGCCTTGGCAAGTTGCATCTTTGCAGGTAGTCTTGAAAATGGCATTTAGCTTTTTGGGTACACTTCTCCTTCACAAGGCATGTCAAATAAAATCTCGATTCACACGAAAGTCTTTCGAAAATCGATAAATTAAAGATTAAGAAGTAAACGGAACTCCAAACCTTTCTCGATTATAATACTTTAAGTGTTGAAATAACCTACGCCAGGAATAACAAGTCATTTTGTATAATTTTTAGCAATTTCTGTCTGTGAGTAATACTTGCCATGGCGAACCTGAGCAGCTAATTTAAGAAGCACTTTTCATGAAAAGATTCCGCTTTTTACTGCACTTTCTATTATCTAAAATTAAAACATGTTCATTTTAAAACATAAACATTAAAAAGGGTCACCACAAATTTATTATATTAAACAAAAAGAATATGTTAAATGAAAGAATCATTGAGGATTCTTGCATGACTGTTGGTATTTTATGTCGATTGAGTTTATTTTAAAAGTAAATACATTCTATAAAACATAGTACATAAATGTACGTATAAGTATAAATATTTTGTATTAAAATCAGTATCCCTTCAAAAGTAACAAAAATTATTTATACCAATACCAAACAATAAGAGAACTTCAAGTTAGAGATTTTGTTAATTATAGGTTTTTGAAGGATTGATTAGTAGAAACTTGTAAAAACACATCACCATAATGATTTGAACTCTTACAATGTAAACAATTTAAGAATAACACATTCATGAATATGGTATTTCAATTATTATGGAAAATTTCAAAAACTCAAGGTTTTGTCGGAATTTTGATTTGACATCTTTAGCTTCCAAAAGAGATATTAAACAATTGAAATTTATTTTTACGAAATATTTCAAAATCAAAAACTCATTTCAATAAAACTACAAGATAAGTTTGCATTGCAGCTAAATTCAAACAAATAACGACAGAAACCTGATTTTAAAAATAGAGGCTGGGATGCAACCCACACTGATAACTTCCAATTCGTGCCCATCTTTCGATACTTCTAAAAGTTTTACAAAATACTAATAACAACATTTTGTGTGAGATAAAAATAAGTTTGAAGCCAATATCTTTCATTTTTCTCAAGATACTTTAAACAAAAGCCATTTTAGTTGATATATTTTAGTTGAAAACCATTTTTTACATATTTGTAGTATAATTTTTTGAAAGTTTTTATTTCTTATCAAAACAATTAAGTTTGGAAATTGTCAAAGAACCATGGCCTAGTGACTAAGAACTCTTAGCGATTCCTGTGTGTTAGTAATGACAGATATGGAGGGGATATAAAGTTTAAAGAATGGCTAATTTGAGAAAGCACTTTTCATGACAAGAAAATCTTAGAGGGGACTCGCAAGAGGCAGTTCGTGTTAAGTTTGAAGCCAATATTCCCAATTCTTGCCAAGTGAACCCAATTTTTTACTTTTTTTTTAATTGCTATATTAAAAAACCACTCATCCAAAAAAAGTATTTGATAGAGTTTGGCATCAAGCTATCTTATCAAAAATGCGTGCATTTAGTATTGATGAATCTCTTCTTCGTTGAGTTAGTAATTAACTTTCGGACCTTTCAATAGTTTTGGACGAGTTAAAATCCAATACCCACAAAATAAACGCTGGTGTGCCGCAGGGCTCCGTTTTGTCTCCGACGCTTGTCCTTATTTTTTGTCTGAAACATCTTACCCACTAAATTGTTTCACTGTTGACAGTACCCTCAGCTTTTCATATTCGTTTTAAGATTTTCATCCTTCTTCTTCAGATAAGGACAGTATATGATAAGCTCATTAAATTCTGATCGTGATCCTCGTAGCATTTTCCAATGCGAAATTAAAAACCGCGTAGAATTTAATGTTTCGAAAACTCAATGCTGTCTACTATTTTAAAAGCGTAACCCTCCCCCAATGTGACTATGCATGGGTGGTACTTGCATCTAGGAGACTTAACAGCTGCCAGTTCTAGGTATGTGCATCACAAACCACTTGTTGTGGAGTTATCACATATTCGACATTGCCAAAAATGCTGAAAAGTCTTTAGGTTTTCTTCGACCACGCAAGAAGTTTTTCACCCCTTCTGATGTGGCTACAATCTACAAAGTTTTTATTCCTCCAAAACTCGAGTACAATGAGCTTGTGCCCCAATAACATACTTGAGTCTTTTGGATAAAATTAAAAAGAGAGCTCTAAGAAGATCTATCTCTTACCGAGACATTTGCTTCTCAACATCGCCGTCGCATGGTCTCATGTCTATCATTGTCTTATCGATATTTTCACCAACAATGCTTTAGTAAAATATCCAGTTGCATTCCTCCCCTTAAACAATTCCACCGTAATACCCGTACTTCTATCAATGCCCATCAGTTTACCTTTGAGCCCAATTTCGAACGTACTGTTAAGTTCAGGGATTCTTTCTTTAGCCGCACTACACGAATGTGGAGTGCTTCACCAGGCTCAATATTTCCCACTAATTGCAATGTGCAGACATTAAAACCAATGTGGATTGGTATATCCTTTCTAATCCTGTCCTCCCTTCTCAATTTCTCGCAGTGTTCTTAATCATAATAAGGGCATTCATAACCCCTTTAGTGTGTGTTCAAAATAAAAAAAAAATAATAAAACCAACTTTTTACTAAGCAACTGTTTAAAAGAGGTATGACACTTTAGCCTAAGAATATAAGGACCGATTTTTGACGGATTTTTAAAGAAATTTTACTTTAATTTGTTTTTATTAAAAGCTCCGGTTATTCGTTTATAAGGGACTTAAAACGAAAGGATCAAATTCGAATGAGCCATTTAACTGAGTTCCTTATTCAAGATTTGTATAAAGAAATCGTCTGTAAGTCTAGGAAAACTTAATTTTTCCTGAGCTTTTAGTATCTCTGCCAATGTTTCATTAATTTAAAATCTCATTTAACGCATTTAACATTTTTTAATTAGCTCCATAATTAGCACAAGACCAAAATTCACCTTCACTATCTTATTTTTTTTAATCCTGAAAAATGTCTGAACAAAAGAATACTTAAGTGGTATTTAAAATTGATTTTAATATTCAATGGAAATAAATTATTGTCCTTGAATATCCGCACTATACGAGTACACACTTACTTTCTCTTGCACCACACAAAAACGACGACGACGACGACGATGACGCCCCTTGTCATCATTTAGTAGGTATCTCTTTCTCTCTCTCTGTGAGCCTCAGCTTGAGCCTGAAACTGAGCATCCTGCATTATTAATTTTTTTAATATTAAAATGTAATTAACTCATCCTCCTTCGAGTGAAAGCTTACAACTTGTTGCAGTTTCTTTGTGTTGTTATGTATTTAATATTCTTTCATTTTTATAATTATTGTGTGTTTCCTTTGTTGTGTATCTTTCAGAAATCGAAGCCGTTGAAGCTTGTAAATGGCTCCGTGCCGCTGGTTTCCCACAGTATGCCCAGATGTATGAAGGTAAGTCTGAACAATAAAAACTCCCACCATACCAAAATACATTAAGGAAGTTCAAAAGTAAATAAGTTTAAAAAACAAGAAACCTACGTCAGAGCATCATATGAGGTGGTTGTCCAATGTCCATGTCCATCTACTTTATCTTTATACTTATAAACCTGACATTTTAATCAGAGAACTTTTATAAACTTTTTGTTTTTAATGAAATAAAACAAAACATTAAGCATACTCGTCTCGTTTCTCCTCTCGTAGCATAGCAAAGGGAAAGATAATTGAATTCATGTTTTGTATTGCGAAAGTTAATTTTGTTTTAAAAGTCCCGATGAAAGCGCCTTCTGCATCATCGCCGCGCCGAGTGTCCTTGATTTGCGTTGCATCACACAACTCATCCCCATCATGTAGTAACATCAGTGGGGTTGTCATATTCCATACATGTCATTTATGTCAAATGTAGGTATGTAGGTGGCGCTGCAAGTTTCACGTGCCGTGTGTACTTTACAATCATTTGCAATCTATCAGGGAATCATTTTTAATAGAAACTTATTTCAGTCGCATAGGTTCCTATCCTGCATATCATGAGTGTAGGTAAATCCTTGGCTCCTTTTTGCATTGTTTTGCAGTGCATCGTGCACCAGGTAGGTTTAAGATTCAAATCACACATCTACATAGGTGGCAGTGATAGAATATAAAATGTCATTTAAGTCCTTTTTTGTTGTTGTTCTTGTGCGCGGTCTATTAGAGATGACAATAAAAGTATATGAAGATTGAAATAGAAAGTATTTAAAAACGCCGACGACTACAACGAGCGAGGGAGTGTTGACAAAAGAAAAAAGGATTTACTTGTGGGTTAGGAGGCCATTTTGTTCGGGCATAATTGACTGAGTGAGTAAAAGACCCATCCACCCTTCCACGTCAAAATGGCCGACGATGAGCGACCGACCGACGACAGGACGATCCAACTGAACATAAACCACCGAATGGATCGATTGGATGTTGATGGAAAATGTGAATGATGCAATGGGGTGTCCTCTGTCGTGTGGAGTGTGTTTAATTTTGTATGTATAGGTATACAAGAGAAGAATGTTCTAAAAATAATTCCTTATGGTTATGAGCTTGTGTGACATGAATATTCTGCTTGCGCGTTTAGCTTGTCTATTGCTATTCTAAACTTTACGATAGCCTTTTTGTTGAATGAAAGTTGTTGTTTTTCTTTTTGTGACGTTTTTCTGTTTATACCCTCTTATAATGTGTGACGTTAACAAACGACCCTCACCCTTTCATTTTGTTGTTTTAAAGTTAACATGAGCAGAAGAGCACTCGAGTATGCGAGCATTGAAAACTCTTGTAAGGAAAGTGTATTCGGGTTTGTTGCAATTCGGTTGACCTTATAATGAATTTAATTTTTTTCTTGCACCAGGTTTTTGAATTTTTGTCGTGATAGACTGGTATAAAATTTTATGAAGGCACATGAAAACGATAGGGTGTTAAAGTGAATATTGTGTACATTCAAAGCAAGAAATAATTTATAAATTTTAAAAGATAAAATTTATGATCAACGATTTTGAGGCATTGAGAAAAAGTCAGAGATTACATGAAAGTGTGAATCTTACCTTAAAATAAAAGATTCTCAAACGTAAAAACACCATTTATTAACGAATTATTAAAATGGTATTACTTTTTTTTAAACTTTCATAACATTTGTATGTTACTTTTTTGTCTGATAAGCAAAATTTCGTATATATGTGTTTTGGTGTCGCTTCATCTGAAGCTGCCTGACAATGTACATTGATTAATTTTGACAGACGTCAAACTAATACATACAAAACAATATGGCGATGAAAAACGTATCCAATATAGCTCAATATGCACAATAACACCATCTATGAACAAAAAGCGTATTTAAGGTGGGCAAAATACAAATTAAACTTTAAAAATGCAACATTTTGTGCTATGGATTAGGAAGCGAAATCTGTCAATAAAGCAGTTTTGAGGTGCGTGGCATAAATAAAGCATCATTCACATGAGCGCGACCAACGAACGACGAATGAATTACAAAATGTGAGTTTATATACGTTTGAAGACATATTTCCACACAAATTCTTAACAAAACGATAGCAATATAGTTTCTATTTGATTTATGATGCAAATTTTTTTTTTTTTCAATATCATATATTAATAAATTTAAGAAAACAAATTTATTCGTCGCGAAAAAAATTATAGTTGATACGAACTGTCAAACTTTATTCGCGTTCCACATTATCCACACTCGCAACGAATAAAAAAATCGCGCGTACTTAACCTAAAAAAATCGTTCTTGTTTTGGTTTCGGTAGTGAATGTCAAACTTCATTCGCGACGAATTAAAAACTCTCATGTGAAAGAAATGTCAAAATCGACGAATATTCGTTCATTCGTTGGTCGTTGGTCGTGCTCATGTGAATATTGCTTAAGAGGTTGTCCAAATTTCAACTTCAATTGAAGTGAATTCAATTTAAGTTTATTAAGTTGTTCTCAATTGGTTCCAATGGTGCTAGGAAGCCACTACTTAACCATCCGCATCAAACTGATACAACCTGCGGCTTCTCGACAATTTTTTGTTAACGTACCCACTTAGATTAAAATATGCCTCATCCGAAAATATGAATTTTCTCCTCAAAACTTTGTTCAATTCAAGCTGCTCTAAGTTCCAAATTGCAAAGCAATTGGCCATGAAGCAGTGGGGTCTTCAATATTTTGATAACGTTTTTCAAGCACATAGCAATGAATTTCGTTCCATGGAACTAGGAGACTGAATTTCTGTTAAGATCACAGACTGGAAATGGCGTTAGGTCTTTTCGCCCAAATCCATTATGCCCAAATAGTTAAAAAAAAATCGGCAGAATAACCCTGCCTTGTCATTACGCTTAAATAAGTTTTTAAATAAAAGAACGTCCAAATTGTTAGTTGTTAATTTGCCAAAAAGAATTTTTAATTTTGAATTTGGGTTTTATGACATTCGTTTCTTATGTCTTATCACTTAACGACACATAACCCAATTTATAAAATGACTGATCACTGTTTTGATTGTTAGGGTCCGGACCAATTTAATGTCAATACTAAAGGCTAACACTAGTAGTGAGGTTCTATTGTAAAGACCTTTTAAATAATCTTATACAGTGATATGCTTAGACTGGTAATTTTATAGTAGACTATAGTAATGTTCGTGGGCTGAGATCGAATTTTCTGTCTGTGTACATCCACACTGTTTCTAACAGACCAGCTGTTTTGGCATTGAGTGAAAGCCAAGTATATGAATTTTTTATTCAAGGTTATTGCTTGATGCCATTATTCTTCTCACACCATGGTCTCGCCATTATGTATATTAGCAATGATGTTGCATTCCAACTTATATCACAGTACAGTCATTGTACCAACTCCTTCTTTAATTTAATGTGGTTAAAACTTTCCGTGAATAAGCACATCATTCACTATTGTTTTCTTTATCGAAGCCCAAACCTGGACAGAATTTCGACTTCTCAGAAATTTGATGCTCTGCCTGACTCAATCCAAAGAATTGTCTCCCTGTATCTTCACACTGAAATCGTTATTACGGGCGATTTCAATGTTCACAATTCTTCGTGGCTTCTCCATTCGGGCCAAACAACTCCCGAAGGAATGTGCTGAGTTTAACCATCTTACTCAGCTTGTTCATGAGCTTACTCGGATGTCAGACGTTAATGGCCGAGCAGAAAATACACTTGACTTGTTTCGCACTTCTGATCCTGATAAATACACAATCAGTGTATTGAAGCCTCTAGGCACTTTGGACCACAGTGTCATATCTGCTTATTTCTCGTGTCAAACAAATCCAGTTAAAGAAAGAGCTCCAAAGAGAACCGTTTGGCAGTACGAGAAAGCCAACTGGGACGGTCTCAATAATTTCTTCAGGATCTTTAACTGGTCATTATGCTTCCTCGATAGTGACGAAGACTCCAGTGCAGATACTATTACTAGTATGATTCATCTGGGAATGAAAACCTTTATCCCGAATAGGGTTAAAAGTATTAAACCCAAGGTTAAATCATGATTCGATTCGAGCTGCAAAAAGGTTATCAACGAGAAAGAGGTGAGCTTCCGGTGTTTTAAAGCCAACCCAACTGAGAAAACCCGGAAAAGGTTTAAGCAAGCCAGGAAGGGCTACAACGCCCATATTCGAAGGACCAAATTTTTGCATGACCGAAAATTACGACGAAAAATACTGCTATGTCCCAAAAGCAGTAAGAATTTTTGGTCATCTGTAAGAAACATAAGGAATTTTCCCTCTTCCTCGGTTTCTACGCTTGTTGTCAATGACACTCCTTTACTTAGCTCTTTTGATAAAGGTAACTTGTTTGCAAGGCAGTTCGCCCAAAAATTCCACCTTACCAAATCGTGTCATGGCTCCCCCAGTTCTTGAACGCGTAAATGATTCTATAGGATCAATCTTTTTTCGTACTCGAACTGTGGCGAGAGTTCTCAAAGATATCAACATTTATAAATCCGCTGGTTCGGATGTTATCCCCCCTGTTATTCTGAAGAGGTGTTCTTCCACGCCCGCAAAACCACTGCGTTAGCTTTTCCATCTATCCCATTCTTCTGGGCTCGTTCCGAGTAGTTGGAAACTGCCTTTGTTCAGCTTAAGGAATATCTTGAGGAACAGAAACTTCCTCACCAGGTCCACTGGTGATCTCATTGTTCATCTCACTGAATTGTAGATCAAATCTTTACATCGTTTTGGAGAAAGTAAAATTATTGCACTTGATATTTCAAAGGCATTTGATAAAGTCTGGCATCTTGCTCTCTTATCGAAAATGCGTTTTGATGAATCTCTTCTTCGCTCATTAGAAATTTTCTTTCGAACCGTTCAATACAAGTTGTTTTGGACGGATTCAAGTCTGAAACCCATAAAATAAATGCTGGTATGCTCCAGGGCTCCGTTTTATCTCCGACCCTTTTCCTCATTTTTATAAATGATCTCCTGTCTGCTTCTTCTAATCCAATACATTGTTTCGCTGGCGATAGCACTCTTAGCTTTTTATACTTATTTGTTTCCAGACTCACAATCCTCCTCTTCGGTTGTGGAAATGCAACGGAAAAATATGATAAGCTCATTAAATTCCAACCTACACAGCGTTGTACAATGGGGAATAAAAAACCGAAAACACAATGCTGTCTTGTATCGTTAAAGCGAAATATACCCTCTTTGCCACTATCTATGAGTGATACTTGCATCAACGAAACTGAAAATCTCAACCACCTTTTGTGGAGCGATCACATACGCGATGTTGCCAAAAATGCCGCAAGATGTCTAGGATTTTTGAGAAGATGCAAGAAATTTTTCTCTCCGTCTGATCTGGCTACAATCTACAAAACCTATATTCGTCCGAAACTTGAAAATTATTCTCATCTCTGGGCTGGTGCTCCAGTAACTTATTTAAGCCTCTTGGACAGTATTCAAAGAAGAGCTTTTAAAATGATTGGTGACATTAACATCATAAACTCGATTACATCACTCGAACATCGACGCAAGTTTTCTTGTCTCACCCTTTTTTTACCGTTATTTTAACGGACTATGCTCTAGTTAAATAGCCAGTTGCATCCTACCCTTAAAAAATTTAACCGTAATATTCGCGCCTCTAGGAATGCCCATCAGTTTACCCTTGAGCCCATTTTCGGCCGTACTATGAATTACAGAGATTCATTTTTTAGCCGTACTACGCGAATGTGGAATGCCTTGCCACGCTCTATCTTTCCCTATCAATGCAATGTTCAGGAATTCAAAATAAATGTACACCGACACCTCCTATCCAACCCTTCCCTCTTTTCCTAATGCTCACACTGTGTCCTTGGCATATTAAAGGTATACAATATCCTTTTAGTGTTCGCTTATTATAAAAAAAAATACAAAATTTCTCATAATGCCCAAATGTTGGCGATATGACAATTGGTAATTTGGGGGTTATGATACTTTAAAATTGATTTGGGCAATATCGCGTTGATTTTGAGCTTTGTGGCATTTTCTTCTTAAAAAGTTTTTGGGCAATAGAGCCATTTTTGGGTGATATGACATTTTTAATATTTTGGCAATTAAGACCAAACATTTATTTTTATTTGAAATTTCATAAGACCTAAAAAGGGTTTAACGCCCGAAAGTTCGGTAATATTGCCTAAATCGTACAATAACAAAACGTTAATAAAATTGTTTTGGGTGCTATGACATTCTTAATGTAATCGAATAGACTTAACGCCACCAGAAATAGATGTCAATTTCAAAATAACGTATAACACAAAAGTAAACCATTTATACCCTTCCTTGTATACACTTGATAATGCTTAGCTGGATAACTTAAAGAAAAATAGAGAGCCTCAAATCGAAATTTGATTCAGTTTCTTTAGTTTTCTATTTTCTATCACATTTAGTAGTAACAAAAACGTCTTGATATTTAAAGAAGAAGCTCCTATCGAACCTAATGAACCTTTTTAAAAAAGGGATTGTGTTCGTCTAACTTTTCGGGGATGTTCAAAATGTTTGTTTGGTTTTACCAAATCCCTTAGATAACATGGTTATATTTCAATATATTGTTGTTAAAAAGTTTAAAAATAGGCTAAAACAATTATCCACCCTTGCCCTGAAAGGTATTGAAACACAATTTACGTCATTAAACATTTTTTCAATCCATATCCGAAGTATATTAATGTACTTTCTACTTGAATACCAACCAAATTAATATTTTAATTTGATAAAATGCTCAATTTCCAATATGAGGACTCTATTGATAAAATAACCAAATAGAATAACTTTCGCAATCATTTACCAAAATCCAATCTGAACAATAACTAATATACAGAAATTGATTAATTTAGAATCCTCTATCATTCCTAACATCCATTTCATCATCACAAGTTCTCAGAATGCTCAAATGAAATTCAACAACAGCTAAAAAAGTTGCAACTAGTTTTAATTTCCACATCATATTGTATTGTGTATAGATAGAGGTTAGGTTTGGTCATATAGACGTAGACAGACGAACGTTTTAATTAACTTATTCATCATCATGTCTGTGCCTCTATATAAATTTTGTTGCACACCCAGTTTGAGGAATGATGATGGCAGTCAGAACGTCCGTCGTACTCCACCATCATAGACCAAAAAACCAAAACTCATCATTACGGAAGGCCACAAGTAGAATTTCATGAAATCCTACTGTGCTTTTTGCGCTGGAGCTAGAGCTGGCATAGCACATACTCGGACCTACCTATAAACCAATAACAACAAGTGATGCAGATTGATGTGGCTCATAAGGCCGGCCACCGCCTCCTCATTGCCTTGCATCAGGAAATGTTAACCCAAACATATGAGTGGTTGTCGACTGGTTCCACATTGGTTAATTAAGGTACAGATTCATCATTTTAGTGGCGATAGTTGGTGTAGTCATTGTAGTGCTGCTAGAGAGAGAGAGGTGAATGTGCTTAGGCAAGAATTTTTGCAATCCCGCAAATTAGGAAGCCAATCATGCTTCTAGCTTCCAAGGTCGTCGTCAATGAAAAGGCTTTACCCTGGGCAAACCTTTAACCATCATTACGATCTCGCCTTGCGGGTGAGGCTGTTTAGTTGTGTTCTTTTTTGTTTTTGCTGCAATAATTTGTGCCTCTAAGCCACGCGAAGAACCAAACCTTGTCGCAGGATAGACATCATTTGCTTAATCCATGCAATCAATCTGGAATTCCCTCGGGCGAAACATTGGTCTCTTATGCGAGTCACCCAGCCATCCAGCAAGCAATGCCGCCATCCACCCAGCAAGCCAGCCAGCCAGCCAGCCAGGCAGAGCGTGCGGGCTTGGGAGTAGTTATGTCACATAAAATGCCGATCCTTCTTCTCTGGATAAAGGTATTATGTTGAATGGTACGTGCGGTTTTAAGTCGTAAGTCGCAAGTCGCACGTTCGAAATGTGCGCACGCATATTTCCATGTAAAGTGTTTATTCCTGCGTTGTTGTCGTTTTGTATGTCTTTTAACTTAAAGTCCCCATATAGCCATCAGACAAACGTGCAGACGCAGGCAAATTAATAAATCACAATATCGCGAGTTTCCTGCGAATTTGGTTTCGCTTCCCCAAACAAAATCAGCAACCAACCACCATCAACCATCGAGCAAAGACTCAAGAAGCTATCAACACCAATGTTATGTTATTGCGTTGCTGTCGCGCCCAAGCCCATGTTTTGTGGTCGGGAGTTCAAGACCAAGAGACCAACAAAACATCACACAAAACTGCGGGTTTAAAATGATCACTTTCGGCCTCACCCATGCCATAGCCTAACTTTGTGCTCTGTGCTCTGTGCTCTTTGCAAGTTGTTGGCTGCATCCAATTTACCAGTTCCGAGTTCCATCACATGAGCAGAGGTTATAAGAAGCATGAAACTTTATGTTTAAAAGAGGAATTAATTACTCACGGGAGGCCAAAGATTGCGGCAGGCGTAAAGTCAATCGAAAGAAGTTTTTTTTTGTGAGACTTCGATGGGCATTTGTAAGCTCACAGCTCGCATCACACACAAAACCTAAGCCTTTATGTTCACATGAGGAGCAAGCATCAGCGCAGCGTCAGTATCAACGTAGCTCATGTGGACAAAAATTAAGAGGACCAGAAATTAACAATTTTTGGCAATCGAATTGATTCCTTCTTTAGCTTTGGAAAACCTTGTGTGTGTTCCGTCTTGTTTTTGTTTTGTATTTTTCGGGGGAAACGAAGACAAATGTGGAGTGAAAATGAAATGAATTCTCTCGGATGTGGCATCGAACAAAATGAAATTTGTTCTTTTTTTTTGGCGCTGCCTGTGTTGTTTTTGTTGTTGTTGGAACGCGTTAAGGATGTTGTTTTGGTATGTTTTATATAAGCTATATATATAAAAGAGAACTGCACCTTTGAAGGCGTTTAAAGTCAATAAACTCTGGAGGTGGAGCTGTGACATTGAACTTTGGGGAATTTTGAAGGTGAAGTTATTGCAGAGTTCCTGGAAATCATGTTTATTTTGTTTTCTTTTTGGAGGCTTTATGAAAAATATACATTTTGATCTTTAAAGTTATTATTATATGTTTTACTCGGTGGTATTCTCATATCAATAACTCAAGCGGAACTGAGGTGAATTTATTATAATAATCTCAGGGAAATATTAAGAGTCAGGAAAAAACAGTTATGTGGTGAATTTATGGCTCTTAGATTGATATTAGCTTTTTTTTTGTAAATTAAGTAACCGATCAGTGCGATACTTATTAAGGCATTTTGCAGATAAGGAATCGTAGATAAGATAAGTTGTACCCGCGGCGTGATGGTTATTGCGTAGGATTGTCATGCCACAAGTCTTGGGTTCAATCCCTGCATGTGCCATCTTAAGTTTTTGCACGGGTACTGCCCCTTGAGAGGAATTGACAAATCTTCCAAGAGTAATTCTTATGCTTTCTCAAATAAGCCGTTAAGACTCGGTATTAAACTGTAGGTCCCCTCCATCCCTGACAACATTACTCGCACACGGGAATGGTTGAGAGTTGTAAGTCAATATGCCCTAGTTCTCAAAGGACTGTTGCGCCATCTACTTTTTTGGAGATAAGAGCAGAATTAACTGTGACAGTTGAAAGCGGCCATATTGTTGGAGCTATATACATAGCTGTTAAAATGTGTGGAGTCTACTTTTTCTAATCACAGTACAAAGACTAAATAGTACAAACAACACGTTCAAACGTTAACGTAGGGATGTTTTGGGCATTGTTCCACATTAACCTTCTTATCGAGAAGTCAAGTCACACTCTTCTGGATGGTTTTGAGTGCATCGAAGAAACGCAAAATCATCCAAAACAATCTCCGAAGTTCATGAAACTGTAAAGGATAAACTAAGACAGTCGGCTTCGCTCATAAGAAGTTAAACTGTCATCGATCAAAAGTTCTAGGTTTGCATGTAAATTAGAAACAGACGACAGCGCCCCTGAAATTTAAAATAATTTATAAAATAATTCAACTTCCTTCTGATATATACGCTGAAGTTATGATGGTTAGTTGGTCATTTTGGATGGGCACTACCCAGCGAAGCCGTGGATCGAAAATCGTATACACTCCTTCCAACCCTTAAGAATGCGTCGCAAACGATATTCACAATTATATACGGTGTTGTCATAAGAGCTTGAGCACATGACTTTTGAAGGTGCGCAACGAGATCGGGAATTTTGGGAAGACAAATGGGAAGACTTGTTCAATGACACCAGAACCGGATCCCGGTGAACGTTGACTCTATGTGTGAAACACTTCATCATTTAAATGACAATTTTCGACCACTTTTTGACACATATTATTATCATTATCATATGATTATAACGCTCCGAATTGACGGTGACAATCGTTCCATCGTCGTTTTCGAAGAAGTAAGATCCAATCACACCTCCGGCCCAAAGAGCTCACCAAACAGTGATTTTTTGTGGAAGTAATTGCCTCTTTTCAATTAGTTGAGGATTCTCAGAACCCCAAATACGACAATTTTGTTTATTAACATACCCACCAAGTCTGAAATGTGCTTCGTCACTGAAGAAAATTTTGGTTGAAAAATCGTTGCCGTCCAGCACCTGTTGTTTAAGCGCCCATTCGATTTCGACGTATTTGTAAATGGTCAGCTGGCTTCAGTTGCTGTGTGAGCTGGACTTTATATGAATGTATGTGTAGATCCAAATGCAAAATACGCTATAATGTTCGTAAAGCAGTCCTAATTCCTGAGAACGACGAGGAATCGACACATTCGGGTTTTCGGCAACACTTTCACTTCAGTGGTACGATAATCAGAAAAAAGATGAGCAGGCCTTACAATATCTGCAACCAATCCAGTCTATTCAAATTTCTTCACAGTTGCTTGTAAAGTTGGACAATTTTAATTTAAGGCACGATATGTGGCTGTGGCAGAATAACCATTTTTGTAGTAGCTTTTAACAATTTGTATGCGTTGTGCGATAGCTAAGAGATCCATTTTCGTAAATGTCGGACTGAAATATCAACTGAAAAGAGATGTCGAATACCAGCCCTATACTTTTGAAACCTCAAAATGGATAACCCGTAACTATTCGATAAAGGACCGAAAAACAATTTTGTTTTTGTTCTACGACTTGTAGCTCCTCATATAAACTATAGTCGAAAATTAGTTTTTTAAGAATACAAATACATATTTCAAATCGCTTTTCTGAAAAAACTCTAGAATTTGAGATTGGACACTTTGCTTCAGAGGCGACGACAAAGTAATCCAAAAGTTTCAACATTTAATAAATATATATATTTCATATAAAACCCCATCCAATGAAGATCCCAACGCACTATACTCTCCTTAAACTGCATTATAAAATCTGTCTCAAATAATAATTGGATTACCTGATCATCAATAAATAAAATCATTCTGACATCAAGCTTCCAAAGTCGATTTATGTCTTTTTATTTTAGAAATGTCTGGTGGAATGAAAATAATGCTTATCTGAGCACAAAATATTCAAATCTTTTTATTTTCACGGTCAAGTGGATTAGAGAGTCTGTGCCTGGATGGTCCAACTCTATATGGCCCGGCGAGTAAGCATACGACTAAGACAATCTCTTTTAGCACTACCCACATTGGTAGGTAGACTCCAAGTCGTCCTCATCTCGCTCAATTCAACACACACAATACCTACACACGCATCTTTCGCATTAACCAACTGTCCGCGACGCGACGCAGCCGATCAACAATCTGACGCACGCACTCGACCGACAGACGCGACGGACCAACCCCCTCGCGCTCAAGGCAATTTTGCTGCTTCAAATCGAAGTTCGAACGTCATACACGACACGAACCAAATATTCTATGGCCCAAATCTGACGTAAATGCGCGATATACGAACTTATATCGGAGGACTTACATACTTATGCACATCGCCGCCGAACACACAATCGTACGTCTTGAGATAGATATGGGGAATTATTGGTATAGTGCCATAGAGCTGGCTGTGATTGCTGCACTATCATCTCGCTGATGATGCATATACTCGCGTACACAATAAAAATGTTATTTCCACTTCTTGCCCAACTTTAAGTTGAGTCCGCATTTCACTGGAAATGGAAAAATTGCTATTTTTACTTTACATATTATATTGATATCCCATCTAACCGGCCCGCCCTTCCTAATCCAGCGAATCTTGATCCAATAAATTTGTTGTTTGAATTTGTATCTTTTTCTTCTTTTAATTTTAATTTTGGTCCGACTTCGATCGGTTGTTGTTGTTGTTGTATAGTAGGTCTGTTCATTTCTTTTGATCTGAGTCGCTGGAGATTTTCGGTTGTTGTTTTTTAATTTTGTTCATCTCAAAGATTTTGCAGTAATAAATTATTAGTTTTCGAACCGAAATCACGGATTCGTCTGGACCGTGTCGTCGTCGTAAGTGTATACGATTGGATCGCCGCCGCAGGATCAGCAAATTATCACGCTCGCTTTAGAATTAGTTAAGTGCGTCCTGAATTTTAATTTATTACTTTCAATAAAAAATACTGAAATCTTCGTCCTTTTGAATTTCATAGATCTGATTTTCTAGATTTTTTGAGTTTTGGCAACTTTTTGATCATCATAATAATAGAATTGGATGTAAATATTTATTGGTATCGTATCCGCACGCGTTTAGGTCATTCATCTTTCGAGAATAGTGCTGGGTGTAAATTTTCTATTTGACTTTTTTGCTTTAATGATATTTTTCTCCTCCTTTGTTGATTTAAAGAAAACACAAATATCGATGGTGAAACAAGATTTCCTACATGCAAATTGTCTTAGATACGAGAATACACGGATACACAAGGCGCAACGCCGCGCCGCGTGTCGCACCGCGCTGCGCCGCGCCACCACTCACTGCATCCAGAAAAAGGAGGTGTCTAAAAAATAATCTAGCTTTTTGCTAGGTTTTAGATGCGTTTGAGTGCGTTGAATAGTTTAAAGGAGAGTAAACATTGTGTGCGAATAAAGTGTGTTATGTTTTTACGCGTGAATTTAAATTAGTTTATTTATCCATACCATTAAAAAATCAATGAGAAAAAATAATTATTACTAAAAACATTTGTAAAGTGACAATTAGTTATGGTGGCAAAAGTGAGTAAGAATTTAATTTTTTCTTGGAAATCAATGGTTTATCCAAAATCCTACATAGATTTTCTTCAATGGAATGTGGATATTTATGCCCACTGTATTTTCAAAACTTTTGTCTATAGAACAAGAAAAAGGAGTATGAACTTAAATTTGGTGTCAGTTAAGATTTTTCTAAAATCAAGTCAAAATCCTATTACCTAGTTTATTTGTTTATGTTTAATGAAAATTTAGTGAAACGATAATATTGTTGAAAAGGCAAATTTTGTAAATTTGATAGAATAGTTGGGTAAAAGTTGATTCAAATCTTTATTTTAATAATACCGATATCTTAGAAAATTAATAAATCTGTAGTGCATTCATTTAAAACAACTAAATGGATAGTAAACATAAAGTGTTTCTGAAATTAAATTATATTAATAATTTACTAAGATAAATGTGTGAAATTATTTATTCTAGAGTGAAAAAAACATTAAATAATAATTTAAAAAAGTTTAAAGCACAAGTTTTGTGGGTTCAAAAATGTTTCTGAAAGTAATACAAAATCTTTCTAAAACGTACTTTCATGCATTTGGTACCCAAAATACTTTTGTATGAATTAAAAAATCTTAATAAGTTCAGACTTATGATAAAAGTATTTAAAAACAAATATTTTGCTAAGAAAAACTCAACTACAAAAAAAAATCAAATAAAACGCCTCAAACCAAATTTTAAAAAATGACTACTGAACAAATCGCATTATCAAAAATTCAAAAGAAAAAAAAACAGACGAATTTGTTTTTAGTTTTTTTTAAAAAACCGAAAATATTTGTACTTATTTAAATATTAATCGTTATCAATTATTTTTTAGAATCTCAATTTTCTGAAATCTTAGCATGTGAATGCGAGAAAATTCTTTCTTTAGACAAAAACAAGAAGCTTCATTAATTGAATTTCTTAACCAAAACTAGATAATTTAATTTTAACAATTCAAAACAATTATTTGCTACATTTAGTAAGACATTTTTGTTTAATAGCATATATGGCACTTAATTCAAACAAAATTAATAAAATTAAGGACATTTAGTTAAAAATTAAATTAAATTTAAACGAATAACGTATGGGCCCAAGTGTACTTAAGTAAGAAAGTTAGAAAGTGAATACAATTTTAGCATTATTTGTGATATAATTTTGAGATTTTTTCAACGGTTTTTGTTTGCCTTATAAGATTTGAAAACTTAGCCTATCATACATTTTTACACATTACAAAATATTCTACAGTTTACTTGAAAATTGTTTCGCTGATGACAGTACACTAAGCTTTTCATATTCGTTTTTAGATTCTCATCCGCATATGATAAGCTCATTAAAGTCTGATCTTGACAGCATTATCCAATGGGAAATAAAAAATAGTGTAGAATTTAATGCTTCGAAAACTGAATGCTGTCTTCTGTCGCAAAAGCGTAACCTTCCCCCAATGCCACTATACATGAGTGGTACTTGCATCGAGGAGACTGAACAGCTTTCAGTTTTAGGTACGTGCATCACAATCCACTTGTTGTGGAGTGATCACATTTATGACATAGCCAAAAATACTGCTAACTATTTAGGTTTTCTCCGACGATGGAAGAAGTTTGTTTACCCCATCTGTTTACAAAGCTTTTATGCGTCCAAAACTCGAATACAATTCTCATATTTGGGCTGACGCCCCAATAAAGTACTTGAGTCTTTTGGATAGAATTAAAAAGAGAGCTCTAAAAATGAAAGGAGAACGTTCTCTTACCGAGACATTTGCTTCTACTGAACAACGTCGAAAGGTCTCATACATATCATTGCATTTATAAGCAATGCTTTAGTGAAATAGTCAGTTGTACCCCCCCCCCCTTAAACAATTCAACCGTAATACTTGTACTTATATTAATACCCATCAGTTTACCCTTGATCCCAATTTAAAACGTACTATTAAGTACAGGGTTTCTTTCTTTAGCCGCACTACACGAATGTGGAATGATTTACCAGGCTTAATATTTCCCACTCATTACAATGTGTAGACATTCAAAACCAATGTGCATTGGTTTCACCTTTCTAATACTATCCTCCTTTCCTAAGTGCTCGCACTGTGTCGTATTATTATAAGGGTTTTAATAACCCCTTTAGTGTGCGCACAATATAAAAAAAAAAAATTCGGTGTCGAAACTATAGCTCCACACATTAATTTCATTAAGAGTTCCGATAATGATATCATTTTAAAGGTGAACTAGAACATAACAGCTTTTAACTCTCTCATAACCGGACACTGGCGATACTTAGAAACTCATCTAATCGTTCCATAATTGCAAACATTAAATAACAGACCCAATATGCCTGTATGCCCTTGATGACTTCTTGAATTTAATCTTTAAGATCTTGAATTGATTGTACAGCATTGGCATTACATTTATCTTTCAAGAGGCTTAAAAGAAGAGAGGCTAGATGTGTTAAATCAAAAGATCGTGTTGGTCAATTGTGATTACTTCTTTGAGAAGCAGCACGGTTTTTTGCAAGCTTGGGATTATTTCGTTACTTATGTGGTACTTAGGGCCGTTTAAAAAAAAAAATATACGAAGCATCATGCACATCAACATATTTTAAACTCCGACCTTTAAAATCATTAATGAAAGTTTGGCAGCGCAAGGTTGCGCGAACAACAGTGCGAAAAGCAATGCGATTCGAGATGAGACAATAGACTCAATTTTGTTTTAGATTTGTTAAACATCAAAACAAACACTTTTTATATAAAATCGCATAATCACATAAGATTTTGTGCGAGAACCGTGTGAAACCCTCGCAAGTGGCGCATCAAATATCGCTTTACAGTCCGCACCTGGATAAGATTACATGTACAAATTTTTCTCACATTCAAACGTTTCTAGCATTGCATCACTTTGTCGCACTACTGTAGGCGCAGCCTAACATCTCCACCTGCACAAAACATCTGGTCTACACTAGATTGAAAGCGATCAAAGTTCTTGCTATCTCTAAGAAGATCGCATATAAGCTCGATAATCGGTGTTATAACCGGGCACTGTCTAAAAGGAAAGCTCACCATGCGGCTAGGCGTATTCTCAAATGACTTTTGCAGAAGCTGTTTGGATGAGAAAGAGTAGGAAACAGTTCTTCAACTTCTCTGTACATGTCCATAACGATTTTTACGATCTCAATCATATTAACTTAATCAGCCTCCCGCTTTTCGTTAGGAGGAGTCAAACTGGTTTAATTGAGGAATATTTTCTAGAAAATGGATTCCAAGTGTCATTTTTGGGGTGAAGTTACGAGGTCTATATACGATATATGAGATCCATCCATAACTTCCAACAGCCTCAAAAAAAAAAAACTCAAACAAAAATGGCACGTTAAGGATGAAGGAACTTTTCAACAATCATTCAAAGATTTTTCGAATCCTAAATGCAACAATGGTATTCATCACTATAAATAAATAAGGTGGCGCAACAGTCCGCTGAGAACTAGGGCCTATAGTGACTTATAGCTCTCAACCATTCTTGTGTGCGAGTAATGTTGTCAGGAATAGAGGGGCCTACAGTTTTAAGCCGAATCCGAACGGTTAATTTGAGAAAGCAAAAACATGAAAAGAATTACTCTTGGAGAATTTGTCAATTCCTCGCAAGATTCGGTACCCATGAAAAAAACTTTACAGGGAACAGGCAGGGATCGAACGTAAGACCTCTGGCGTGACAGTCCAACGCACTAACCATCACGCCACGGGTACTACATTATGGCGTATTTTGCATTTGGATCTACACCTTCATCCATATAAAGACCAGCTAACACAACAACTGAAGCCACCTGACCATTCACAACGTCAGCAACGTCATTGCCTGCTTCTGAAGAATACGACTTGGAGAATATGTGGTTTCAACAAGACGGTGTCACATGCCACACAACTCGAGCGAATATGGCCTTATTGCCAGAGACATTTCCTGGCTGCGAAATTTCTCGTCGTGGCGATATCAATTGGCCACGATAATTTGATTTGACACCGCTGGACTTTTTTTTTTAGAACTACCCGAAAGACCGTGTGCAGATAAACCTTTTACTCTTGATCACTTATAAACTAACATTCGTCATGGTATGGCTGAGATACCGCCCAATATGTGTCAAAGAGTGGTCGAAATTTACCTCAAAAGAATCGAGGCTTGCAACAATTCGCGTTGTGATCATTTAAATGATGAAATATTTCACACATAATGTCAGCGTCCAAACTTTATTATAAAAAAGAAATATCATGACAAAAAATATTTTGTATGTGTTTTATTTACTTTTAGTTTTAAAACCGCAAAATGGATTACCCTGTATATTATTTAACAAATACAACAAAAAAAGAAAATACAACAAAAATAGCTCCCTGTTCTGATGGACATAGGTTTCTCCCTTTTATTATAAATAGTTATGTATTTATTCGCCTTAAAACATTGATTCATCACTTTTATGTTGGTGACCTTCCAGGCCTGAAAAGCATTTAAATTCTTAATAACCTCAGTGACGTAGGCTACATAAGACATTTAAAGATATTCTACGTCATTTATGTACAATGAATAAACCAACATATAAAGATATATGTACATATTTAATGTCTACCTTCGAGTCGTTGTTATGCTCTGTGATTCTATTTGATTTGATTAAATAAAATAAATATTTATAAACAGTTTCAGTTGCAATTTCTATATTTGAACGAATCAAAAAAAAAACCAACGTCATTAAATTAATTCACATCAGGAAAAATCCCTTTTATTTTCCATTGAGAAAACATTTCAATCTGTAAAATAGTAAATTGTTTATTTTCTCGTAAATTAATTTAGGAATTCAGAAGAAAAAAAGAACAGACGAACAGAAAACTATTCCAATAGGAGTACGACGAGTACACATTTCAAATTTCAAAGTGCTTCCGTTTGTTTGTGCATAATACTCGTAGAAAACAAACATACCTAATTTTTCATTCAAAGTCCCAAGGAAGAAGAATACAAAGTTGTAAAATTGAAAAACCGGTGCATAAATTAAATTTCTTAGAATCATAACAAACATTTTCTAGAATTCTATTTTTGAAATTGTCAAATAACTCAAGTATGCAGCATACAGGTCCATTCTAATAGGGTGTTGTTTACATTTGACAAACAGGAGCTTTGACATATTTCACTGCACTTTGACACTTTCTCATTTATGAAAAAAAGAAAAACAATCCAAACACATTTTCTTCACATTACCGAAACTTCACCAGAACTAATTGACCATAAAATTAGTAAGCAAACAGAACTTTTGTTTGACTTTGTACGAGTACATTGATGTTTTTGACCTCCCACATTTTCTATATGAAATGCAAATAAAATCAGAAGCTATGTCAAATATTTATATTTTATTTTTTCAAACTTCAAGATCACTTGAGATCAACTCATCATGATGAATTTCAAAGAAGAATGCTTTTTGTTAAACAAATATTTAATTATACATGTGTATGTGTATGTAGACATTTTGTGATTTTAATTAATTTTTGTTTTTATTTATTTTATTTTTAGATCATCAATTTCCTATCGATTTGACGAATGTTGCCAAAGATCATACAAATTTGGAGAATGATGCATTGCAGTCGCTATATCGGCGTCTATGCATATTAAATCGGTGTGCCAATATGAGATTGGACAATAATCATAAGTCACATACTCCACAGGTAAGTAATGTAATTTAGATAAAATGTCTTTTATCTTCAAAAATAAGATGCATTTTAATAAAACAAGAGTCAAATTGAGTTTTTATACTTAAAGCTTTTAATAGACAAATCTCTTTTGATCTTATCAGAAAGTTTTAATAGGATAAGCTTAAAAGCTTTCAAAATGTTCTAAAGAGTTTTTCAGACTTCTCAAAGTCAAATTGTGATTTTAGAATAAAGAATATTTAAGCTTTCAATTAAATTTTACGGCTTTCATTTCTGCTCAAGGCCTCAGATAAACTTATAATCTTGAGATTCAGTATTTTTCTAAATAAATCCTTAACCCTTTACAAAACCCTTTAAACTCACTATTCCCTAAAGCTTTAGACTTTTTTGTACCACTATTTGAATTTAAAAATTATCTTCGTTCAATTTTGTTAATTTTAAATAATTTCATACCAACTATCCCCTTAAAAGCTTTTAAACTTTTAAAAAAGATTTTTTCTGTTTGTTTCTGAATTTAAGAATTTATGTTTTCAAAATTTATTTGATAACAAATACAGTTATGCACCTGACCTAATGTCATTACTGTCACTTTATGAAATGTCATTCATTAAAATTTAACTTACACCAAAAGCTTTTATAATATTGCCATTTTTCTTAAGCACACTACTTAATAAAGCTTTTTATAACTCTCTTACAGAAAGAAGATTCAGATGATGAAAACTGTGCTCTAAGTGAAAATTGGACATTCCAGCCACACATCCGACGTTGGTCACGCATCGGCGAAATGGGTCTCGAACTACCCACCAAACTTACATCACAAGATAAAAACGAAAGCTCCTCTAAAGAATCAAGTCCCGATCGTTTCGAGGATGACGATACCTATGACATTGCTGGTGAAACTCTAAATCTCTCTATGCCAAATGAAAACGAACAAGCAGACGGAACGGCACAAAATGACTCCGATTCTTCGGCGGTTCGTCTACGGCGCACTGGTAGTGAACGTTTAAAAGATGGTGCAAAGGCATTCCTTCGGCGTGTAGAGTCAATAAAGTCACGTCGAAGGAAACGTCAGAATCGGGAAGGTATTGTCATAAGTGGTCCCCAGGCATTGGATCTGTCCCAGCTGGGTCAGAGAGTCGTCCGGAAGCCCGATGCAGTCTATTCGACACCACCCTCGCCTTCGGCAGTCAGTCCAATGCACATGTACCCAAAGAGTCCACTGTTCCATCATCATCATCATCTCAATCAGCACGATTTGAAGGTACCATCACAGAGTGAGAACTTCCTCAGTCCTAATAGGATAGCCAGTCCTAAGAGAACACCCACGACACCACGATCTATGCGAACCAGTCCATTGCACTTTTTCGGTGCTCCACCCATGCCTCATCTGAGGGAGGGTAAATCCGATGATTCGTCGTCATACTACAGTGATAGTCAGGAATCCTCGTCGACAGGGGGTGGAAAGCTAACTCTATCCCTGCGAAAAGCTCCATCAAAGTCGAGGAGATTCCTTCAGCGCACCGGTAAGGTCGATGACATTGGTACACATTCCGATTCTGAATGCCATCAAGGCAGGAAGTTCGTTTTCAAAGATTCCAATTCAAACACTACAGAGGTAAGTTTTTGTTAAAAGCTTTTGAAAGCTTTCTGTAATAGCATCTCCCTCCCTTAGATGAAAGTGAAAAAGCTCACTCGTGGAGGATCGTTGAATCTCGGTAAGGACCCGAAGAAGCGGGATGGCTTCAGATCAGCGAGTTTTCGAACTCGTTCAACGGTTCGCAAGGACCATAAGACTTCTGAGAGTGACACTGAAAATGTTAAAATTGTCAGGTAAGCATAAAAACCCTGTTTATTATTGACCATGTTTTAACAATGTTCTGTGTTCTTTTTTTTAGTAAAAGTCCAGTTGTCCGGTGGCATAGTTTCCAAGAAGAAGAACGTCCTCATATGATCTTCAAAAAGTGCTTCACCCGCAAAGTTGAAACCGAGAAGACCGAAGGAACTTCATTCGCAGCAATGTCTTGTGGCCAGTTGCAGATCATTCGAAAGCTTGCACTGGTCATCCTAACTGGCTATATGGAGCGATATTGTCCAACACATCGTTCGGGATGGAATTGGGAGTTGCCAAAGTTCATAAAGAAGATAAAAATGCCAGACTATAAGGACAAAAAGGTTTTCGGAGTACCACTGCTCTTAACTCTCCAGAGAACAGGACAAACACTGCCGATGCCAGTTAGAGCAGCTTTTCGGTGGCTCCAACTTAATGCTCTGGATCAGATTGGTTTATTCCGAAAGTCCGGAGTCAAGTCGAGGATATTTAAACTAAAGGAACGCGTAGAGATGGCAGAAACTTCTGCTGAGTGCATGGATGTCTTTGACACCCAGCAAGCCTATGACGTGGCCGATATGGTAAAACAGTATTTCCGGGATCTCCCAGAGTCCCTGCTGACAACAAAGATGTCAGAAACATTTGCTGCGATATTTCAACGTAAGTTATTTTGGTTTTTGTTGCCACTCTTATTTTATAGTTATGTCAATTTGTAGATCTCCCACTCGATGTTCGCCTTGATGCGGTGCAATGTGCTGTGCTCCTACTGCCCGATGAGAACCGAGAGATTCTCTATGCTCTTCTTGAGTTCCTCACACTGGTGGCTGATAACTCACAATATAATCAAATGACAGCCAATAATCTAGCTGTGTGTCTAGCACCATCTCTGTTCCATAATAGTCTCTCTATGGGCAGCACATCAGTGGCAGCTTCTCCAAGAAGAAAAAAGAACGCTGGCATTCCAGACGCAAAAGAACTCTCCGAAGCTAAAGCATCACATGAGTGCCTGTCATTTATGATCGACAACTATAGGCAAATTTTCACAGCTTCCCGAGAGCGTATTTCAAAGTGTAATTTTGGATACATGGAAGAGTCTAAGCCAGTTCCACTGGAAGCTCTAGGAGAGGGTATGCAGTTTCACAATTGGCGAGGATATTTGTACGAATGTGCAAATGCCACAATCAAGGAAGGCAGAGAGAAGTATGATTTGAGATAACCTCAAAAACAACGAATTTAACGGTATTTTTTTGATTTCGTTTCCAAAGGTCCCGAGGATGGTTCAGTACAGGATCTTTGGATCCAAATGTTGATATTGCTTATAAGAAGGTTGGCGATGGACATCCACTGCGCTTGTGGCGATGTACCACCGAAGTGGAAGGTCCACCACGAGAGGTGCTGGAATATGTCCTCAAGCAAAGGGCATCGTGGGATGTGAATCTTCTGCAGAGCCAAACTATTAAGAAATTAGATGAAAGAACTGAAATATTCCAATATGTCTTCGATGGACAAATTTGGACGGACTTTTGTGTGCTAAGGTAGGTAAAATCAATCTGGAGTGGAATGAGGGTGTTAACCGTCAAATTTCTTAAGTTAACATTTACCTATTGATGAGGTACAAAAGTGTTAATGGGCTCTGTCTGTCAATGAGTCATTTTAAGTGCTCTTTTGGTGTGGCATGGCTCAAGGCATTTAGAGTAAGACTGGTGCCAAATGAAAATCAAATTTGACCCAATAGTTTTTTTGGAAAACGTCAACCTTTAAGATAAAGACTCTGCATTTGAAAAGTATGACTAACTTAACTTAACTTTTTTTTGTGTTTGTAGATCATGGCAAACCGATCTGCCTCGAGGTGCTTGTGTTATCGTGGAAACTTCAATTGATCACCCGAAGGCAAAATCAGTATTTGGTAGCGTGCGTGGAGTTGTCCTTGCCTCGAGATACCTTATCGAACCATGTGGTAGTGGCCGATCGAGAGTCATGCATTTGGCCAGGGTCGATATAAAGTAAGTTGTCACAATTTAAAAGTGTTACTTTTAACTAAATACTTATTTTGTTGTCTGTACATTTTCAGAGGTAAAACACCAGAATGGTATAATAAGAGCTATGGACACATTTGCTCGCATTACTTATCAAAGATCAAATTGGCCTTTAGGCATATTTCTGAAGGTCCTGAAAGTAAAGTGTGATTATAGTAGTTTAATTAATTAAGTCTACAAAAATGTTGCAACTAAACATCACTAAAGAAAAACAAAAACTTACAAACATATGTAATAGAATTTATATAAATTGTACAATGCGTTTCAAAATGACAAACTTAAGTCTCAAAATGGCATTTACTTTGGACTTTTGTCCTTCAAATGAAATAAATTAAAAACAAAAATATGTAATAATAATCCTATAAAATAAAAGTAAAAGAATAAAAACCTAACGATGAGGACCAATATATTGAGGAGCTACTATCATTTTTGACATCTGAATGGATTTTTTAAATAATATTTTTGCTGTCAAAATTATTGTAATTTCTAATGAAAGTATTCTTTACTACTTGTATATATACAAATTTTAAGTAAACTTAAACTTTTTTTTGTTTTATTTAATGATTTTTGTAAAAATTTTACTTTTTATTATTTTTTAAGAAAATATATTTTACAAACCCAAATACTCAAATTAAAAATATCACAAATATTATAACAAATTTATGCCGGTGAAAAAATAATAATTTACATATACATAATTATTTTTTTTTAATAATAATTTAAATCCTTAAGAAAGAAAATTTAACATAATAACAAACAAAACAAAACTATGTATTAAAATTTTTAACTATATTGTTAGTTTATATTAGATATAAAAACAAAAACAAGAATTTAAATATACAAACAAAAATTGAAAATTGATATATATTTGTAATTATTATTGTAATTCACATTCTAAAACAAAAAAAAGATAAATATATATTATTAATTGTTAATTGTTAACACTCTTGCAAATAAATGGTTTATTATTATAATAAAATAACATTAACATACAAAAGTTAAAATTTCAAATTAAAAATAAAATGGAAACTAGTCAAATTGTTGAAATGTCAAGAGAATAAAAACAAAAATCTATATACTAATTGTTTACATTTAAGAAACAAACAATTTTAAAAAAAGTGTAATAATTTTATTGTTTTTTTAGTAATTCTATGGAAAACAAAGAGTTGAGAAAACAAGCATTATATTATTATAATTATTATAAATGAAAAACTACTTATATGTAAATGTATATAAGAATAATTAATTAATTATTTAGTTCTATTAAGATGTGTCTTAAAATGAAATACAGGGCGATTTTTAAACAAAGTTTATAATTCTTTTATTTTTAATTTTTCTTTTAAAGGTTTTAGGACTTTATTATTTGGATTGTTAAAACGAAGATGAATTTTAGCAGTGTCTGAAAAGTCTTGAATTTTAAGAAGTTGTTGTATTTTTATTCGTCATCTTAAATTAAAAATTCTAGTAATTTTAGTAAAAAAATGTGGCTTATTTTCACAAATACATACAATAAACTAATGAGTTTTGTGGAAAAATGTTACGCACGCATTTAATCAGTTTATAAATCAATTGTTTGATTTAACTTGTAGGAAAACTAAGATGGCTATCGAGGGCTGAAACGTCAATTTACCGCACACATTGGGCAGGTTCAGACAACATAAGGGACTTCATTTGCAGTCAACTTCATTCTTTGAACGTAAATTTTGACCAAGGCAACTAGTTAGTTTTTCAAGTGTCAAAAATTTATAATTCAGAACTTTACTTCACAAACCTCTACTTCAAGTTCATAGTACAAAAATTACCAAAATCATTATTTTCTACAAAACACTCCTCAGGCAAGCTACAAGTCCATCACGATTTGTATTTTGTATTTTAAAGAAATATTACTTATTTCTTTTCCAAATTTACAAGGAACCTTTTTACAGAAAGCATTAAATGAAGTTGTGCAGAAAATAAATAAATCATTGAGTAATAAAGTTCAGCTTTTAGTTGAATTAAAAAATATGATCAGTTGTCATTTTGACATAAGTTGACTTGACTTGATAGTAAGGGAGATTTTTCTTGCCTAACTTTCCAGTCAACTTTCCAATAAAGTTGCCTTAATTGGAAGGCAATTTTTTGGCAGCTGGCCAATCAGATGCAAGAAGCTTGCCTTACTTTCAAGTCCCTTATGTCGGCTGAACCTGCCCATTGAAAGTTGGGATTATTTTTTTACGAACATGTCCGAAATTCATGACAGTGTTCATAAAGTATGAAAATGACAACAACCTGTTTTAAAGTGTTTATCGAACTTAAATGATGAAGTTTTTTGCAATAATTGGTTTGTAGGTGAAAATGTCTGAAATCTGATTCAGAATATGGGTTAGGTAAGGTAACCCTTTTTATTGTTGTTGCTTTCAAAAAAAAACTAGGCACCGTAATTGTTATAACTGGACTTCACATTTATTCATGGACATAATGTCAAAATACAACAATGAAACAAATAGGAGTTAAAGGGTGATACGTACAAAGATTCAGATTCTGGTATGGAGTGTCTTTGATTTTGAAAGTCCAAGAACATAGACTGTTCTTTTTTTTTGTAAATCAATTACGCTTGCCATGGCAACATTGTGCAAGAAAAGTCTTAATAGTTGTTGTCTATGGTTTGACAGTTGAGAATGTCAAACTATTAACTGACATTTCTATTTAGTATATGGTTTAACAATGCATGATGAATCGTTTATCGTCAGAACAACGCTTCCAAACTGTAAAGTTTATACGGAAGTAATGCAAGTTGTATTGACCTTTTAAGGAGACGAATACGCTTGTTCCCAACTGACTGAGAGGAGGCTTCAAACGCGAATTTCTTTTTTGATAGTATTATCGTTAGCGAGCTTAGCCATTCGCTTCAAATATCAATGGTGCCAACATTATTTCATTTTAAAAAACAAATGAAACGTCAAATAATGGCAATGAGAATCTAAAGCAACGTTGATTTGTTTTTTGAATATAACTATTATGACAGAAAGAGAGAAGAAAGGATAAAGATACATCTAAAAGATCTGCCTGGGTCCCAGTCTGTGTTTGCAACAACTTGAATCGTTCCCTTGCATTGGAATTGTTGGTCTGTTCCGGCTTAACAAGGAACTTTGTTGTGCAGATGATTCTTTTGGCTTGGTCGACATCCGTTGCACTTGGCATCAATGAGTTTTGTTGGAAATATGCTTCAACCTGTTGACATGCCTCAAGGTTGATACTAATATCTTGTTGAAGTTTTTCAGAATTAGTCGTCACGCATCGGTTTAAAGTAAATCCTGTGAATGTGTGCCAAAGCAATTTTCTTGTGGATTTACTGACTGGCTCAGACTAAGAAGTCTGTCCACAGCTTGCTCCAAAGGATACAAAGACGCCTGGCTGTATGGCTCTCCAACAATAGCTGTGGAATTTTTTTTATTTTGAGCAATTTTTTGTTTGAGTTTTACATTGTAGTCCAACCAAACCTATTGCAAATACAAACTTCTTTAATGGAAACTACAAATTTTTATCAACAAACCTTATGCTAATCTTTTCCTTCACGAAACGGAGGTCCAAGAGTGTTCAGTTCTTCTGAAAAACTCTACCAATAATATTTTTGGTTCCTTTTTGATGAACCGAATACTCCTATGCCGCAAGCCATATTCGTTTCCATCAATTGCACCAGCCTAGCAAATTGATTTGCATTTGTCCTTGAAAATATAATTTTTCATTTTCTTTTTTGTTATAATAATATAATAATTATTTACAAATACCTCTTTATTTTATCACTCATTTTAACAAACAAACGGAAAACTCTGAATTCGCTAGGGGTTATCACTGAATATTTTGATTCGGTAGAATTTGACGTTTTAAGCCGTTAAATTAGCGATAATTCGCTAATGATAATTAAGCGATAACCAAGTTCGATAATGTTTTGACATTTGAAGCAAATTTAATTTAAGCGAATCGAAACTCATAATACAAAGTTATCGAATTCGCAAGATTTTAAGCTCGGTTCGTTACTCATAATGAGGGCATTAATATGGGTAATATCGTAGATGTGTGGATAGGTGCGTGTTCACTAGAAGGTAATCAAATGCCCTAAGTATCTTTTGAGTTCCTTCCTGTTGTAGCACAGGCTGTTGCTAGGGCAAATAAAGGGTTCTCACTCTTCACGAGCTTCTTTCTAAAGAAGCATGGCTCCTTATATGCATTTTTGCATAAAAGGACCCTTATTTAGTTGGCGGCGTGTACGTGTAGAGCTTTGAGAGAAGATTGGTGGCAGGCTTTATTCGGGTAGCATGGGAACCAGGAGTTCCTGAAGGGTCTTGTCGGTCCTGGTGTATCATTGACACTGATCGGTTTGGCTCAGCCCTTCTGAGAGGTTGTGGATGTGGTTGCCGTACTCGGAGCTAAAAGGTGTTCTTAGGGTTCTGTTTTAAACGTATGAATGCAAGAAGTGCAATATAGACTTCACTCCTCAACAAGGGGTGCAGTTCGTGTCTTACACACGACTGCGAAATTGTACTAGGGTAGTAGGACTTGTACTGCCTTGGGGCACTTTTTCCTGATGTTGTGGGTATGCCCACCCTTTAATGAGTCCAAAAGGAAGATAGTAAAATTAAGCTTATTAATAATATATCCCGCTTTTACAATAAAAATAGACGCTTTATAAGAAAAAAAAACTGTTTTAATTTTGCAGAAGCGGTTTAATATGAAGTTAAAATGAATTGAGCAATGAGTAATTTTTACTTTGTTATTTTTTTAAAATAATAAAAAAAGAAAAATGGCCAACATCTTTTGATGATAACATAGTTTGATTAAAATATTAAAAAAAGAGGCTGGGATGCGACTCACACTGATAACTTCCCATCCCGTCTGTCGATTTGTCTTGCTTAAAACTTTGTTGGTTTTTTTGTTAAAAAACTTGTCAGTTGAATTATTCTTAAAAATTTAAAAATTTATTTCAAAATCTAGTTTTCTTAACGAGATTTTTAGTCGAAAACATATTTTTACAAATTTGAGTAGCAAAAAAAAAAGTTTTTATTTCTTATATAAACAAATACAAATTGGATGAATGATAAATTGTTTGTAGTCAATATCTTCTATTATTCAAGAGATATCGAGAACCGAACAACAATTTTAACCAAATTTGATTACTATTTTTTGTAGATTTTATTTTTCTATGAATAAACAGACTGTTGGATTTTTATAAAAAAATACCTAATGTCGAAAAAAATATTTTTTTATGTGAGATAAAAACAGTTTGAAGCTAATATTTTTAATTTTTGAAAAGATATTTGTGTCGAAAGTAATTTTTTACTAAGTTTTTGTATTGCTTTCTTTTAGGTTTTTATTTTTTGTAAAAAAACTATCAATCCGATTTTTCTCAAAACTTTACCGAATGTTGAAAACAATATTTCTTATAAGATAAAATTAGTTTAAAGCCAATATCTCAAAGTTTTAAAAAAAGATATTTAAGTCGAAAATCAATTTTTACCAACTTTTGTTAATTTTTTTAGCTTATTAATTTTTTGTAAAAAAAAATGTCAATTCGATTTTTCCCAAAATTTTACCAGATATCAAAAACGTTATTCTTCGTTGCACAAGATTGTTTTGGAGATAAAATCATTTTTTGTTCGTAAAATTTTCGAGGTTGCAAATTTTTTTTCTCAGTTTTTTTGATTTATAAAAAAACCGTTAGTGTGATTTTTTTCCAAAAATTGACTTATTTGGTATCACGTTACAATATTACAATATATTATATAAAATTTAATTTAAGTCTCTAGCATCATAAGCGCCTGAGATATTTAGGGTTAACCAAAATTTGCAACTTTTTTTTAAACCGCTATGGTAAAAAAAAACCACCCACGCAATTTTCTTGAGAGCCCTTTCTACATCGTAAGAACGTACGTACACACGGACCTCGAAACGTCGAGAAATGTCAAAATGTTCAATTCGACAAATCAGATCCATTACAATAACTTACTATGGAAAGTTCAAAAATGGGATATCTATTAGAGTTTTGAAAAGCCAGATTTTTGGAAAAAACTTTTAAAGTGGACGGATTTTAATTTTTTGCTGGGTTTTTAAATAGTGGAATTCATCCAGCTCTTTTTTAGAGTTCTGAATCAAATCTTTACAATTTTATTTTCTTTGGTAGAAGACTAGACTAGACAACCAGTTAAGAACTAAAACTTGTTAGAGAAAAAGTTATTCTTTTCTCTAGCACTAACTTGACTATTGCTGAAGTTTAAAAGGCAGCTCTATACAGCCCCGTTGAGAGGGGGGGGAACCCCCGGGCCCGGGATTTTCTAGGGTCCCGTAAAATTGAAAGCAATAAAGAGAGTGTATTCATCATAAACATACATACCTTTTCCCACTTATTTTTAGGGGCCCGAAAATTTAAAATCATTCGAGGGGCCCGATTGCGGAAGCATGCAATCGGGCCCCTGTTTGCATGTTATCTACCAACCTATCAGTCACAAAATTGCCGATCTAGGCCCCTGATTATTATTGGCGTTCATTTTTGTTAATATTTAATGAAAAATTGGGCAACTCTGAACTTTTGAAAGAAAGTTATAATAAATTATTTCGCTTTTCTTATTTAATTTAACGTAAATTTAAAATTTATTTTATTTTGAAAATTTTTAAAATCAAAATAAGGGGCCCGGCAACTTAAAACAAAACACAAATATTTATTTCGGTTTCTGTATTTATAAAGGTTCTTTTCTTCTATTTTTGTTTCTGCTGGGAACGAAATTTTTGATTCGGTTCCGGGGGACCGGAAAATCCCACGCAAACGTTTTTCAATTGTGGTTTTCTTAATATTAATTAATTTATATTTTGAATAAGTTGTTTACTGAAGATTTGAAGGATGTCAAATCACTTCAAAGTGTGTATATAACGAAATGTACTGCCGCAATCACATTCTTTGGTGATGTTCAAAAGTGTTTCAACTTGTTTAGCAGCAGTGCACAACGTTGGGAAAATCTTAAGAAAAATGTGGCCGGATCCCTTCACACACTTTCCGATACAAGATGGTCAGCTAGAATTGAGGCAGTGAAACCATTTGTAAATCATCTGAAAAACCTTAGAACATCATTAGAAGCCTTAAGTGATATAAATTTCACTGCTGAAGCTCGAAGAAACAACACATTTGAATGCGTCCTGATGTCTTCGATTTGGTGCAAGGTTCTTAGCGCTATAAATGAAAGAAGTATTATTCTTCAAGCCAGAAACATGACTATTGACGTTGAAATTCGAAATCTCGACAACTTGATCTCCGATTTGAACATTATTCGAAACGGATGGGATCAAATTTTATCTGAATGCAAAGCAGTTGCTAATGGATTGGGGGATGTTCCAGAATCGTTTCCATCGAACTGAAAAAGGCAATTAAAGAGACATTTTGTAGAACATCGAGGAGCCGGAATGCAAATTGAAACAGACGCAGAAATAAATTTCAAGAGAAACACCTTTTACGTCATAGTTGATTCAATTATATCTCAAATTTCTCGTTGGTTCGATACGATGAAAAATTTGAATGCTACATTTTCATTTTTATGGCAGTTTTCAACAATTGAAAAAATTGAGATTAAAAACTCCGCTACAAGGGTTATTTAAAAGTATAACTCGCATGTATCTCAAGAGTTGAAAGAAGAAATAATTCATCTGAAACACATTTATGAAGCAATTTATTCCCAGAACTTGGAGACGATTTTTCCCAACATTTGTGTTGCTCTCTGTGTGTTTTCCACCATACCTGTAACCGTAGCTAGTGCCAAACAATTTTCATCGTTCGTGCTCATCACAAGATCGTGTTTCTGGACTTGCTACACTATGCTTCGAAGCACCTTTGGCAAGAAAATTGAATTTCGATGCAATTATAAGTTGATTTGCTGCTCAGAAAGCTAGGAAAGCTCGTTTGCAAAAAGAAAATATTTCATTGAATGCAAACTAACTTTAATGAAAACATTGTGATAAAATTTTAATATAAAGAAAAACAATAAAGAGTATTTAATATAAACCTTTTAAAATACATAGTTATTATTTAAAGACAAATTAATACTTTTACTTCGCTCTATTTTATTTTCATAGTAGGTAATAGATCTACATGCTATTTTTTTTTTAATAGTTAATCGACCGTAATATCAGTTACTAATATGTCGTTGGCCTTGGCAATATCGAATTGAATGTATGATTCTGTTCGAAATATGATCTACTCGCATGTAGAATAATTTTCTATCCATCCTCCATTTCAACTAAACTGGACGATACCCGTGAGATTGATTTGATGATTAACACTTGTTTTCGGTTCACTTTGCAAACAAAAAATTATTATTTCCGTCAATTCCAACCAATTTCATGCTACTCTTAAATGAAATTAGAACGTACCATATCAGTAGGCATGAACTTTGAAAAAAATGGTAAATAGGGGGGGGGCGAGATTTGTCCGTCCCGTTCCCGGAATTCCTCTACGGCCCTGGCTCTATACAACAAATTCTTATATTAATAGGTGTTCTTACTTTTTTTAATTCTTTAAAATATAAATTATAACAAGATTTATTTGTTTGTGCATTTTCTTGGAGGTCAAACTGACTTCCAATAGACATAGGGTAAGCCTGTTGAGTTTAACTATGATCTGGAAGAAAGAAGTACTTACTTGCACCTAATCGCGGTGGCCTCTGGACACAAGTTTGAGACTTCAGTGTAGTTCGTTGAAGAATGATACTGTTTCAATTAATTATAATTGATAAAGGCACTCTGAGAATTGCACTGTACAAAGGTCTCTGCTTCTGAACGAACGCAAGAAGTTATAGTTTCTTCCTTCCTAAGATTGAAAAATCTAAAGATGGCGGAAACGAGGGACCGTCGTCCTTTGCCTCAAGGGTTCTGAGGTAGACTTACTGATAAAAAAATTATAAAAAAAACCATAAAAATCAGTAAAACATAAAAATCGACCTCTTCCAAGTGTAAGTCGATGTTTAAAAGAAGATAATAAGTTGGAGTGGCTCCAGTAAAAATCATTTTATAAAAGAATGATGTTCATGAAAAGATAAAGCTGGTGGATTGAGGTCTCAATCATGAAACCGAGCGGCCACTTCTAGGGTTATCTTCCCTAGATCCTTCCTATCAAAGAACGAAAGTTGAGCCGACCAGGCTATAAGTGGTGCCACGGGGTATAATAGAGCCCCGCGGTTAAACCGTGACCATACATGGGACGGCCTCTTCAGAGAGTTTCGTGGTGGCTGTGGTTTATCCTATAATGCTTAGGGTATTGGTTTTATCATTGTTCACCCGGCTAAACCAATACTTAGATAGAAAAAACCATGACCAAAGGTTAACAAATGAGGGCGGCATTTGTTAGGTCTTGGTAGCTTAGAAAGAGGAACTCACTCGAAGGAATTTTGAATAGAGAGGGTGACTCTTATGAAACTGCTTTAAGCGAGTTTCAAAAACTAAGCGTCAAAGCAATGTCAAGGGACAGCAAGTTTAGTAAGCTTGCCAGTAAATAAGGGCTAACCGCTAGGCGTTGCTGTTGCGGGCTAACCTATCTTAAACTGTGCATTTTCTTATCTTATCTTCAACGTCTTCATCTTCTTGGAACTCCATCCTGGGCTATCTGACGCGTATTTCCATAATTTTAATCGGTTGTTCTCAAAAAATCATTTTTTTATCGTTATGATTTTGAATTCATTAGACGAAATAAAAAAATCTTAGAATAATGAGAATATTGTCATACATTGAACCAACATTTCGATATGATCACATTTGCGCCTCCCTTTACTGGCAGCCTTTTTAAATGCGTCTACACAAAAAGCCACAAAGGGGATTTTGATGCATTTTATTCGCGCTGCTTATGGTTAATCACTGCTTAGATCCCAATCGTAAAATTGTTTGAATTAATTATTGATAGAATGGGTAATATAGAAGCACATAACTACAGCTATAATTCCAGTTTTTGTTTCATGAAGAAAGAAAAAGTACAAAACAAATTATTAATAAAGTGGGAACATTTACAATTGTAAAAGTCTTTATTTCACAGCCTACTTTTGGGATTACACTTAACGAAGGAATAAGAATCAATTTAGAAGAATTAGAATTATTGCATACTTTGCCTCATTTTATAATTTTGTCCTTGAAGTACTTAAGCACTGCATACTTTCAGGAAAAAAATCCTATTTATTTGTTTTGTTTTTGAATATCAAACCCATTGTGTCGAGTTAACGGTGAGTACCTACTTAATAGTTGAATACTCAAAATCTTGAAAATGTACCGCTCTTAAGTGCCAACCACTTGAACTAGGTTTGAAAAAAAAACTCAATATTCAAAAACAATCCCTCAGAAATTATTTCTAGTGGTTATTGATTTAAGACCATGACCAGAATTGCCATAATAATTTCCATTGACAAATTAAAGGTCTTCTTGTGTTCTTCCTTGGATAGCCAATGCTTGTACTTAACTTTTGTATCTCAACGGGAAGCTTAAATTTAAAATAAAATAAAAGAAACTCTCACAAATATTTCAAAGTAATTAAATCTTGGTTCAATCAAAGGATTCCCCGGGTGTTGTTTGCATAATTGGAATCGCACCGTGTGTCCTCTACATCGTCGTCGTCGCAGTTGCATTCGCATTCACAGTCATAGTCGTGGTCTTTATAGTTATATTGTAGTCGTGGTCCCTTTAATTAGGGCCTCCGCCATTTATATAAAAGACCATAATAAACGCGTTCCTCTGATCAAGTTTCCATTAAGTACCTCTACCTACCTGTCCTGTCCACACTTCTATACTCGTATACAAGAAAACGAAGATTTGCGACGTTATTTTGCGTGCTCTTTAGCCCAGACCAACTGTTGCCGACTGCCCGCCGCGCCGCTGCTGCCGCGTGCACCGTACCGCACTGGGGCCAGGTAAGTCATGTTTTCGGTATGCGTGAGCTTGTAGTGGCTTGCTATAGTGCAACAACTCTGCCACTGTCTCCAGCATCATCATTGCCACTTACCGGGCCATGGCCGCTGCCGGTGCCGTTGCTGTCGTGCCGGTGCATCTTTGTATACGACATGTTGCCATGTTGCGAGGTTTGTTTATTGCAATATTTAAATTGTCGAATTCCACGCTCTAAAAACCAAAAAGGCCAACACTAATGGCTTTCTTGTGTTTCTGGGGGGCCGAAGGCATTTTGGCAATAAACGTATGTAACGCAACTCCGCGCTGCTGAAGTAAAAGAGGTAAGCGAGAGCGACTATAGTGGAACGAAGAGACGATGTCACTGCGATGATTTTAGTTGACAACAACGGTGTTCATATAAATATATGTGCGTTGCGAAAATTCGTATGCATAACAAGGAGTGCGGTGCGAGTGCCCTGAATCCTTCTTAGGGATTCCGGGGTGAAAATGTTAACTCTGCTAATGGGGCTGGTAAAATGGCTAAGGCAATGCCGATGTCGATGGCGGTGACAATTTTTGTTCATGTTCAGCCTGAGGACACATAATGGGAACATAACATTGTGACTAATAGAAGTGTGACTTTACTTCTATCTATTAAAGGAGTATGGAATATGGATAGGATATAATCTACATTTGCAATTGCATTTTATGAAAATTAGAAGATTTGAGAAGGGGAAACTAATCCTTTTGGGATAATTTTAGTTTTCGAAATTTCATTCAAAATTGTAAAACTTGGCGCTAAGGTCAAAATTGTCATTGTTTAGTTTTCTTACCCTCATTCATTCAAAAATTTAATACAAAATGATAAAACGTCATACAATGACATTTATTATGCTTATTTTTAATAAGAAGGAGTCCTAAATGACAACCTTGTGGAACACCGGAAGATTCCACAACCAGATTCGAAATAAAGTTGTTAATTGGAATTGCTTTAAACCGTAAGATAAGTGGAGGTTGAGGTTCAAAATAAGTTTGCCTTCAAAAATTTAAATGTCATTTGATCTCTGAGAAAATCTTAATTTGTTTTTTTTTTTTTTTGTTTTAATTAATTTTGTATGTATAAATATTTAAAAAAATTGTTTTTTTTTGTTTTAATTAATTTTGTATGTATAAATATTTAAAAAATTTGTTTAAAAATATTTTTGGTATGTATGCAGTTCCTTAGAAGATTTTAAGAATTATTTTATTTTAGATTTTCGTAAAAATCTGATATAAAATATTATTTATGTAGAAAATATGAGAGCTTGTGCATACAAATATATTATTGGTTAACGACCTCCTGAGAAATTTTAAAAACAAAACAACTGTTGTATGGGGTAATCTTCTGGAGCAATAGAAAAATATAGAAAAAATAGAAAAATATTTTTTTATTAGAAGAAGCAAAGTTAAGAATACAAAATTTAGAGAAAAATTTTTAATAAAAATCAATCTCTTTCGTTTTTGAGAAAAATCGAATTTTTGATTTTGACCAAAAAAGGTGTGTTGGGCCTGCTGTTATTTTTGATCTTAAAACAAAATACAAATACACAAAACAAAAAACGATTTTCATTTTTCAATGTTTAGTTATTTTTTAAGAAAAATTTAGCTGACTCATTTTAAACAAACAACGAAAAACTTATAAAGAATGGGTTTTGACTAAAGTATTAGGAGAATAAAGAAAGATATTGACTTCAAATTAATTATCTCACACAAAATATTGTTGTGAATACTGTTAAAGTTTTGAGCAAGAAAAATTGACAGACGGGATGGGAGTGTGGGTCGCATCTGAGCCTCAAATTTTGTTTTCAATTAATAAAATGTTTTAGGAAGACGAAGATTTCGAAGTATTTGAAGACTCGGCTTTCTGGGCTTCTAGTTCCAGTGGAATAACATGTAACATATTTTTTGGAAAAATATACATCAGGCTGAATTTTGTAAGTAAATTATAAAAGCACACACACCAAATATAGTTTATAATGTTCAAGAATTTCAAATTTGATTTTGTGCTTAGTCTACTAGATTCAATAAAAGATGGTTTCCGCAAGACTTTTTTAGATATTGTCATACTTATTTACTGCAAATACTTTAAATCAACAGAGGAAAATAGAGAATAAAGTTTCACCATCAGTTTGCCCCATTCAAGTTATTTTCTAATTCTAAAAACACGCCTGAAACACTCGTTTTGTATCCTTAAAAATGCTTAAATGTCAAAAATGTCATTTACACACATTGAAACTAGTGATCAATATTCAAGCAAAATGAAAACTGATTTGATTTTTTTTAATAAAAATGTATCAAACTTGTACAATTTTATTTTTATAAACCCATATATTTTTGATTGAACCAATATTTTGATGATGCTAGGATCGTTTACGTACGAATTATAAAACGACCTTACGACCTGCGTTTCAATGAATATTTCAATTCAACACAAACACGAAACTTCTGAACGTTTCCCTGCAAATAAATAAATTACATAGGTGGAGCACAGTGCGTTGTGAACTAGGGCCTAGTGACTTACTACTCCCAACCATTCCTGTGTGCGAGTACTGTTGTCAGGGATGTAGGGGACCTACAGTTTTAAGCCGAGTCCGAACTTTAGATGGCACAGGCAGGGATTGAACCTCTGGCACGATAGATAGATGTTCTTCCGAAATTCAGGGCAGGACATTTACAGAGGAAGTGCATCACAGTTTCCCTTTAATTTTGGTCTTCGCAACTACGACAATAAGTTTTGTAAGGTATGTCCAATTTTGTTGCATGCTCTCCTATCGGCAAGTGTCAGGTACATGTTGCAGTGACCCTGGCTATATCATACCTGTACAAAGATATACATTTTCTATGCCAAACTGAGGAGCAAAACTGAGCTGTTGGATGCTAGGATTAAGCCCCTGAAAAGTTTAAGAGATAGAACGGTGGTAGAATCCGCCGAAATACTCATTGAGTTACATAAGTATCGAGCTATTGAACTTAAAAAAATATTCCAAGATAGGTATTACTAAATATGATCATGGAACATGGAAACATCCTTTAGGTATTTAAGGAATTCCTAATCTTTCCCATCAACCAAAATCGTTTATGGAAAGAATTCCAAGCTAGATTAAGGACTGGTTTATCATCGACTATAAAGAAGCGTTTGGTGTAGTTGTGGATAAGCGCTCCCTTAACTACAAGCTCTATAGACTGGAGATGTCTTCAACTTCAAAGTTTGGAAAAGTTCTACAAAATAAGTATACGGAAACTTGACAGTGGAGAATAGAGAGGAGAAAAGAGAGGAGTCAGGCGTTTGTCTTGTATATGAATTTAGATACCTAGGACAATGGTTTACCAAAAACCTTAAGTATGTAAAAACATCTTAGTGAGTATTGTGCAAAACCCATGCTTGTTTAAAGCTAAATTTCATGGTTGTTCCTTTTGTATAACAGTTCAATATAAACAGTTAGATTGAAATAATCAAGCTTTTTACAGAATTGGGCGAATGAGGTAAAGTGATAGTCCGACAAATCCGACGATAGAAATTTGAAAGAATGTCGGTAACATGCCCTGCACCACCGACATTGTGTTCAACTTATCTGGTACTAAAATTGCTAACCTATCGCATTCCATACAATTTCTAAAACCTGTTATTCCCGACAATTTCTAGACGAATCTGAAATAATTGTTTGTATTTGAAAGGACGCGGTTTAAGAATAAGAAAAGAGAGAGAGGGTTTAAAATGTGGTGTCTGTGTACAATGGTTTTGAATTTCTGAATATTGCAATTACTGGGAAAGACTGGAAAGAGTGTGATAAGGCATTCTACTTTCACGTAGTAGGGCTAAGGAACGAATATCAGTATATTTGACAGTGCCACCTAAATTGGACTCGATAGTGATGAATGAGCATTCCTGGATGCGTGAGTATAACGCAGTACATAAACCGTTAAAATAACGGGAAAAATCGGTGATACAAGAAACTTTATGAACAATAATATTATCACCAATCAATTTAAATGCTATACTTCAATACTGTCGAAGAGGCTTAAGTAAGTTACAGAAGCACCAGCCCAGAGATATGGGTGTTATATTGAAGCTTTGAACGTATGTATACACAACTCTTGTAGATTACAGCTAGACCTTGCATCGGCCAAGCATCATGAGTCATTTTTGGCGACTTCGCGTATGTGATCATTCCACAAGAGGTGGTTGGTACTACACATACCGAAAATACCGATATGTTCAGTCTCATTGAAGCAAGTACCATTCATTGATAATGGCAAGGAGAGTATGTCTCGCTTTAACGATACAAGACAGTATTGGGTTTTTGAAACATTAAATTCCAGGCGGTTTTTTATTCCTTGCTGTTTAGATCGGAATTTAATGAGCTTATCATATTTTGCCGTTGCAGTTCCGTATCCTAAGAAGCGGGATGTGAGTCTAAACACGAATCTGAAAAACAAAGAGTACTATTGTCAGACAAACAATGTATTAGAAGTTGCAGCTATGAGATCATTTATAAAAATGAAAAAGGGTGTTGGGGACAAAACAGAGCCCTGTTAAACGGTCTGGAAGGTAATTACTTATCCAACAACCTTATGAAAACCGAAGGCACGCATTTTCGGAAAGAGAGCCTAATTCCAAACCCTATCAAATCGCTTTGAAATAAAGGGTGTCCCAAAATTAACGCAAGATTTGAATTTGCCGCCATTTGTGCAGTGAAGTGTTGGCAACCCTGAAAAAAGCAATTTGACAGCTAACAGTATAGGGTTATTAAAAATGGAGCGTTACACGAGAGAACAACGTGTCTTCATTATTAAAGAATATTTCAAAAATAGTGAAAGCTTGGCGGCTGCAGTTCGAAAATTTCATACAAAATATGGTCGGAATAGTGTTTTAACTTCGTCAACTGTGAAGAGATTAATTGAAAAATTCATGGAGACTGGATCCGTTGGAGACGCCAAACACACTGGTCGTCCACAAACAAGCCGTTCAAATGTGAATGTCGAAGCAGTGCGTGAGAGTGTTGCTGACAATCCAGGAACCTCAATTCGACGTCGTGGACAAGAATTGCAAATTTCAAGAACCTCTCTACAGCGTATACTCACCAAAGATCTGTGTCTTCATGCTTACAAAATTCAATTAACACAACAATTGAAGCCTAATGACCATGGACAGAGAAGAGAGTTCGTTGAATGGATTATTGAACATCAACAAATGGACCCTGATTTTTCGAGCAAAATCATCCTAAGCGATGAAGCACATTTTCATCTTGATGGCTTTGTCAATCGCCAAAATTGCCGCATTTGGGGTTCGGAGAACCCACATGTGATTGTCGAAAAATAAATGCATCCACAACGCGTGACTGTATGGTGTGGATTTTGGGCTGGAGGCATAATTGGGCCATATTTTTTTGAAAATGATGCTGGTCAAGCAGTGACTGTTACTGGTGCTCGATATCGCGACATGATTACACAGTTCTTTCTGCCAAAATTGGATGATATTGATGTGTCCAATATGTGGTTTCAACAAGACGGTGCCACATGTCATACAGCCCGTGAAACAATTCAATTACTGCATGAGACATTTCCAGGTCGTGTACTCTCTCGTTTCGGTGATCAAAATTGGCCTCCTAGATCGTCTGATTTAACACCATTAGACTTCTTTTTATGGGGTTATTTGAAATCACAAGTCTATGTCAAGAAGCCCACAAACCGTGCATTAAAGGAGGAGATTCAACGCTGCATCAACGAAATTCAGCCACATTTATGCAGAATGGTCATGGAAAATTTCAACAAAAGAGTGCGCATGTGCATGCAAAGCCGTAGAGGCCATTTGTTCGATGTGTTATTCTATACATAACCCTATCCTATGTACTTTACGAGTCAATAAAAATATAACTATCAAAGACTAAAAACGGCGTTTTCTATTTAATTCAAATCTTGCGTTAATTTTGGGACACCCTTACCAAGTGCAACAATCTTATAATAAACCATTAGAGCACCAGTGGATCTATTGCTCCCGAAGACGTACTGCAGGCCAATAAAAAGCCTTCGATCTTCGAGATATTTCTTAAGCTGAGAATTATTAATCAGCGTTTCTATGACCTTGAAAAGAAGGACGTCTCAGTGCAATCAGTATATAATTAGAGACAATTATTGAATAATATCAGAAACTGACATTGTCGATAAGCAAGTTCAGAAATAATAAGTTAGTCTTAGGAATCGATAATGCAGTTCATCCGCCGAATTTCATTATTGAGTATTAATAACGGGTGATTTTTTTGAGGTTAGGATTTTCATGCATTAATATTTGACAGATCACGCGGGATTTCAGACATGGTGTCAAAGAGAAAGATGCTCAGTATGCTTTGACATTTCATCATGAATAGACTTACTAACGAGCAACGCTTGCAAATCATTGAATTTTATTACCAAAATCAGTGTTCGGTTCGAAATGTGTTTCGCGCTTTTTTATCGACAAATTTTGTTCAGCGATGAGGCTCATTTCTGGTTGAATGGCTACGTAAATAAGCAAAATTGCCGCATTTGAAGTGAAGAGCAACCAGAAGCCGTTCAAAAACTGCCCATGCATCCCGAAAAATGCACTGTTTGGTGTGGTTTGTACGCTGGTGGAATCATTGGACCGTATTTTTTCAAAGATGCTGTTGGACGCAACGTTACGGTGAATGGCGATCGCTATCGTTCAATGCTAACAAACTTTTTGTTGCCAAAAATGGAAGAACTGAACTTGGTTGACATGTGGTTTCAACAAGATGACGCTACATGCCACACAGCTCGCGATTCTATGGCCATTTTGAGGGAAAACTTCGGAGAACAATTCATCTCAAGGAATGGACCGGTAAGTTGGCCACCAAGATCATGCGATTTGACGCCTTTAGACTATTTTTTGTGGGGCTACGTCAAGTCTAAAGTCTACACAAATAAGCCAGCAACTATTCCAGCTTTGGAAGACAACATTTCCGAAGAAATTCGGGCTATTCCGGCCGAAATGCTCGAAAAAGTTACCCAAAATCGGACTTTCCGAATGGACCACCTAAGACGCAGCCGCGGTCAACATTTAAATGAAATTATCTTCAAAAAGTAAATGTCATGGACCAATCTAACGTTTCAAATAAAGAATCGATGATATTTTGCAAATTTTATGCGTTTTTTTTTTTAAAAAAGTTCTCAAGCTCTTAAAAAATCACCCATTACAAATGTAAAAAGTTAATGGATCAAGTGGACTCACCGATAGTAAAATTCTTAGAATTCTGTAATTGATATGAACATCGCAAGATATCTGAGCAATCTTTAAACTATGTATAAAGATCTATGCTCTGTCGAAAAGAAACACTTTTAAATAAAATGAACACATGATATTTCTGTTTTGATGTAAAATAAAAAAACAAACATTTTATTAATTTATTAATTAATTATTCTATGGGACATTTTATTTTTTGAACTTCACACAGAAAATAAAAATTAAATTGGCACTTATTTATTTTGTGTTTGCTAATAATTTTTACTTTTACACTAGAATAAATAAATAAACTAACCTAATACTCAATTGGAATTTTGAAAGTGCTAATTCTGTGAAAATGAAATCGCATTGCTTTTACTTAATTTATGGTTTTGAATTAAATGGAAAAAAGCATTTAGACTGCTTTCAATGGTTTAGTAAACATTTTAAAGGTATCAAGTTCTTATAACGTAATTTATGATAGCCAAGCAAAATGCAGGGGCGGATGTTATTCATGTTTTCAAAAACAACAAAAAACAATGAATTCACAAGAAAAGCCACACACTGGCAGGTCAACTTATAATAATTAAATTAAACCTTTTATTCAAACGAATATCATACTGAGTAAACTTTTATTTTGGTTTAAGATTGCAATTATAATATATATTCTATCTCAGGAATATTAATGAATTAAAGAACTGTTTCAGAATGTTTGGAGATCCAGAGAAAAGAAAAAAGACCAATATTTATTATAAAAGAAGTATTTTACTGTTTGAAGTTTAAAGAAAGACTAATTATATTTTACAAATTAAAGAAAAACTTGAATCGAAAAGTAAACTGAGATTAATGTAGTTTCGAATAAATTACTGAGAGTAGTTTTATACAAAGTACAAATTAACACCGCCTCTTAATTTAATAGAAACTATAAATTCAAGTTAAATCATAATTATACATTAATCGAACAAAATCAAAAAAAAAAAAAAAAAAAAAAACTAAACTAAATTTAAACCTCTACGATGTTTTAGGAACAAATTTCTTTATTATGCTTTCGTCATGACGTCAGCTAGTTGATCTTCAGTTGGTTTTTGTTCTAGTCGAATAACGCCCTTTGAAATTTCATCTCGAATTAAATGGTATTTGACGTCTAAATGCTTCATTCGTTTGCTTTCTTTGGAATCTTCAGCAATTTTAATACAGGAGTTATTATCTTCATATATATGTAATTACTGGAATCGTGCATTCTACATTGAGTTCATTCAGCATCTTTCGAATCCATTTGAGTTGACATACTGCTTCAGTTAGGGCAAACAACTCAGCTTCTGTTGATGACAAACTTACTGTTGATTGCTTCTTTGAGGCCCAGCTCACGGTATTTCCAAATAACTTGAACACGTATCATGAAGTAGATTTCCGGTCATTTTTATCTCCTCCCCAGTCAGCATCACAGAAACATACCAGGGTCTAGGCAGTATCTTCTTTTCGGTAAATAATTCTCAAGTCGATTGTTCTACGAATGTAGCGTAAAATATGTTTTGCATAGTTATAGTGGCGTTCATCAAAAATCGACTCATGTATCCAGTTGCAGCACATAAGTCCGGTCTTGTGGTCACAGTTGCATATATTAAGCAACCAATCAATTCGCGGCGGGGGTGATTTGTACATCTTCCCTTGTCACCCTCATCGATGTGCAGACCCTTTTCCATGGGATTAGCTTTTGGCTTGCAGTCTTTCATTTCGAATTTATGCAACACTTTCTCCAAGTATTGCCGTTGACTTAGTTCAATAGTTCCATCTTCGATGTTTTGCTGGATGTGCATTCCCAGAAAGGTACTTGCTCTAGCCATGTCAGTCATGTCAAATTCGTTTGACAACAGCTGCTTTATGATGATAATCATTTGAATATTTTGACAAAACAGCAATATGTTATCGACATACAGCAGGACGTAAAAATTGCTTCCGTTTTGGTCCTTGACGTACACGCATTGATCTGACTCACATCGCCTGAATCCAATTCTAACCATGAAACTGTTGAACTTCTTATTCCAGGCTCGGGACGCTTGCTTCAACCCATATAAAGCCTTATTCAGCTTGCAGATTTTATTTCCAAATTCAATACCTTCCGGTAACTCCATATAAATGTCTTCGGTAAGTTCACCATTCAAAAACGCACTTTTGACATCCATCTGGTGAATATACATGCCCTTCTCATTTGCAATTGCAAGCAATATTTTTAATGTTACCAACTTTGCAACTGGCGCATACGTTTCGGTGTAATCGAAACCAGGTTTTTGGGTAAACCCTCGCGCCACCAAACGAGCTTTGTATTTTTCAATTTCCCCATCTGCTTTGCCTTTCAATCGAAATACCCATTTGCTGGTTATGGCTTTTCGATTCTTTGGCAAACTACAAATAGTCCAAGTTTTATTATGTATCAATGATTGGTAGGTACTCACTTTTTATGGCATTTTCTCATTCTGGCCAATCTTCTCTTGTTTTTGCCTCAGTAATGGTTCTTGGGTCATCTTCGGCACTAAGAGCAAAGTTGTCTGATTCAGCTGAATAAGTGCAAAAACCAAGTCGCTCAGGTTGTCTTCGCGTACGTTCGCTTCTTCGTTGAACATTTGGTTCGAGGTCTTCAACACTATTTTCCGTTACCGTTGTTACCGATGCCGTTTTCTTCGAAATCGTGGATTCTTTCAATGCGGTTACAAACCCAATCCAAATTAGAGCTGTGGACTATTACATCGCCGCCGTCAGCAGGTAGATTTTCCAGAGTTTCATCATTTTTATTCTCACCAAATCGTTCCGCCTCTGAAGTCGATATTTCTGTTATCTTCGGCCTTCTCAACACTAATAACTTATTCTCTTTCATGTCCCACAGCCGGTATGAACCAATTGATGAAGCATACCCAAGCATCAGACATTTGTTCGACTTACCTTCAAATTTTGACCGCTTATCTTTTGGTACGAAATTGAAGCATTCTGAACCGAAAATTCTTAAATGGGACAGATCTGGTTTTCTTCCGAACCAAATCTCAACCGGTGTCTGCTTCATAAATTGCTTCCCAACAGCATACTCGTTGGCGATCGATTCTTAATATAATTTGCTGCAAGAATCGCTTCGTTCCAGAATTTATGATCCAAACCACTTGCCACCAGCATAGTTATGAATATAGACCTATCTCAATTCTACCCTATTTGTCTAAAGTCTTTGAGAGAATTTTACAGCGACAAATCAACGCTTACCTTACAGCAAACTCTTTGCTCACTCCAAAACAATCTGGTTTTCGGAAGCAGCACAGCTGTACAACAGCACTACTTTGCGTGACTGAAGAAATAAGACAAGCGCTGGATAAGGGTGATGTAACTTTCTTAGTCTTGCTCGACTTTTCTAAGGCTTTTGACACTGTCAACCACGTAATTCTGTGTAAAAAACTTATGCAGCAAGTTCTGCAAGTTCTGCTAAGCTCGTTTATTCTTACTTGTCTAACAGAAAACAAGCAGTTCAAATTGGTGACAGTTTGTCTAGTTTTTTACCTATTTCGTCCGGTGTTCCTCAAGGGTCGATTTTGGGTCGTCTACTATTCTGTATCTATGTAAATGAACTTCCAGGTCTAATCAAAAACTGTTCCTGTCATCTGTACGCCGACGACTTTCAACTTTATTTCAGTTGTCCCCTGGGACTTATTGAGCATGGCGCCACTAATATCAATGAGGATCTTGATACTATCTCAAACTGGTCTCACTTAAATGGTCTTTTCTTGAACCCTAAGAAATCTAAATGCATAGTAATCTCCAAAAAGATTCTTGATCTCTCTTACTTTCCTTCGATTTTGTTAAGTAATGCCCCCATTGAATATGTTGAAACTGCCAAAAATCTTGGTGTTAACTTTAATCGCTCTTTAACTTAGGACAACCATATAAATGGAATTATAGGCAAAGTTTATGGTGCCCTACGTACTTTATGGGTAACCCAGTATTTCACACCAGTAAACACACGCATGCTGCTTGCCAAGACCTTGTTATTACCAATTTTAATTTATGGTTGTGAACTATATTGCAATTGTTGTTATGAAAGTAAACGTAAACTTAATGTCACTTTTAACAATATTGTTCGCTATGTCTTTGGCTTACGAAGATATGATCGTGTATCCAATTTTGCTACCCTGCTGCTTGATATGACATTTGATAACTACCTTAAATTTCGTAGTTTGTTGCTATTCGCTGATGTACTGCTTACACACCAACCACAATACTGTTTTGACAAGATAAATTTCCCTACCTCTAGTAGATCTCGTCAATTGATTCATCCTCGCTTCACATGTTTAACATCCGAACGTCAATTCTTTATAAACTCAGTCCGACTCTGGAACTCTCTTCCTCGCGCCATTACGGTAATCCAAAACGCAACAAGAATTAAAAAGGCTCTTAAAGATCATTTTTCACATAGCATTTAAATACTCGAATTATTTTTTTTTTCCTTTACAAATGTATATTTCTGATCTAACTGATGATCTAACTTGTTCTTTTTTCCTTTTTCGCATTACTTAGTTTCAATCGTGTATTATAATATTAGATACTGAATTATTAGCTTGCTCTACCAATTTGTATTATTAGCTTATAACTATTTTATAAGATATTGTATCTTACAGTTATTAAGTATTCACGAATAAATTAAATGAATAAAAAAATAGAAATGAATAAATAGTTGTAGCTTTTTCTTGAAGTGTTCTATTCAATCGCTCAGACACGGAGTTCATCTCTGGATTGTAGGGAACAGTAAGCATCATTTGAATACCCTTTGACTTACAGAACTGTCTAAACTCATTTGAAGTATATTCTCCACCGATGTCAGCTCTCAGCTTCGCAACTTTCTTGCAATGTAGTGCTTCAGCTATGGCTACGAATTCTTTGAACTTGCTAAGGACTTCACTTTTTCGTTGAATGCATAATAACATTGAAGCTCTGGAATAGTCGTCAGTGAATGACACAAAATATCTGCTTCCATTATATGCCGACGTTGGCATAGGACCACAGACATCACTATGAATTAGTTCCAAAATGCGATTGGATGTAGTATTTTTGTTCCTTGCAAACGATGAACGTGTTTGTTTTCCAAAAATACAAGATTCGCAGAATGTTAATTCAGTGTCAACATTCACTTCTTCCAAACCTTTAGCCATCTGGTGACTGACCATCTTCTTCAAATTATATGTATTCAAATGTGCTAATCTGTAATGCCACAAAGATTGTGAATCATTTTTCTCACCTGAGATGCCAGCGAATTTATTTTGTTCAACATGCAAATCTACTTCGTACAGCTTGCCTCTGATACTTGCTTCAAACATAGGTATTCCATCGATCGATGCATATGCCTTGTCGCCTTCAATAACTATACGGTAACCCCTTTCTGTCAGACTTCGGATAGACATCAAGTTGCATTTCAGATCCTTTACAAATAAAACGTTCTTCATAGTCTTTGGTGCGGAATCACCATTATGAAACGTTTTAACAGAAATGTCACCAATTTCAGATGCTGATATGCTTTTGTTTTTCTTGGCAACTGAAATTTGAATTTCCTCGATGTTCTTCAAAACGTTGAAATATTCTTTGTTGTTGACTATGTGCTGGGTAGCACCAGAATCCAAAACAAACTTCACTTTATCATTCATCGGTTGTACAGTTTGCGCTGCATGCTCTTTTTTATTTGCTTTGTCAACAACTGCACACATTGTCGAGTCCTTCTTTCTGAAAGCTTTGCTTGAACCCTCTGAGTCCTTCTTTTCCTTCTGCTCGGAGAAACATTTGGATTTGATATGTCCAGGCTTACCACATCCATAACATACAATCTTCTTCTTAGGCTTGACACTCATTGCACCGGGCTCACTAGACCTTGCCGATGCACAACCATTCCTCTTGTTGTATTCGTCCATTAACCGAGTCTTGACAAATTCTAACTCCAGGTCACTTTGATTCATGGTCTCTAGTGCAGTTACTAAATTGTGATAGCTTGCTGGCAAAGTAAGCAGCAAATGGACAACAACATCAAGCTCTTCCATCTTAGCTCCGGTTGATTTCAGCTGACGAACCTTCGTATCGAATCGAAGAAAATGTTCAATGATGTCTTCACACTCATTGTACTTCATCATCAGAAGCTGTTTACGGAGTAGTAACTGGCTCGAAATGCTTTCTCGTTCAAAAATATCACACAATGTGTCGAACATCTCCTTGGCAGTCCTCTTCTCCTTCACATATTCCAATTGTCCATCATGAATAGTCTGGACCAAAATTGAAATACACTTCTTTTCTTCTAACTTCACACTGTCTTGGTTAGCAGGCTCAATCTTCGCAAGAATTTCTTCTAAATCTTCCTCAATGTATTTTCGTAGAACCTTCTCGTCCAAAAAAATACCCACACGATATTTCCAGTTGCTGAAATTCGTACCATCAAATAATGAAAGCTTAGAAACCGAATGATCAGCCATTTTGCTATTATTTTTTCTTCGTCTTAAATCAAAAACGATCTCGGAAATGCAGTGAAAAATGATTTCTTCTAGAAAAATTCAAAAATTAATTTTTCTTCAATCGAATCCTAGCCCCATAACCCCAGAATGTTCGGAGATCCAGAGAAAAGAAAAAAGACCAATATTTATTATAAGAAGTATTTTACTGTTTGAAGTTTAAAAAAAGACTAATTATATTTTACAAATTAAAGAAAAACTTGAATCGAAAAGTAAACTGAGATTAATGTAGTTTCGAATAAATTATTGAGAGTAGTTTTACACAAAGTACAAATTAACACTGTTGACTTTTTTTTTAACTTCACAAAACAGCATATCTTGCAAATTTGGAGTATGTCTAAAAGAAAAATGAGGTTAGTTTGAGTGCTGTAAAAATACGTTTTTATATTTTTAAAAATTGACTTTAATTATTGAAAAATAAAAAAACATTTCGATACTTCCCACATCATCATCAACCAAAAAAATTTACCACTTTAAATCAAAATTCTAAGAAATCTAGAAAACAAACAAAATCATAAAATACAAACCATCCCGGGTCATAAAAGAACACCCCACCACTTAATCCCGAACAGACAGTTGGGACTTTTCAAATGATTGATTAGGGTATTTTTAATCTGTTTGCCATATACTCAACTCGAAATCACACAAAAGATACAATATTATACGAGTAGCTATAATGGGCCACAATGGCTTCCGAAAATATGCTAATGGATGTCATTTTATTGGCGTGTGTCGCTCCATAGAGAGATACAATAATAAGTTATTTTAGCTTCACGTCTTATTTAAATGTGAACCATACTCTTAATGAAACTTTTGGTATATTTTATTTTGTTGGTTTTAATGTTTGCCTTAAAAATTAAATTTCTATTTCCGTCAAAAAAAAACAAATTACGTACAAAGATTTTTTAAGGAAACATCAATTAAGTGGGACAAAAGTTTTAAGAAGAGAAAAAGCGTTTTTATTATGGATATTTGGTTTTAATGATCTTATCAAAATTGGTACGTATTTAAAATAAATTAAGGTATTATTAGGCTGTGAGAAGTTTTTAAAGGATTTTACAATCAATTATATATATTTGTATGAAATCAAAACTGTACAGCGTCTTGCCACTGGTCAAAAAACTAAGTGTTCAACGCTTAAGATGGCTAGGGCATGTCAAGCGAATGAACATCGAAGCCCTAAGGTTTTCTACGCCAAGCCTGAGGGAACAAGAAGCAGAGGCAGGCCTCATCTCCGGTTTAGTGATCAAGTTGAGGCCAACGCACGTCAACTTGGTATTCGAAACTGCAGGCAGCAAGCTAGAGATCGAGTAAGCTGGCGAAAGTTATTACTTGAGGCCCAGGAGCACAATGCGCTGCTGTAGCGCCAACTAAAGTAAGTTGCTCAAAAGTATACACAAAATACGAACAAAGTTTTAACCTGCGATTGTTCCTTTTATTAACTGAATGAGTTGATAAAAACCAAAACTCCTCATAGACTTCGGGGTGGAGGATGTAATCAAAAATGGTTAGCTTAGTAATAGAAGGATTTAGCCTTAGTTAGGTGATACCATCTCTTATAAACATGTGAGTCGAGGAACACCTCAGGATGGTATTCTCTTTCCGATTCTATGGATTTTACTCATGAATAAAACGCTGATGACTTGGTTTTACTGGTCTCGGGAAAGTACGCCACAGTGATTAGTGAAATCACGGAGATAGCTCTGATGAAAGCTAGTTAGCAAGTGGACCATGAACATTAGATTATAGGTGTTAACCAAAGCACAACTGAACTGATGCTCTTTCCGACCAAAACTAAAATACCTCCTTCAATCCACTTATTAACTCTACTCTATTTAAGAGTTATTTTAGATCCCAAACTAAACTGGAAATTAACGGAAAGGATTAAAAAGGCTTGCGCATTGCCTTTTACGTCCGTAGAAAAACGTTTTGGAAAAAGTGGGGCGGTTAGGTTAGGTCAGGTTAAAGTGGCTGTCCGTGATGGAGTAGGACACACTTAGGCCAATTTAATGGCCCATTGTGATACCACATGAATCCTGAGGCTTTCTTCTAAGCTCAATAAAACCAGTTTGAGTCCCTTACGAAACGTGAGAGTCTGATTATGTACTTATGTATGTTAATATGATTGAGATGTTAGATCGTTATGGAAGAATTCTCCTATAGGTAATTCTTGCGTTATTGAGATAGAACAAGGCATGTACAGAGGAGGTGAAGAACTGTTTCCTCCTCTTTCTCATCCATACAGCTTCAGCATAACGTGGCGTGCTTTCCTATTAGACATTGCCTGGTAATGACACCGATTGTCGAGCTTATATGCGATCTGCTTAGAGATAGGAAGCACCTTGATCGCTTTTAATCTAGTGTAGACCAGATTTTTTTTGTGACCTGACTCGTGGTGATGTTATTCCACCTGGTGTTTGCCTTCTTCATAGCGTCCTGCATTAGCAATAGTTTACATGTAGCGATTGGTATGCCAGAATTTGCCAAACGTGGTAGAATGGGTTGTACTATACTATTCCTGGCGAGTTCAACTGCCTTACAATTTCCTGAAATGTTTAGCAAAGATAAATATTAAACCTTTGTGCCATCTCCATTAGAGATGATCGACAGTTATGGACTGTTATAGAGTTTGTAGAGACAGAGTCCAGAGATTTGATAGCGGCCTGACTATCTGAGAAAATACGGATATCAGATGTTGATACCACGTTTTCTTTAAGCCAGGACAAGACTTCTTTTATCGCCAAAAGTTCCGCCGCTACAATATTCGGGAAGGCGTTGTACAACTTATTTTGTCTCATGGACCAATTGTGTGGTGACCTTTGCTTAGCAACAAAAACAACATCGACAAACTTAAATACATTTTCAAAGAACAGCTACTGTCGGCAAAACAGGGGTCTTTCGATCCTGTCCAACCGATATGCCTTAAAACGTATTCTGCACCTCCTACGAGTAGACCCACACGTATTAAGTTTTATGCAGCGCTCTAAGACTTAAAGAATCAAACTGTTATCTTGACGATATGTTTAAAAAAGACTTCGATACCACTTTCCTTACTAACGCATCAAAGATGGAGTGCGAAGTTGGGTCGGGAATCTTTTCCGAGTCCTCAAATGTCTCTAAGTCTTTTCGGTTATCTGATTTTGTCAGTGTATTTTAAGCAAAATTATTAGCAATCAGAGAATCATGCAAAACAATCAAATCGAACTGAAACCAAAACAGAAACACGGCTATCAGCACTGACAACCAGGCCGCTGTTATAGCTATCTATTGGTCGACAACATCCTCTATATAACAATCCAACAGTGTCGGGATGCACTATTTAGCCTAAATATCAACCTCCGTGTCATTCTAACTTCGATTCGAGGTCAAAGTGGCATTGATGGGCTGATTAGTTGGCCCGGCAAGCGGGCAAGTATCGGCCCTTCATAGCTCTCTTGCGGAAAAGTTAAAAAATTTCTTGAGCTACACAGAAAATTTGAAATTTGGCCAAATTGTCGTATTGGCTACTAAAATAATGGGTGATTTTTTTGAGGTTAGGATTTTCATTCATTAGTATTTGACAGATCACGCGGGATTTCAGACATGGTGTCAAAGAGAAAGATGCTCAGTATGCTTTGACATTTCATCATGAATAGACTTACTAACGAGCAACGCTTGCAAATCATTGAATTTTATTACCAAAATCAGTGTTCGGTTCGAAATGTGTTTCGCGCTTTTTTATCGACAAATTTTGTTCAGCGATGAGGCTCATTTCTGGTTGAATGGCTACGTAAATAAGCAAAATTGCCGCATTTGGAATGAAGAGCAACCAGAAGCCGTTCAAGAACTGCCCATGCATCCCGAAAAATGCACTGTTTGGTGTGGTTTGTACGCTGGTGGAATCATTGGACCGTATTTTTTCAAAGATGCTGTTGGACGCAACGTTACGGTGAATGGCGATCGCTATCGTTCAATGCTAACAAACTTTTTGTTGCCAAAAATGGAAGAACTGAACTTGGTTGACATGTGGTTTCAACAAGATGGCGCTACATGCCACACAGCTCGCGATTCTATGGCCATTTTGAGGGAAAACTTCGGAGAACAATTCATCTCAAGGAATGGACCGGTAAGTTGGCCACCAAGATCATGCGAATTGACGCCTTTAGACTATTTTTTGTGGGGCTACGTCAAGTCTAAAGTCTACACAAATAAGCCAGCAACTATTCCAGCTTTGGAAGACAACATTTCCGAAGAAATTCGGGCTATTCCGGCCGAAATGCTCGAAAAAGTTACCCAAAATTGGACTTTCCGAATGGACCACCTAAGACGCAGCCGCGGTCAACATTTAAATGAAATTATCTTCAAAAAGTAAATGTCATGGACCAATCTAACGTTGCAAATAAAGAATCGATGAGATTTTGCAAATTTTATGCATTTTTTTTTTAAAAAAAGTTCTCAATCTCTTAAAAAATCACCCGATAGTAAATATGACAACCTTATTTTAAAACATTGACTACTGGGTAGTCAATAGAACAATTTTCGATTGTCAATTTTGGGTAGTCAATATGATAACAAAAGCAATCAATAGAACAATTTTCGATTGTCAATTTCGGGTAGTCAATATGACAACAAAAGCAGTCGATAGAACAACTTCGGTAGTCAATATGACAATTTGGTTGTCATATTGGCTACTGAAATTGACTATCGAGAATCGTTATAAGGACTATCCAGTAGTCAAATTAGATTACAGTTTTCAGAAAAAATTGTCAAATTACTACCGCAGTTGCCATATTGACTAACGCAGTTGCCGTTTTGACTACCGCAGTAGCTATATTGACTACCGCAGTTTTCTTATTGATGAACGCAGTTGTCATATTGACTACCGTAGTTGTTTTATTGACTACCGCAATTTTCATATTGACTACCGTAATTGACATATTAACTACCACAGTTGTCGTATTGACTACTGCAGTTGTTTTATTGACTACCGTGATTGTCATATTGACTATCGCAGTTGTCATATTAATTACCGCAGATTTCATATTGCCTACAGCAGTTGTCGTATTGACTACCACATTAGTCAATATGACAACCGTAGTTTTAATTTCCTTCAACCAAAGTTGTGATATTGACTACTACAGTTCTTATATTGACTATACCCAGTTCTAAGATAATTTCGGATCTTAAAATTGACAATCGAAAATTGTTCTATTGACTATCGCGGTTATGGACTAAAAATAGTCAAAAGGATGACTTTTTTCGTTCTGTGTAGTCTGACTCAAATAAAAATACAATCAACAAATAATAGATGACCATGAAATCGTTTCATTCAATACACCAGGTTTAAAGCTCCACTGCAAACACTATCCACTATCCAGAAAGAGAGGGAGATTTATAAAGGAAAGCCTTTCAGTGTATGAAGGTAATAAAAAGGCAAACAATTTAACATTTAACATATTTTCATTACATTTGGCAGACGATTATTTTGGTTGTACACTAGGCAATTGAAGCTCTCCTCCATTGTAATACCCTCAAATGCATTTGCAGTGCAAGCACATATTTCTGCTTATAATTTCATAATTTATACCCTATTAGGCTCATAAGAAAATTTAATTGTACGCCGCGCCGGTACTTATCTAAAAAAACATTTCTCACTAAAAACGCTGCACCTTTTGTTGTTAAAACCAAGTTTCCAATAACATAACGTTTCAAGAGTATTTAAACCTTTCCTGCACAAGCTTTATTCTAATGACATGCGATTATATTGTGTGGGTAATTTAATCAATAAACAAAACGAAATTACCCACGGTTACTCAAGTACTCACTTACCTGTATTTAACTAAAATGTCATTCAAAATAAAAACCTATTTTAATATTTCTTTTTTTTAAACTGCAAGAAAAGCAAAACAATTTTACGACCAATTGAAAAATAAAAATTACCTTACAAAGTGCTTAATTTTCCGGAATCCCACACAAACAAATACGTTTGTCACTCAATACTACCTATTTCGTGTGTGTGTCTTATTTTACGGCAATCCCAAACAGGTTGATATATATTACATAGGTAGGTAATAAGCCTTCAGACTTGCGTTGCTGCTAATCACAAGAAATTCGACGACACGTCCGTTGATATTTTTTGGTTTTTATTTTACCTCCGATTGCAAAATATTCCCATAGCTTCTTGTTTCATGACGACGAAAATGATGGTGACGATGAGTGTCGATTTGTTTATTTTATTTTTAGCCCGCACCGAGACATTTGATCCATCCGCCTTGTCCACACCTATACCTTCTCGTACCCTATAGACTTTAGACCCAAACTGTAAGACTAAAACAACAACAAAATCATAAACATAGCAAGTATTTGAGGGCAAATGATAGTATTTTGCATCCGTGAAAACGTTTTTCTTTCGAGTGTACGAGTAATTTAGCGAAAATTGTGCTCTTTCTGTCGAAATGTTTGTATGAAAAATAACGCAGTTTCTTTTTGTTTGCATTTTTTAAAGTCTATTGTAGCGCGGCATTTTAGCACTTGTTTTACCGCCACATAAAACCATCACGAGTGTGAAATTGAAATTGTCGCGACTAAAAATACATATTTTCAAAGAAGGCTTTTAAAATTTACCAGCACCTCTCTCGCAATTATTTGTTAAACAGTTTTAGGTGAATTTCTCCAATATTTGTGTTTTTTTTTTTTTTTTGTTAGAAATGAATAGAACATTTTAAAACAATTCTAGATTTTGAAAAAATACTTCTTTTACAAGGTTAAAAAGTGGTCAGTAAAAATTCTTCATTTAAAAGGTATAAGAAATTTCGAACAAAACTAAATAGAAATGATGCTGATGGGATGCGACCCACACTGATAACTTCCCATCCCGTCTGTCGATTTGTCTTGCTTAAAAGTTTGTAGGGTTGGGTCAAAAAACTTGTTAGTTGAATTATTCTTAAAAATTTTAAAATTACCAACAATATTTTTCATATAAAGAAATAGTTTTGTTTGAAAATCTAGTTTTGTTAAATAGCTTTTTAGTCGAAAACAAATTTTTAACAATTTTAGTAGCATTTCTTAAATTTTTACAAGTTGGATGAATTAAGTTAATTTGAGAGATATCAAGAACCGAACATCAATTTTTACCAAATTTGCTTACTATTTCTTGTAGATTTTATTTTTTTATCAAAAAACGGACTGTTAGGTTAGGTAAAGTTAAAGTGGCTGTTGGTTTGGGACGACCAACACACTTAGACCAAAGTATGGTCCGTTGTGATACCACATGGATCAGTTAATCAGCTTAACTGGTTGAACCAATTAGAGCTTCGAATGAAGCGTAGGAGACAAGTAATGTCTGAATTTTTTAGATCACTGGCATCGTTAAAGTAGTAGTCTCCAAGGTGGATTCTACGTCTTTGTGACAAGGCAGGGCATGTGCACAGAAGATGAGAGATTGTCTCCTCTTCTTCTTCGTCCATGCAACTCCTACAAAAATCATTTGCAGGGGCTCCAAGTCGAATAGCATGCTTTCCTATTAAGCAGTGCCCAGTCAGGACACCTATAACGTAGCTAATGTGCAATCTACTCAGAGAGATTAATTGTTTTGAGCGCTTGGTGCTAAGATTAGGCCAAATTCGTTTAGTCGCTACACAGGTGGTGGTGTTATTCCACCTGAAGTTTGTTTTCTCTATGGTATCTTGCTTTAGCATGAGTTTACATGTAGCTAAGGGGATACCTATGCTAGCATTGTGAGCCAGCAGAGGTAAAGTTGTTCCGCTTTTTGCAAGTTCGTCAGCTTTACAATTTCCTGGAATGTCTCTATGGCCCGGCACCCAGAAAAGGTGAATGTTGAACTGTGTAGCCATCTCCGTAAGAGATGATCGACAATTTAGGGCTGTTAGTGAATTTGTAGAGACAGAGCCTAAGGATTTTAACGCAGCTTGGCTATCCGAGAAGATGCGTATATCATTAGTTGATATAACGTTTTCTCTAAGTCAGGATAGGACTTCTTTTATAGCCAGGATTTTAGCTTGGAACACGCTACAATGATCGGGTAGACGAAAGGAGAGACTTAAGTTAAGTCTATCTGAGTATACGCCTCCACCAACCCCATCCTCCGTTTTTGATCCGTCTGTATAAAAGTTTATAGGACCATTGTTCAAAAATGATGTATTCTCCCAAGAAGACCTGGGAGGTATAGTCACTTTGAAGCTATAGTTATTAAACTGAGGATGGGGTATGGTGTAGTCAATATTACTGTTTATAGTTCTGAACGAGTTCAATATAGTGGTGTGGCCAATTCCATTATTGATCCACAGAGAGGAAGCCTGAAGCCGTATGGCAGTATTAGCGGCCGTTTGTTTGCTGAAAAAGTCCAGCGGTATTAGATGGAACAGAACATCTAATGAGGCGGAGGGGGTGGAGCGAAGTGCTCCTCCCATACACAGGCAGGCTGTTCGTAGGACTTTGCTGAGTTTATCGCGATTTGTCGCTGTATCTAGCGCCGTCCACCATACCACTACTCCATAAGTAAGGATCGGTCTTATGACCGAGATGTATAGCCAGTGTGTAATGCGGGGCTGTAGGCCCCATTTATTACCAATGGCCTTTTTACAGGAGAACAGGGCCTTGTTTATTCTCTCTTGAATATTAGGTTTCCAACTTAATTTCTTATCTAAAATGCGACCCAAGTATTTTGCTTGTTCAGAGAATTTAAGTGGTACACCGTTTATGAGGGGAGGGTCAATGTGTGGGACTTTGTATTTCCTTGTGAAGAGGACAAGGTCGGTTTTTTGTGGGTCAACGCCTAGTCCACACCGATTAGCCCATCTGGTGAGCTTATTTAAAGCGTTTTGTAAGAGTTCTTTTAGTATATTGGGATGTTTACCCGTTACTGCAATAGCAACATCGTCCGCATAGGCAACACTCTGTATCCCTCTCTTTCTAGAGTAGTTAGTAATTCATTTATTACTAAATTCCAGAGGAGAGGGGATAGGACACCACCTTGTGGCGTACCTCTGCTGACACCCCTTTGTGTAGTAAAATCGCCCAGTTTTGAATTGATAATCCTGCTTATCAGCATCTGATTAATCAATTCGCTGATCGACTTATCTACCTTCAGAGATGTCAATACACGTGCAATTGCAGATGTGTCGACATTGTTAAATGCACCTTCTATGTCTAAGAAGGCAACTAAAGTGTACTCTTTATGATGGAGGGAATATTCGATTGTACGTACTATACTGTGTAGAGCCGTTTCAACTGATTTCCCTTTGTTGTAGGCATGTTGAGCCTTTGAAAGGAGGGACTTATCAATACTTGCCCTTAAGTGAATATCAATCAAACGCTCAAAAGTTTTGAGAAGGAATGATGATAAGCTGATAGGTCTTAAGTCTTTAGGGTTTACATGACTGGATTTTCCAGCTTTTGGAATAAAGACAACACGGACTGTTAGATTTTTATAAAAAAACTACTGAATATCGAAAACAATATTTTCTGTGAAATAAAAAAAGTTTGAAGACAATATTTTTAATTTTTGAAAAGCTATTTGAGTCGAAAGTAAATTTTTACCAAGTTTTAGTATTGTTTTTTTGTTAGGTTTTTATTTTTTGTTAAAAACATGTCAATTCGATTTTTCTTAAAATTGTAATGAATGTTGTTAAAAAATAAAATTAGTTAAAAGCCATTATCTCAAATTTTTGAAAAGATATTTGAGTCGAAAATCAATTTTGACCAACTTTTGTTAAATTTTTTTTTCGGTTTTTAAATTTTTGTAAAAAACTGTCAATTCGATTCTTTTTAAAATTTTACTGAATGTTGAAAACAATATTTTTTCAAAGATAAAAGTAGTTTAAAGCCAATATCTCAATGTTTTGAAAAGATATTTGAGTCGAAATTCAATTTTTACCAACTTTGAGTAACGTTTTTTTTAGGTTTTTATTTTTTATAAGAAAACTGTCAATTAGATTTTTCTCAAAATTTTTTCACATGTCAAAAACATTATTCTTCGTTTCACAAAATTGTTTTGGAGACGAAATCATATTTTAGTCGTACAATTTTCGAGGTGACAATTTTTTTTTTCAGTTTTTTTGATTTATAAAAAAAACCTATGATTAGATTTTTTTCCAAAAATATAATTGTTTTGTATCACGTTAAATATATAATATAAAATTTAATTCAAGTCTCTAGCGTCATTGGTTCATGAGATATTTAGGTTTAACCAAAATTTTCACCTTTTTTTTAAACTGCTATGGTAAAAAAACCACACACGCAATTTTCTTGAGAGCCCTTTCTGCCTTATTATCTGTATAACAAAATTTATTTGAAGTCGATATCTCTTCTGGTTCTTGAGCTATGGACGACGAAAAAAACGTCGCGAACGTACGGACGTACGAACGTACGTACACACGCACGCACAGACATATTTCTAAAAATCTTTTATTTCGACTCTAGGGACCTTGAAACGTCGAGAAATGTCAAAATTTTCAATTCAATTTAATAATTTTCAGTTAATAATTGTTTTGACAAAATTGTCATCATAGGAAGTTGATATGATTTAGACTCTTACAACTTATTCTTATGAAATAATTGTTTAAGTCACAGGCATAGTTAAGTGATCTTAAAACAAAACCCTGAAAAGCAAAATGTAAATTAATGTCATTAATAAATTCAAGCTTATTTGTATGTGTCAAAAATTGGAAGTTTTGAATGAAGATAGCATGACTTAATTGCTGCTTTTATGGATAAGTATGCATGTCAATTTATCCAGCCTGACTTAACGAATAGTTAAATTTCCTTAACATCAAGGCAAAAATCGGTACAATCGTGTCATGGGGTCCATTTGTACACGAGAATGTTTTCGATACATATGCTATATTATTCTGTTAAATTTTGTCTAACATTTATCAGGTAAGTAAAGTTTTAATTTCAAAAGGAAATTAATTTTTCAGGTCATTCGAAAATATATTCCTAAATTTGCCACTAGTTTAAAATTTCTCCAGTTTACCCTAATAAGTCACCTTTGTTTATATGATGTGATGATGTTGTTGATGTCATCATATTTAAACGCGCGCCGGGCGCAACCTTACCATCGATAACTTCTTCACAATTTTGCATCATCTTGGAAAAAATCCGCGAACACAAAAGACCCTTTGTAGTAAAGGAATTTCTTGATGACATAAAAACGTATTGGTCAGTCCACTATCCTTTCTTTAGGTTTGCTGAAAGAATGGCGTTGGTGACTTATGTATGTTGCAGTTCCAAACAAACAAGTTGTTTTGTTTTCAACGGAACATAGATGTGCAAAAGCCACATCCGGTACTCAAAATAAACATGGGCTACAACAAAACCAAATGTCGAGTCGATGTTTTCGATCATGGAGTGGGAAATTAAAGATCGTTCATATCTTGCATCGTATCACAAAATAGTGAAAAATAATTTGGGTGTCCTTCGCCTTATAAGGAGAGGTCTTGCGAACAGTTCCCGAACTACTTCGATCAGAACCAACTGCAACTGTTATATAGTGGGGTACAAATGGACCCCATGCCAGGCTTATGATTTATTTCCAGAAAAAATTAGCAAAGAAATCTGGCCGAAAAATCATCTTTAGTGACGGGGCGCATTTTTGGATGAATGGCTGTGTTAAAAAGCAAAATTACCATATAAGGGACGATACTAACCATGTGCCACACAGCAAACGCCACGATTTACATTTTGCATGAACGATTTGAGGGTAAGGTTTATCTCTCGCAGGGGTGATGTAAATTGGCCACCAAGGACAAGCGATTTGACCCCGATAGACTTTTTCCTGTATGGTTTCTTGAAGTCGCAAGTCTTTGCAAATAAACCACAATCGAGCAATGCCCTAAAGGTGAACATAACACAGGCCGTCGCTCAAATTCAGCCGGAAAAGAAATCTGGAAAAGGTCAGTGATCATAAAAACACAAAAATTAATACAAAATTAAATTTCGTTCACTTATTATTAATCCCATAGAAATAAAATTAAAAACAAAAAATTTATGAGTGTTCAAACATGCTCGGGGGCACAGTTGGACCCCATGAAGCAAAGGAATAAGTTGAATAACTTAATCTTAAAAGTTGTTTTAATGTTTCCAATGTGTAGAAATGAAAAGTTTTACATTTCTCGACGTTTTAAGGTTCCTAAAATCCTTAATACTCATTATAGCTCTACTTGATAATAGAGATGAACTTCTCCGGGATACCTCTCCTCCGCAAAGCAAGCCAGATAAACTCCCTGTTGACGCTGTCAAAAGGCTTGTTCAGCGTCAAGTGTTGCTTCGACGTGTTCTCTAATACCGTCACGATAAGCTTATTATTTTGGAAAATTCAGCCGAAACGCAAAGATCTCCTTTCTTTGGGAGCTTGACAATAATTCCCTTTTCACACGCTTCGGGGAAGCGTTCAGAGACTAATACTGCTTCTATGACCGGTTTCAGCGATTCTCTCGATGAACTTGGAGCTGCTTGAAACAGTTCTGCGGGAATCCCAGTACATATCTCATCTTTACTGAGGGTGTGGTGTGTATTTGGGAGTTTTTTTTCCAATGGGCAACTCAGAAAATGTCAGTTGCACGTTGCTGTCGAAAACACTGTTAATAACCAGAGCAAATGTTCCTTTCACCTAAGCCGGTCCTCATCTGAGATTGACAGGGAAACGTCTATATCTTTCACAGGGTGTTGTCGCACCAATTTGTTGGTGTAATTTCACTTATGGCGTCTCACGCTACATTGAACCTTTTTCTTCTTCATGCGGTATATGTAAGTATTCTAGTTCGTTTCATACTTCATCTCGAACAGCTGCTAAATGAGGTTTTAATTGTCTGGCTGGTTCGGACGTAATCTAGTCTTGAAGTCCGATTTTCGATGACTTTTTCCAAAATTTGTGGCCGTATACCGCTAATAACAAGAGTACTTTTGTGGTTAATCGTTTCGGACTTATCGTTGTTGACTAGCGACTTTATATATCCCCAAAAAAAAAATAGTTAAGTAGAGATAGGGCGAACGATTTTGGAGGCCAATTTGCGGGCCGGTAAAGCGCAATCATGTGGTTACCAAACGTGTTCTTCAATAAATCCACTGTGGATGTTGTGCTGTCTTGTTGAAACCACGCTTCTTGCAAACATGGTAGTATAATTGATGAACGAAAAAGTAAGTAATCATGACTCTAAAGGGTTTTTTCAATTGGCACGGGTAGATTTTGGAGCCCCGTGGCCATTTTGTTTGGGTGACATCTGTCAAATCTTTTGTTTATTATTCAGTTGTTTATGCCAAACCATCCCGGCAAGTTACACGATTGAACTGAACGTTCAAATGATAAAACTTTATTATCAATATGAGTGTTTGTTAACCCAAACGTTGCGCTCATTGCGCCCATTTTAGGGTAGACATGGTGGCCCTTCACAGTCGACTCTTCAACGTTAGGTGGCCAAATTTGAGACGACCGCTTTAGTAAATAATCAGTAAACACCCGTACGTTCAAGGAACGCAAGATCGGCCGAGAACATCGTCGCGGTCAGTGAAATTGTACAGCAGAACCCGAGGCAGTCTATTCCTCGCCGTGAACAAGAACTCGGTCTTTCGGAGACTTCAACTTGGCGAATTTTGCGTCGGGACTGGAACCCGTACAAGATCCAACTGACCCATGAGCTCAAAGTTCATGACCATAGACAACGCCGCCGTTTGTTCGCTGAATGGGCTTCGAATCCTTTGGAAGAAGACCCCAATTTATCATCTTTAGTGACGGGGCGCATTTTTGGATGAATGGCTGTGTTAAAAAGCAAAATTACCAAATAAGGGACGATACGAGTACTAACCATGTGCCACACAGCAAACGCCACGATTGACATTTTGCATGAACGATTTGAGGGTAAGGTTTATCTCTCGCGCAGGGGTTATGTAAATTAGCCACCAAGGACAAGCGATTTGACCCCGATAGACTTTTTCCTGTATGGTTTCTTGAAGTCGCAGGTCTATGCAAATAAACCACAATCGACCAATGCCCTAAAGGTGAACATAACACAGGCCATCGCTCAAATTCAGCTGGATCTATGCGGAAGAGTCATTGCAAATTGGACCACTCGAATCCGTGCCACCGTAAGAAGCCGAGGCGGGCATTTTTCTGAACAAAGGTTTTTGATATTTCCTTAAGTTTCAAAGCCATAACTTAAAATCAAGAGCCACCTTTAACTTCGAGAGAAAATCTTCCTGATGAAATTCTCCTCTTCAATCATCATTTAAATATGCGCACGATATGCAAACAATTTGTTTTTCCTTTTTATTTGTCAGTAATTTCGTTTTTCATTTGAACAAAGTGGCTCTTCTAAATCCAAAGACCGAAGCGCAACGGCCGCGACGCGAACGCGGCGTGGCGTGGCGGCAGTGCACTGATGTTGATGCAAAAAAGAGAACGAAGAGACGAGAGGACCCCTCCTGTGCGACAGCTTTAAATGTTGGCAATTAGGATGCTGTATGTCTACTGTTTCTGTTTGGCTTGTCGCGCACTTGAGTTCAACAAAGTGCATTTGGCATCGGCAAAAATGTTCAACAAACTGCTGCTGCTGCCACGGCTGCAAACTGCAGACTCTATACATCTCAGCATCTGCCGAAATAACAATGCAACACAAAAGAAAGAAGCTCTGAAATCTTTTTTTACTTGCTTACATAAAGTACTACATCCTCACATCTCGCTCACATGGCTACAACGTGAGACGTGGGACGTGGAGTGTAAAATGGATGTGCCTTTGCCTACAAAGTATAAGTCGGTTTAAGTTAGCAGCCGTCTTGTTCTGGGGGCCAAAAGGGGTTCCATAAATGACTCTGACATTCCTCGGTGACGTCGAGGTAATTAAAATTCAATTGAAATGAATAAAATGCCATCAATTAAAAGGATGCGCGTCGTGTTAAATACTCGTACTCCCTGGGGGAATTAGTTTCCATTTCCATTGCTTCTGTCACCACACCGCCGCGCCGGCCACGCCGATCGGACCGCCACCACTGTACCACACCGCTCCGCCTGCGACTGCCCTCCACCGGCCTGGTTTGGGTGGTGCTGAATGCTGATGCGATGGGGTCTGGCAGCCAACCCTGCCTCTCCACGCTCTCTTGATGTCCTCCCGCTCCTTTGGCACGACATCGTCGACTTTGGGCGTGTTTGTTTTATTTTTGACAAGTGGCTTGTTATTAAAATCTTTTGGAGGATGTGACGGAAACTTTTTCGTCGTTTTTTCCTCATCCGCGCGTCTGCCTTCTGCCTTCTTCACTCTTATGATGAGCCTTTTATTTTGTATAATAGGTTGGTAGGTAGGTATGCGAGTTGTTTAATTTATTGCGATGATGAGCGAATAAATTATAATTATATATGTATCTTTATAAGATCCATTAAATTGCATATTAAGAAAAAAGATATTTTTGAAAGAAAAATCAAAAAACTAATATTTATAGAATGTTTAAGCATTTTTGAATTAAAAACATTCACAATCTTTTTCTGCGGTTGATCTGATCTCTGCCAGAGTGCCATGGGAATTTCGATCTTTAGTTAGCTACGATACGAGTATATCAATTCCAGAGATTTTTGAATTTATTTAAAGTGTGTTTTCGAATGTTTCGAGAGGTATATGTATGAGAGTTTTCTTTAATGATGATTTATAGAGTAGGCTAAAAGCTGCATTTCATTAAATGGGCTATATATTTCAATAATTTGTTTTGAAAAATTAAAATTATTAACAATTTAGATTGTTGCGGAAAAACCTAAATTATAAAATTTTTATTTTCTGTTTGAATGTTTATCGCTGCCAAGTGGTTCCATTAAAATGTGATTAAATTATTAATTAAGTTTGAGTTTCTTCTTGATTGTTTTTTTCTTTCTATTTTATCAAAGCATATTCGTGGGTGTAGTTTTATTGAAAAAGACAATCATAACTGACTTAATGGGCTTTATTTTTTTAAATTTAATTTTAGATTTAATGTGATGTTTTTGATAATTTTTCATTCATTCAAAGTTCTTAAAAAAACACGCCCTTTCCTTTGAATGAATCAAACATTTTGTTTCATCAAATAAACTTTCGATTTATTTTTGAAAACATAAAAATTGAAATATTGCAAATAAAGAACTCAAACATTTTAAATTATGTTTAGATATATGAAAATAAAGGAAATCATATATTCATTATGTAGGAAACTGTTGTCAAATAATTCATTTTATTTTTTTGTTTTTGTAAAGTGTACGGCTTTATAAAGGGTGATTTTTTAGCTATTATATTTCTAGCAACACTGGTTTTAACAGCTGACGAACGTTTCGTGTTTTGTTTCACTGTCAAACATCTTCAGTTTGGTCTATAATTTAACCATGAATCGTCTTACAAACGAACAATGCTTGCAAATTATTGAATTTTATTGTCAAAATACGTGCTCTGTTAAGAAAATTCATCGCGCGCTTCTTCCATTTTATGGTCAGTTTAATCGACCCACTGAAGCGGCTATTCGAGCTATTGTGACTAAATTCCGGACATTAAACCACCAACACGCTTACGTAGAGTGCGAACTGATGAAAATATCGCAGCTGTACTGGCCAGTGTTAATTATGGCCATCAATTATCGATTCGTCGCCGTTCGCAGCAATTGGGCCTCTGTTAACTTGTTACTCAACAACGTGGAAAATTTTGCGGAAGGATTTAGGTGTGATGCCTTTAAAATACAGCTGGTGCAAGAATTGAAGCCCAGCGACCTACTGCAACGTAAAATTATTATTGGTGAATGGGCTCTTGGAAAGTTTGCCGAAGATCCACTTTTTTAGCGAAAAATTGTGTTCAGCGACGAAGCTCATTTTTGTCTCAATGGGTACGTAAATAAGCAATGACTTGGAGTAAATGTGTTTGTTTATTGACCAATTATACAATTATTACATTTTTGCTATCGCCCTGTTTACAGAGTTATGGTTAGAACTACCTTACTTCTGAAAAATATTATAAATAACGCACAATTTATTTGAATTTAAAGATATAGTTTAGTTTGAGGAGGAAAGGTCATGAAAACCTCCTATATTTAAGAGTTATATATAAAAAAAAAAGTATGTACTGTGATCAGTTTCACTAAAGATAAGGTAAAAATATTTATATTTATGTGTGTATATTTCTATATATATATATTTTTTTTTCTTTTTAATTAGAATTAATATCACAGAATTTATAGGTACTATAAAGACAAAAAAAAAGTAAACAAGAACATGGAATTACTTAAATTGACAGATGAATGAATAATTAAATAAATAAGTAAGTGAATAAATAAATAATTGAATAAGTTGTTAATAGATAATAAATTCGTAAGTTAATAATAAATAAGTGAATTAATAAATAAAAAAATAAATAGACAAATAAATAAATTTATAATAAATAAGTAAATAAATAATTACATAAATAAATAAATAATAAATAAACAAACAAATAAGTAAATAAACAATAATAAATAAATATGCAATAATGAATAAGATAATAAATAAATTAAAAAATAATACAATTTGTACATAATATTAATAAACAACAATGGTAGAAGCTAGAAATTAATTAAACTTGTAATAAGAACATTATCTGAAATTTGACATCGAATATCATAATTTTCTTTTAGCTTTAAAATTGTGGCAGAAACATAATCGACATCGTTAAGATTATGCAATTCGCTAGTTGAAAAATGCCATGGAAGTTTGAGCATTAACTTCAAAACTTTATTTTGAGCGATTTGTAATTTTTTTATATGCGTTTTTGCACACTGTCCCCAAACTGGACTTCCGTACAGCATAATTGATTGAAAAATTACTTTAAAGATTATCAACTTATTGTCATTGTTCAAAAGAGATTTTCTGTTAATTGCGGATACATAATTTTTATTGTTTTATTAACTTTTAATATTGTTTTTTGTACATGTTCATTGAAAGTACCTAAGTCTTTTGTCCAAGTGTATTTCCAAGTATTTTACCGAGGTTCCCCAAATTACATTCGCATTGTTTAACATCAGATTATTGCTGGGAAGAAAACAGGACTTCCTTTTTCTTGCAAAAAAGATTGCCTGTGTCTTTGAAGCATTAATTTGAATTTTCCATTTGGTATAGTAGCTGTCTAAAATGTTCAAAGCTGATTGTAGATTAGTTTCAATACAGAAACTAAGTACATCAGATGAAAAAATGGCAGTATCATCGGCATATATAGCCGATTCACAATTGGGCAGCTGAGGAAAGTCAGCAGTATATATGTTATAGAGGAGAGGGCCTAAAACAGATCCTTGTGGAACTCCTGCTGGCACACATAGTTTTTGAGATAAATCACCACTTACATAAACGGCGAAATATCTATCTGTCAAAAAACTTTGTACTATTTTAATAAGGTATAATGGGAAATTAAATGTTATCATTTTATAGATCAGACCATTATGCCAAACACTATCAAAAGCTTTTTCCACGTCTAAGAGAACTAGGCCAGTTGATTTTTGAAAATTGAAATTAGAACGAACATGCTTAATTATTCGATTTACTTGCTGAACAGTGCTATGCTGTTCACGAAAGCCAAATTGTTGAGGTGGATAAATATTATTTTCTAAAATAAAATCATTTAATTTGAATTTGATAAAGTCTTTCAAATACTTTGCTTGTGCAACTTAAGAGCATTATAGGTCTATAACTGTTTGGGTCATTTGGTTGTTTCCCGGGTTTTAAAACTGGTACAACTTTAGCCACTTTCCAGGATATAGGGAAGTATTGAAACTTAATGCAGCAATTGAATATAAATACAAGATATTCAAAACCAGTCCTTGGTAATTCTTTAAGAAAAATGTTTTTTGTTCCATCGAATCCTACAGATTTTTTTATTTGAAGTTTTCGAATAATGGGAATCAAATCATCCATACCAACGTAAAAGTTGTCAGGTACGTCAAGAATTAATGAATTAAAATTGGTTATAGAATCTTGCACAGTATTTTCAAATTGAAGAGATCCTATTCTGTTGAAAACACTGTGATTATCATAAAAAGTATTTGCAAGGGCATTTGCCTTATCGGTATTAGTAATACATATATGTATTATGATTGTTTTGAAATGCAGGAACAAAACTATTTTTCTTCTTTAAAGCCTTAGCTATGTTCCAGAATGGTCTACTATTTTTATCTAAAGATTGGAGTTTTAAATTCCAATCAAAGTTTCGGAACATAAAAATTTCAGTTTTTATTGTATTATTAAGTAGCTTAACTTCAATGTTTAATCTTGGAATACGGTTACGCTGCCACTGTCGTCTAAGACGGTTCCTTAGCTTAATAGTATTTAAAATATGTTGTGGTAGCTTTTTTTTCTGATCAGATAGAGATTTCTTAGGAACGGATAAATTTATGCTTTCAGAAATAGTAGTATTAAAGACATTGATACAACTATCTATTTGTTCAGTGGATTCTATAGTGTCTAAATTTTTATCGCTATGTCTTAAACGATTTTTTATTGTTTGCTTTACCTAGGTCATATAAAATACGTGTGTTTGTGCTGGGGGATTCTAATACCCCACACTTAACAGGTAAATGGTCAGAGCTCAAGTCGTTGCAAACAATAGGTTGCGAAAATAGGGTTGACGTATTTGTTAAATAAAAATCTATAGTTGACGGACTTTTTCTTCTGTCAGATGGATAATAAGTGGGACTATTTGGAAACATAATTTCAATCCCATGAGTAGCATTAATGTTTTCTAATAAGTTACCCCATGTATTTGCTCTTACACATCCCCATTTCCTGTGTCTGCAATTAAAGCCACCCCCAATTAAATATGGACCGTTAATATTAATCATTTTTAAGATATCCGACTTAAAGTGTTCGCCCCGCAAGGAATTCCTTGAGCGACCCGGGAAATACACCGAAAAATAAAAGAAATCTTTCTATTATTTGCAAAATGTACATCAACACCAATATTTTCAATGTATTTGGTATTGATTACTGGTAAAAGTGTATGTTTAAGTGTTTTTCTCACAACAATGGCAACACCGCCACCAGTTCTATCAACTCTATCTACTCTGTAACAATTGTATTCAGAGTTAGAAAGAGTTGCATTATTAGAGAGCCAAGTTTCAGAGACCAAACCGATATCAATTTTATTTCTGCTTAAGGAAGAGAAAAATTCAATACTTTTGCTACGAATACCAAGTGCAGAATTGTCGATTTTAGAGTGAATATCAGACAGAAGGATTGCAATGCATCCACAAAAAGTCACAGTTTGGTGGGGTTTATGAGCTGGTGGCATCATTGGACCGTACTTCTTCAAAGATGATGCGAATCGTAACGTAACTGTGAATGGTGAGCACTACCGTGAGATGATATCCAACTTTTTTTACCCAAAATGCAAGAGCTTGACTTGCATGACATGTGGTTTCAACAAGACGGTACCATATGCCACACAGCACGCGCAACAATGGACTTATTGAGAGGCGAGTTCGGCAACCATTTTTATTTCACGTTCGGGACCGGTCAATTGGTCGCCTAGATCGTGCCATTTAACGCCTTTAAACTATTTTTTGTGGGACTATGTTAAAGCTCATATCTATACAGACAAGCCCGATAACATTGAAGCATTTATTCGTGAGATACCGGCCGAAATGTTGGAAAGAGTATGCCAAAATTGGACTAAGCGGATGGACCATTTGGGGCGCAGTCAAGGTCAACATTTACATGAAATAATGTTTAAACATTAAATTATAATAGACCGTACTACCGATTCAAATAAAGATTTTATGAATTTTTCTGAATGTTATGTGTTTTTTTTTTAACTTTCCTATAGCTTTTAAAATATGTATTTATGAATTTAAAACATTTTTTAAGGTAAGTTGTATTCGAGTTTAAACAGCTGTGAATGTTTACTTATGACTTTCAAGTGGCAAAATAGTAGGCAAAGGTTTAACACTTTATCAGAAATTATTTCGAACTTTTCAAAGCTGTGTTAAGTATTAAAAATATCATAACACCAGTTTTGGTCAAAATAGTCTTCCTGACTTCAAGATATAAGACTTTTATGGATTTATTTTTAATAAATAATTTATTTTAAAACGCAAAAGTATGATTTATGGGCTAAGTACGTGCCTCAAATGAGTACCAAGTTCATACCAACAGACACGAGTTCTTTCCAGTCCGTAGGATATCTGGGCTCAGCAAGTGTATCTCAGCACGGATGATCCCTTTCAGCAGCCCTTCAACACGTACTTTAGGTTTTCGGAAAAATTTGATTTTGTATGGAAACAGCAGCATTTCGGTTCTTAGAACTCTTCGCCATGAACTACAGAACACATCGAATTGTTCAGAACTCTTCGTGTCAGTCGATGATTTTGGACACTCCACGACTTAATGCATTTGATAGAGTTTGACATCATTTGGTATTGATGAATCTTTTTTTTCTTGGGTTAGAAATCACCTTTCGGACCGTTTAATTCAAGTAGTTTTGGACGGTGTGCCACAAGGCTCCGTTTTGTCTTCGATGATCTTCCTTATTTTTATAAATGATCTTTTGTCTGAAACTTCTGACCACTAAATTGTTTCGCTGATGACAGTACTTCAGCTTTTCATATTGGTTTTTAGAATGTCATCCTTGTTCTTCGAATTTGGACTATCAACGGTAGCGTATGATAAGCTTATTAAATTCTGATCTTGACAGAATTGTTCAATGGGGAATCAAAAACTTGCTCGAAAACTCAATGCTGTCTACTGTTCTAAAAGCGTAGCCCACCCCCAACACTACCAATGCTACAATCCATGGTTTTTACGTGGCTAAAATTTACAAATCTTTTATTAGTCCAAGACTCGAGTATAATTCTCATACTTACCGTACTTGAGTCTTCTGGATCGAATTGAAAAGTGAGCTAGAAAAATGATAGGAGATCGTTCTCTTACTTTTAGTTCAAGGGAGATCAAGGCCTATTTGACAAAATTTTGTCATCACCGTGACTGTCAAATGCAGGCAAATCTTTAAACCGCAACAGTGGATTTGAGCCCACATCGCTAAAAGTTTCTGCTAATGCACAAATTAAATTTGGATCAATAGTTTAGAAAAGTTTAATACTAGAAGAACCTTATTCAGACAAATTTATGACAAAACGTGTAATAATTTGGAAAGAAAAAACTTTTAGAGGGTAAAATTAGTTTGTATTCTAATGAAAATGTGTGTTTTACAAGCATGAGAAGTTCGATGGTTTTTCTCTATGGCTTGATAGTTAGGAATGCCAAACTTCGCCCATTTTACGATGCTTAATGATGAAGCTCATAAGTTGGCTTCAGCCATTAGCAAAATTAACATTTATGAAACAAAAGCGATTCTCAAACTATTGCATTTATTAAAATTGAAAGTTTGGTGCGGCGAAAATATTTGCTATGTATTCAACCTGTTATAAAAATTATTAAACATCTCTGTTCCTAAAAGACTTGTAAATCTAAAAAGCTTTTTAATAGCCAATAAAAGTATGTGAAGGAAGTACTTGAAAAATTAAAGAGCGGTTAAATTTTAAGGGCCGATGTTGATTTTGAATTAAACACAATTTTTTTAAGAATTGACTGTCATTTATTTTTATTATGATAATATTGGTATGGTTAAAATATGTATGGAACAAAATACCGGCCAAATGGCAGCCGTGACCTCAGCCGCACACCTCAATCCGATACTCCAAATTTTCGATAACGCTGAGGCATAATTGAGGTTCTTTGCATTTAATGTGCCGAATTATCTCATCTTTTAGCTCTTTAATTGTTGCTGGCTCATAGACATACACCTTTTCTTTAAATAAGCCCATATAAAGAAGTCCAACGGTGTCAAATCACATGAACTTGGCGGCGAATTAACATCGCCATCAAGTGAGATAACACGGCCATTGAGCTATTGTTTCGTTAAGTGTGTGGCATGTGGCACCGTCCTGTTGAACACCATTCATCATCACTAACTGCCTGACCGGCCTCATTTTGGAAAAATTTCGGCCGGACGATGCCGCCGATAAACCGCACTAGACAGTCACCCTTTGTGATTTAATTGATTTTGCGACAATCACTCTTGAATTATCATTATTGCCCAATTGCGGCAATTATGCTTATTGACGAATCCACCGAGGTGAAAATATGCCTCATCACTGAAGATTTTTTTTCCAAAATTCGTCAGCCAAACTATCGCAAATAACAGCAATATTTTCGCAGTACGAGCTGTACGAGCATGCACTGGTATTTTCACATCTCTTACAGACACAATTTTTGAACGATTTTGCCGATTGTAGGCACATTTGGACGATTAAATTGACCCAAAAAATCACGAAGTGCACGATATAAATTTTGATTTGAACGCCTATTTTAATAATAAGCCTGAATTACTTTAACGCGTTGCTCAATTATTTATCTTTCCATGATTAAAATTGAAATTAATAAAAGTCAAATGAAATGCAGAAAAAAATTTGACGTTTAGGTGTGGTTCACATTCAACATCGGCCCTTAAAATGTAACTACTTATTACTAGTACTAGTGTTCTAAGTACCATCAGGTACTCAATTTCTGCAGTAGAAGTACCAGTACCCGGCACTGTGTACTTAAATAGTACTACAGACAAATCCAATCAAATCGCAACAAATGTGTGATCATATTTAAGTAAAGTGATTGCTTTTTTAAACAATATTTCTCAAAAACTGAATGGCACTCAATTCAAGTCTTTTGCATTCATTTTTGAGCAGCTTCTACAATACACGCTGATAAAATTCTGTTTTGTTATTCAAGTCCGTTTTGTTAGAGGCAAGAACGGACTTCAATTAATATTTTGGTTTAAATGTATATATGAATGATTTCACTTTAATAAAATCAAAGAACAAAATAATTAAAAATGGAAACATCCCGGGCGCCATTTAACTAATAATCAATCCCTTTATTGCTACAGCCAATATATTTACAAATTAATTATCCAATTCAATTCCAGAACATATAGGTAATTTATAGCTAGAGTATAAAGAGAAATAGTAGGGGGGGGGAGTAGAATGGGATAAGTCACTTTGGTTACATTATATTTGATTTTGATCTTTTTTGTTCATATAAATCTAGCATTTAACATAATACTCTTCTCTACTCATTCAGTTATATCATAATTAAAATCAAAAAAACAGTAACAAATAATAATTATTGTCTATAATTAAAATAGTTTGGTTGAATGCAATAACTAGAGTGAGTGCAGTATCTGCATAGATACAGAACAAACAAATATAAAATTAAAAGGGAAAAAGTTAAAAACCCATCATCATCATCGTGCAACGACGATGACGATGCGATGTAGTGCAATAATATAAAATTGTTTAATATAATGCGCCATTAAATTTCAATTAATTATAATATTTTGCGGGCAGCGAGATGCACTTGACATCACATAGTCGAGTCAACGGAAAGTCGACAATCTGTGAAATGGGGCTTCAATTAAGTTTAATTAATTTATACTAATTAAATCAATATACATACGTACTATTGAAAAATTGTATCTTCCTACGCGATTGCTATTTATTTCGAATTTACTATTTATTTTTTATTATTTGCTTTGTGTTTTCATGACACTCTGCTTATGATGAGGGTAAGGAGTGTCCCCACAAAATTGTCGATATTAAATCTGAGGAAAGGTGAGAAGTTATTCAACGCAGGAACGGGTTGATGTTTTGACAGTCTGCGTGATGATGGCCGTGTTATTTCAATGATTTCTGTTAAATCTGCTGTAAAGATTTTATTAAATTATTATTGTCAAATTGGTGTGAAAAAGTAAAACGATCCTTGAATCACATATACAGGGTGCGCCATCTTGCGGTTTCTTTTTAATTTTGGAACTGACAACTTTTCGTGTTCGTTTCGTGTTTCAGTCGCTTTACGCTGTAACAATATTGGGACATCTTCTTTAAACAGTGCGTTTTTTTTTAAAAAAGCCTTGGCTACACCTGGAAGTACTGTTTTAAAAAGTTCGTGGGGCTGGTATGCTTGTGGGTTCCTGGGTCTTAATTCCCGTCATCATACAATGTTTACAGAAAAGAAGGTGAATGCTCTAAGCGAGAGTGTGAGACTCAAATCTTGAACATCAACTCAATATTGTTCTCAACTGTCTCACGCATTAACCTGAGGAAAATTCTGCACAAAAATCACGGATTTTTCGCTTGAAAGGGGTCCAACCGACAAAGCTATTGAAGGAGCACGGTCATCCGCTTCGTTATAACTTTGCAGTTTGTAACGATTTTTAGAACAAATAAACTTTTCTGAAAAGACGAAACTTCATCTCAGTGGTAACATCAACTACCAATTGAGAAGCCAATGCATCAACAGAGAGTGGCAGTGACAGTTTTGAACGGATTGTGGAATGTTGGTATTATTGGCAATATTTAGAAATATATTTTATTCATTCGTTTTACAACAAGTTAATAAATGAAGGAATAAATAATCCTTTAGCCTTAAAACTAGTGTTGAATGATACATAGCGAATTTTTATTTACATGAAATAAAAACTGATGTGGGGTGACAATCAGTGTTGGAATAATATTAAATTGTTCAAGCCAAGTGATAAAATAATTTTTTTTTATTTCAAATATTACCTTCAAAATAGAAAAAGAATTAAGAATTAGAATAAGAACATATTCATATACATATATTAAGAGGAAAAGAAATACATCAAAGTTATTCAACCAATAATATCAATACACATTAAATCAATTGTGAAAAGCCAGTATATTACTTTTTTCAAAAAAGAGTTTAAATTTTGAGATGCCCTGATAGAAGTTGGTAAGTTGTTAAATGACTTAAGTGCTGCGATAATACAAAAGTTAGAGAAATAAGTTTTATAAGTAGTGGATATATTGACAAGATTCATATTATTTATGTATACATTATATAACTTCGAGTTCCTACTTGGAATGTTACCAATTTTACCGTACTTTAGTCATATCAAAACTCGACCCTTCAACTAATGCTCTTGACATTAAGAATTATATTCAAAAAAAAAGTTTGTTTCTCGACAACCATGACAGTATAGATAAATTGATCCACCGCAACTATTCGAAATATGCATCTTTCAAATTAAGAACGCCCGACTCTATTTTTGGACTTCTCAACTCCGTTTCTATGTGGCCTAGTGTTATAATAGTTCACGAATTTGAAAATAAGGAAATCAGCAGAGGAATATCATCTTCTAACCATTTTCGTAATATCCAGACAATGCCACATCATCAAAGAAGCAGCTTCAAAAAATTCTAATCTATTATCAAAATGTCAACGGACTACGGACAAAGACCAATAAGGTCTACAAAAATTTAACCATTCTACCACACGACATAATCATTTTGACTGAAACTTGGCTAAACAATACATTCTTGGATACGGAACTCTCCGATTCGAATTATAAAGTGTACAAACGTGATAGACACTGCTTAAATGACATCAGCACTGTAAGAGGTGGATTTTTGCTTGCCGTTAAAAATTGCTTGATATGCACTTTGGTTACTTTCATCAATCTGATGTAGAAATGATTTGCATAAAAGTTAAAACTGAGACAGGACTGCTATACATTATCGCCACATATATACCTCCAAGCTCCCCAAACAACGTTTATGAAAACTTAATTAATTGCATAGACAAAATAAACGATCAAATTGAGCCACGAGACGAGTTACTAGTCTTAGGAGATTTCAATCTTCCAAACTTGATCTGGACTAAACAGACGCATGAGAACTAACATGTCTTCTACTAACGAATTCTTGACAACTGACGGTCTTTCCTCATGTGGACTAAGCCAAATTAATGGGATTGCCAACAACTTCAACAAAATATTGGACCTTATATTCTTCTCGGACACACTCAATGCTGATATTGCTGTAAATTCAGCCAATACCCTACTTGTCGAAGAAGACCGACATCACCCAGCCTTAGACCTTTCTTTTAATTTAAATGTATGTAATGTTCCTATAATTGCTCCAAAGAAAATCTTGAATTTAACTTTAAAAAATGCAGACTTAATAAACTTTTTAACCTGTTATGTAATGTTAACTGGAATCATTTGTTTGAGAATTGTGACATTAATGCTATGTGCTCTGATTTCTACTGTGTTCGCTTTAATTTTTTTTTATGAGCCCACACCATTGCGAAAACCGCGCAATATTTCTAAATCTCCTCCATGGTTTGACTCTTGCAAGAAACAAGGCCTGGATTAAATATAATAAAACAAAAGCTAATAATGACTTGGTAATATACAATGAGCTAAAGAAATATGTTTATTGACTATTCAGATATTCTTTATAATGACTTTATTTTAAATACTGAAACCGACATAAAAAACCAACCCAAAAAACTTTTGGAGCTATGTTAATAGTAAGAGAAATACTGACGGCTATCCAAACTGCATGTCTTTCAACAACGAACTTAGCCATGACTCTGAAAAAATTTCAAATATGTTTACAAATTTGTATAAAGATGCTTTCGAAGTAGCAAACTCCTGTCAAACGCCTTAGTTATTGGCGTCACAAAATTTCCCTCATTTGAATTCAATTAGTCTTTGGATCTCTGAAGATGAAATCGTTCGCAAAGCTTCAGAACTTGACGTTTGTTATAGCCCTGGTCCAGATGGTGTATCTTTTTATATTTAAAAAAAAATGCGCATCCTATTTATCCTATCCTCTTCATATTCTTTTTAATGAATCGCTTCAATCTTCAATTTTTCCTGAAATTTGGAAGAGTTCGTACATAACACCGATACATAAGAAGGGTAGTAAAAATGAAATAAAAAATGATCGTCCCATTGCAAAACTGTCCGTCATCCCTAAGTTATTTGAGTGCATTATTTGTAAAGTCATATCGTTTAATTGTAAGTCTATAATTTGTGACAGTCAACATGGTTTTGTTCAAAATAAGTCAACAGTTACCAACCTCTTTCATTTCAGTTCTTTTTGTTTAGATTCGTTCGAAAAACGGAAACAAGTTGACTGTGTCTTCACAGACTTCAGTAAGGCGTTTGATAAATTGTGTCATATAATTTTGTTAGTTGGGTTTGGTCGTACTTATATAATAGATCATACAGCGTAGTTTTTAGGAATGATCGGTCATCATATTTTTATACCAACTCTGGCGTACCACAAGGCAGCCACTTAGGACCTTTACTGTTTATTTTGTACGTTAACGACTTACATTCTATTATAAAACACTCATCTGTTTTAATTTACGCTGATGACATTAAAATTTTCAAACGTATTGACTCACTTGACGACTGTTTACTCCTACAAGATGATCTAAATAGTTTTCGCGAATGGTGTTTTATAAATAAGCTTTTACTAAACATAGACAAATGTAAATCAATGTATTTTACACGCAAACAAAATGTTTTGATTTTCAATTATCAATTAGACTCTTCTTATTTGACTAAACTCTCTACTTTCTCTAACCTAGGTATATTTCTTGACTCAAAATTAACTTTTACAAATCATTATTACTATATTATTAAAAAAGAAAATAAGACACTCGGATTTATAAAACGGTTTTCACATGATTTTCGCGACCCTCTTATATTCTTAAACTTCTTTATATATCATTTGTAAGAGCAATATTGGAATATGGCTGCATAATACGGGCTCCCTTTTATTCAGTCCATATAAACAGAATAGAAGGAGTACAAAGAAGATTCATGCGCTTCTGCCTTCGTTTCTTTCCATGTTCCAATAGGCTCGAACTTCCACCGTACAATCATAGGCTCACGCTCATAAATGTTCCATCGCTTTCTAAACACAGAGAGTACATTCAGCTGTGCTTTATTATAAAATTAATCAATGGGTCAGTCATATCACCATCAATTTTGGAACAATTAAACTTTATTTATAGCCGTTCAAGTATTAGAAGATAAGTTCCTTTACGTCCAATATCAAGCAGATCGAACTATGGTAAAAACAGTCCCCTTAACCAATTGATTTCAGTTTACAACAAGTATTACTTTTTGGTATATTCCGTAAGCGATGATTTTAAAAGTAAAACATTTAAAGTAAATTTTTTCAACACTTCAGTTAAGCTTCTTTTTTTTGCAAATTGCTTAAAGCATTGTAAATCTATAAATCTAAGTATAAATGTAATATTAGTCTTAAGTTCTAACGTTAGTTTGTTTAACGAATTCAATAAATAAATAATAATTTGCTTGAAAAATTCTTTCAGTACTTTAAAAATCAAAGGTAAAATTTCCAAATCCTTGTGTTAAATAATTGAACGAAACAAATGTAAACAGATCCTTATAGTTCCGAAGGTAGTTCTGCTTCGGTTGGTCAAACAGATGTCAGATAAATTGGCGCGCGCCTACAATGTAGGAATACATCCTTTTTACGTGGTACTACTTTCGTTTTGCATAAATTTGCACTTTTTAGATGAACGCCGACCGGAGCAGAAGCCGCCTACCGAATTGCTAAAAATAGTAGGTAATTCATTTTACTTTTTAAACACCTTTATTGATTTATTTTTTATACAGAGAATAAACATCCTTACGTAAAATACAAGAAAGTTGTTATATTTCTTTTCCATCACTGCTTTGTGCCAGCGTTTGACTACAAATTTTATTCTTATTTTTAAGAATATTGCCATTGGGATTGGAAGCCTTGTCCCATAAATTATTCTCAGCCAGAGATTGCGCAGCCAGCGAACAATATAGCCATAGAACTCCATGAAAAAGAAAGTCACCGGCCAACGCCAAAGTTCCAGACTGAACCCAAATAAGTCCGTTCAGGACGAGTCTTCCTCTGACGAGCATGCTATGGAAAGTGGAAGCGATACAGATTTGGAAAAGACAATTGTCGATAAGAGTTGCAAATCGACAGTTATGGAAGAAATCCAAAAGCAGTTGGATGAAATGCGCTTGCAACTTCAAACAGCGTTGTCTACTGCAGCCACTGAAAAGGAAGAAAAACTTCGTCTGCAAGAAGTTCTAGCCACGCAACATCATAGTGCCACCGTAACTACTTCAGATGTGACTGGCCGATGTACAAGTTCTTCAGTTGTGTCTTCCAGTGTACAATTAGTCTCTGCCACAAATACTGTGACAGCTACTCCTGCTGGTAATATGTCCACTGGATTCGAATTGTCACAGTACATGCCCAGTTCATGGTGTGGAATTTCCTACATGCAGTCACAACTGTCTGTGCCACCACGTCCGCCAGGTTATAATAGCGGAACCCAATTAACACCAATAAGTGTTCCGCAAGTGCCATCGTTCTTGCCACCGTTGTCTGGATTCCAGTCTTTCAACTCGAATCAAATTGAAGCACCACCAACAGTAGCACCGCCAATGCCGACACCATACAGTGCAGGTGCTGATACCAATTTGTATTCATATCAGGCCGCAGCCAGCCGTAAGTTACATGATCTGCCTGAATTTACTGGGAGGCCTGAGGACTGGCCGTTGTTTTCAACATCCTTTCGAGATTCTACTGCCATGTATGATTATACAAATGTGGATAATTTATTGCGCCTGCAGAAAGCCCTAAAAGGATCTGCCAGAGAAGTCGTCGAAGCTATGCTTATCCACCCGAGCAATATAAATCAAGCCATGGCAGCTCTAGAATTTCGATTTGGTCGCCCAGATATATTGTTACGAAGCCAGTTACTCAAAGCCAGTGAAATAAACCCGATTCCAGAAGACAAATTGGAATTATTGATACCATTTGCAACCAAAGTCCAGAATCTGGCCACTTTTCTAGAAGCAAGTGGAATGACGTCACAGCTAGCCAACCCTACAATCCTCGACGAGCTCATTAGCAAACTTCCTATGAGCAAGAAGTTGGAGTGGGTTCAGAGAAGCATCTGTTACCAACCCTATCCAACAATAAGACATTTCGAACAGTGGCTGACTGGCACGGCAAGATTTATATGTTTGGTTACCCCAGTTTGCCCACAGCCTCAGCCTAAATCCGGACAAAAGCCAAATCAAAGAAACGTTCTCTATGCCGCAGAACAAAAGGTGCCAACAGTCAAACCAAATCAAACTTGCCGCCTATGTAAGAAAGCAAAACATTTACTCTCAGAGTGTCCTTCCTACAACCAGCAAGACGCTACAACCAAATGGAATTATGTGAAGAATCAAAGGCTGTGTTTTTGTTGCCTCAAATTTGGTCACTCCGTGCGTTTCTGTAAAACGAAAAGGGCTTGTGGAAAGCATGGATGTGAAAAGAATCATCATCCATCGTTGCATGAAGACAGAGAAGCATCAGGAATCTTGACATTTCAAGCCGCCGCCGCTGTACCGGTAGTTGAGAAAAACATTTTGAGTTGCAGCAAGGGAAAAGACAACAAAATTCTATTTCGAGTAATACCAGTACGACTTTATGGTAATGGTGTAGTGCTGCGAACATATGCTCTTCTTGTTGAAGGATCATCGGTGACCATAATGAGCGCTGCGCTGGCTGATAGTTTGCGTTTGAAGGGGCGAAAGACAGATCTAAAACTTCAATGGTTTGGTCAAGAATCGTTCACAAACGAATCCTTTGTTGTTGACTTGCATATTAGCGCAGATGTTGATGGTGCTGAGAGGTATAAGATGGAAGCAGCACACACAGTTAATGAACTGAGTTTGCCGACTCAGACACTTACCAAAGCAGACTTATTGGACCATGACCATGCAATTGATATATTATCTAGCTTCCCAGCCGTGGAATATAATGATGCAAGTCCGCAAATTTTAATTGGGCTAGACAACTGTCACTTGGGAGCCCCGATACGAACAATTGGGTCTAATAAGATCGGGCCGATTGTTACCGAGACTAAACTTGGATACGTGGTGTATGGTAGGACAAAAACAATCGCGAAACTTTCTACAAGAGTTCTTGTTTTGCATGGCGACCAAAACTGTCAAGATGAAGAATCTAAATTGACACGTATGGTTGATGAGTACTTCAGCATCGAGAATTTCGGAGTCAAAAAACCGAAAGAAAGGTTGATATCTGAAGATGACAAGAGGCCACTTGAGATTCTACTGGACACCACCAAGAAGAAAAACGATCGATATCAGACAGGACTTTTGTGCAAGCAGAACCAAATTATCCTCCCTCCGAGCTACGACATGGCTCGTCGAAGATTATTCAGCCTGGAAAATAAATTTCGAAGAGAACCAGAATTTGCCGATAAGTACCGATTTATTATTTCAAGTTATGTCCAAAAAGGATACGCAAAAGAACTTTCGCACGATGAAGCCAAAACAATCACTCCAAGGACCTGGTACCTTCCGCATTTCGGAGTAAAGAATCCGAACAAACCAGAAAAACTTCGCTTGGTATTCGATGCGGCTGCAAAAGTAGATGACGTTAGCCTAAATTCTTTCTTATTGAAAGGCCCAGATGATTTGAAGCCATTAATGGCGATTCTCTATAATTTTCGAATGAGACGTATTGCAGTGACTGGTGACATTAGAGAAATGTTGCATCAGGTGATGATCCAGCCTGAAGATCAAAATTCTCAGCGATTTCTTTGGCGAGAGTTCGAAGACCAGCCGATTGGTGTTTATAGTATGCAGTCAATGACATTTGGTGCCACCTGCTCGCCGTGTTTGGCAAATTATGTCAAAAACTTAAATGCGAAAAGATTCATCAAAGAATATCCAAGGGCTGTAATGTCAATCACAGATCATCATTACGTAGACGACTACGTGGAAAGTTTCAATGATGTTGCAGAAGCTATCGAGGTCACTAACGCTGTAGTAGCCATTCATAGAAGCGGTGGATTCGAGCTGCGAAATTTCACATCGAATTCTGAAGAGGTTCTGAAAAATATACATCATTCAGACAATAAAGAACAACAGAGACAAATTGTTACCATGAATATTGAAGCCGCAGTGGAGAAGGTTTTGGGAATGTGCTGGGACCCAGGTGAGGACGTGTTCTTGTTTAAGTTAAATTTCTCTCGTGTCAGCAAAGACATTATTGAAGGAAGAAAATGCCCAACTAAGAGAGAACTTTTAAGCGTTACGATGTCAGTATTTGATCCGTTCGGCATGATAGCTAATTTCGTTATTCACGCCAAATTGTTGTTGCAGTCAGTATGGAGATATGGTACTGAATGGGATCAGCCGATTCCCGATGAAATTTTCCAGAAATGGAACCTATGGAGAGCGGAACTCTATAACGTCATGAAGCTTAGGGTTCCGAGATGTTACCATGTTTCATTATCAACAGCCAGCAGGATTGTTCTTCACACGTTCGTCGATGCCAGTGAAGAGGTGTTCAGTGCAGCAGTATATATGCGGGTTGAGTACAAGGAAGAAGTATGTGTCACGTTTATTTGTGGAAAGACAAGGTGCGCCCCGAAAAAGTTGATGTCCATCCCACGCCTAGAATTATCAGCTGCAGTTTTGGGAGTCAGATTGTGTGACTCTATTTTGGAATGCCATCACCTGAAACCAGACGAACGAGTTTTTTGGAGTGATTCAAAAACAGTGCTAAGCTGGCTTCGTTTTGATCCTCGTCATCATAAACAATTTGTTGGGTTTTGAGTTGCTGAAATATTGGACAGTAGCAAAGTTGGACAATGGCGTTGGACCCCGACTAAGATGAATTCAGCTGACGAAGCAACACGAGCACGATATCCACCAGTATTCCGAGCCGATAACAAATGGATAGGTGGTGCTACCTTCCTCAAGTTGCCCGAAGATCAATGGCCGTCACAACCAGATGATATCTCTAGCTATGTCTGCCGAGAAGAAATGAGACCGAAGTACGTTCTGCACGCCAAAGTAAGTACGCCAATCTTTGATTTCTCTAGATTCTCGAAATACTTGATATTAAAAAGAACGGCAGCCTGGTTAATTCGGTTTGCCAAATCCTGTCGTCGTCAAACAACAGAAAAGGGAGAATTGTCTGCCTTAGACCTCGAAGAAGCCGAACGAGTACTTTGTGGGATTGCGCAAAAAGATGTTTTTACCCAAGAAATATGCCAATTGAGTTGTAATCAGCAAGTTGATAAATCGAGTTCTATCTATAAGCTAACTCCATATCTGGATGATGATGGCTTGTTACGAGTATACGGACGCGTTGACGCTGCCACCACGCTTCCGTTCTCTTCGAGACGACCCATTATATTGCCAAAGGACCAGCAATTGACAAATCTGATAATAGCTCATTTTCATCGCCGTTTGCGTCATCAAAACGACGATACGGTCACTAAAGAGATACGACAAATATTTTGGATTCCCAGTCTGCGATCTGCAATCAAAATAGAAAGAGGTCGGTGTCCATTTTGCAGGATAAGATCTGCTTGCCCTTTGCCGCCATTGATGGGGCAGTTGCCCGAGGACCGACTCACTCCCTTCTTAAGGCCATTTAGTTTTACAGGACTGGACTATTTTGGCCCAGTGAATGTGACAATGGGACGTTGTAAGGAAAAACGTTGGGTTGCCCTGTTTACCTGCCTGACTGTGAGAGCCGTTCACCTTGAACTAGCAACTGACTTATCAACAGACGCCTGCATTCTGTGCATCCTTAATTTTGTCAATCGGCGTGGAATACCAAAGCGAATTAGAAGTGACAACGGTACCAAATTTATTGGTGCCAAGAAAGAACTTTTAACAGCTGATGTTTTCGATAATAATGCCATCAAAGCAGAACTTTCCGCAAAAGGGATTAAATGGATCTTCAACTGCCCTTCCAACCCACATGCCGGCGGATGTTGGGAGAGACTTGTCCGGTCAGTGAAGAGAGTTCTGTCATTCACACTCAATGAACTTGCGCCTAATCCAGAGACATTAGTAAGTGCTCTTATTCAAGCAGAAAACATAGTCAACAGCCGCCCGCTTACACACCTTCCTGTGGCAACCGAAGATGCATTTCTTGATTGGTGGAACGAACTCGACGCAGTCGCCTGGACACATCAATGAAAGAGCTCTCTGCCTCCGAAAGCAATGGCGAATAAGTCAGCAGATTAAGGATCGCTTTTGGCATCGATGGATCAAGGAATATCCTCCAGAACTAACAAAAAGAAGCAAGTGGTTCGTCAAAGTCCCAAATCTTCAAGTAGGAGACCTGGTCCTCGTCTGCGGTGAGAACCTCCCGAGATGTCAATGGGTGTGAGGTAGAACCTTAAAAGTTTTTGTTGGACCAGATGATCAGGTCGGTTCAGCTGAGATTCAAACGTCAACGGGAGTCCTTCGGAGGCCGGCGGTTAAGCTGGCTGTACTAAAGGTTGATTGTGAGGCTGCGGTGGGACCGGGTGCCTCACGGGGGGTGGAGTGTTAAATAATTGAACGAAACAAATGTAAACAGATCCTTAAGGCCCAACTATAATAGGCATAAGCAAACATAAGCTTATGTCAAATGCCCAACGAAAATTCACTTAAGTTTGTGAAATTACTGCGGGTAGCCATAATGCAATTTTGCTCACTTATCTACATGTCAAAATAATATTCGCAGCTCTGTATGAAGATATAAATCCTTCGTACGTATTACCCTCCAAAACCCATTTGTTTACATAGTTGTATTTGTAATGTGAAAGAATTCAAAGAGAAAAATTGACGTGTTTTCACGCATACATAGAAATAACTAATGAGTTTTTTGGGGAAATTTCATAAATTAGAAGAGAAATGACACGCACACTATGAATAAGTTTATGAGGCTGATTTCCGGTTATGATAAACATTCTGAGAGAAATTATCTGCAGTGGAGTTGGCCTGTGTGTATTTGATCCAAACTGTCAGATTTACTTATGCGGCGAGCGACTGGGATCGCTCTTGCTTAAGTTTGCTTAAGTTAACGAAACTGAGAAAAATTGAACGAAACGGAGCTAGACTCCATTATGGTCACTCGTATTAGATTCTTTGTATTCGTACGTTTACTTATGCGCGCATATGCGAGCTTATGTCTATTATAGTTGGGCCTTTATAGTTCCGAAGGTAGTTCTGCTTCGGTTGGTCAAACAGATGTCAGATAAATTGGCGCGCGCCCAGCGTTGCCACAATGTTACAAGTGTAACAAAAGTGTTACACTTTTCTTAATTTTTTTGTATTTGTTACTATGTTACTTTTTTTTTCTTTTTGTTACACTTTTTTCTCCAAAATTTTTTTTTCTTTAAAAATTTACTTTATGATTTTTTTTAATCAGTGTGAAGTGTGCCTAAACAACACTTCCA